>JAOANR010000004.1:46528787-47128787 GCA_030278955.1 Hygrophila difformis
ATGATTATGACTAATTGATCATTTTTCTTCCCAAACATGTAGTAGTAGTACTATACAGTACCCTCATCATGATGCCAAATGACTAATGACTTGCCAGAGAATATATACTAGCTAGTAAACAACTTTGGCAACCTACCTAATTGGTACTTATATAGTACTTATAATTTTATTAAACCAGTTTAATTCTATGGTTAACTCTCACCTCATCTTATTACTAACTAATACTCGATCCTAAATTACAAAATCTCCCATTTCTTAATTAATTACACAACCAAACATTAAATAACATTTCGTGGACATTTCAATTGATCGATAGGAAATGAATGTCGGTTTTGTTTCACTTACCCTAGTGGTACTGGTAGGGTGTTGTGTTCCGTGTTGTGTCGGCACAAACAGGCTTTCTTTCAGCTAAATTAGTTGTAGTAATCAGTAATCCACCATCTGTACTAGAACACCCTAATACTATACTATATATGTCTCTATTTTGTTAAATACTCCCTTCGCTTTTCTATTATTGTAGTTTGACTCTTTTTACTATTCATTATATCATTTAACTTAAATTTTTATCATGGGTATATAAGTTGAAATATAGCTAAGTGAGATCTATTTAGATATTCGTTCTATCTTGTAGTTTTTAAATATCAAACTTTTAGAATTTTTATTTATATCAAACTTGAGTTATTAATGGTATATAATGTGCACTGGATTGCGTGAAATATGAGTCCGTAATAAATAAAAATGGAGGGAGTATATTTTTCTCTTTTTCTTTTTTTTTTAAAAATAAAATAAAAAAAAATCATAACTTTATAATAATTGTATATGGACCAGGACAATGATATTTATTGCAGCCTTAGTTAAACTCTTTATGGAATGTGATAGAAAAAGAAAAGAACATATTCCTTAGACAAATACTAAATGATAACTTTCGTTGCCGCTTGAGAGAAGACATGTGGGTTGGAATTATCCAAATTCTTTCTAGGGCCTGAGAAATTTCTTGTATATGCATGGAAAAAAGGTTGGTCATTTTATTTAGTCAAAAATAAAAAATAAAAAATAAGTGAAATTAATTTACTACCACTTTAAGGATTTATATATAATTTTAGATGGAAGGATTTCGTGCACTCTTGGTGGCGCTTTCTTCCTTCATGCTTTGAAATTGTAATCCAGTTATCCAAATTCTATACTTTTTCCCCCTTTATTTTGACTGAGATTTTCTGTCTCTAAATTCGTCCCATGCGTATAACGTATATGTCTTAAATATTAGGAGTAACTCATAAAATGATTTTAATTAAAGAATACAATAATCATCAATCCCGCTCATACAAGAAGAAACCCACATAGTATATTTTTATTGAAAAATATAAAAGACACAGCTACGGGTACAAAATAACTGGACTGGATTTTTCAACTTGGTCTTTTTTTGGACTAAAATATTGCTTATTAAATATTCATCCAACATTATAGTGTCTAACTATGACATTATAAATCAATTGAATTGAAACAAGTGTAATGTCTTGCAAATATTAATTATGAATTAGACATTTAGCTAATTAGTTCAAAGCAATTGAAAAAAAAATAACATATTTGTCACTATCCAAAGGATGGATGGAGTTAGTAAATGGCGCAATCGATTCGCATCATAATAAATTCTTAATTATTCTTAACTACTCCTCAAAACTATTACAATCCACATTGGAATGGGTCAATGAAATAAATTAATAATTATAACCCATACGCAGCCATCTAAGTAGTTGTGTTTATAATTTTATAATCCATTTATTATATTAAAATATATATATAGTTTGCAAATTTTTAGGTTATATTAAAAAATAACTATCATTAATTGACAATATTTTTTCAATATCAAAATCAAATTTCATGGAAGGTAATATATCTTCAACTAATGTTTAATTTTGATGATAAATTTTATTTTATTTTATAGTATTTTAAAGTTAAGTCATTTGAAAAGAATTTTAATACAGTGTAGGAGTATATATTAATTATTTTAACTATATCAATTATGTATTGTACTTCTCCCACCACTCATTTCTCAGCCCTTTAATGTACATCCAATTTTTATTTATTTATTTATTTTTTTTATTGCATTGTAGTACATGTTTCCTGGCTTCAGCTTAAAAAAAAAATTATGCATTTTACAATTCCCACCACACTTTTTTTTGCCAATGACTTGGGAAAAAAAAAATAATAATAATAAAATATGTGAATGAATTCCCATGCATCTTTTAAAGCACTGTCCAATTCTCAGATTATACATATCTCAGAGAGTACTGTGTGTGGATATTGTTTTATAATTTTGATTGTGGCCTAATCAAGGTTTTAAATATCGGTTTCGGTATCTATATCGGACATATAAATTTAGGGAATTTCGAAGATATTTGAAATTTCGTGGGAAATTTCGGAGATATTTTTAATTTTTTGAGAAAACTAATTCAAGTTTCTGAGATGATGAAAATGAAGATATTTCAACATTCCTCATCTCTGTTGCTATATAAATTAGTAATATGCTAACAATACTCATTTAATGATAATATGCTAGTAATATTATTGATATCATGCACCATGTTGATTGATAAGAGACTTAAAATTTATAAATAAGTTAATTGGATGACATCATCAATATGGGTTGAAACATAAATTTCAATTTCTATTTTTTTTAAAAAATATATTTTTAAAATTTAGAAAAAAGTAGTATTTTTTAAAAAAATTTCGGGAAATTTTGGTCAAATTTCGGATTTCGTACAAAAAATATTGCATGTGAAATTTCGCTTCGGGTTATCTCGAAACCCGAAATTTAAAACAACGGGCCTAATGAACAACGGGCCTAATGAACAAAAGACAAAATAATCAATCTTACGGTCATTCATACCTGCCGTATGCATGTTTGATTGATTACCAGAAAAAGGAAATGCAGACGAGAATAATAGTAATAAGCTTCTAAAAGGGAAGGTAGGGAAAGCAGCACATCTGGAGAACTGGATGATCACAACACTACTCACCTCATCACTCAAGCCCACAGATTCTGCCTTCCAAGTCAACTTCCATTGGGATGAAGATGATGACGATGGAGGATTCCCAGGAGCGTTCATCGTCAAGAACAATCATCACGCCGAATTCTATCTCAAGACACTCACTCTCGACAACGTCCCCGGACACGGCCGTGTCCACTTTGTCTGCAACTCATGGGTGTATCCTGCCCACAAGTACAACACCGATCGCATTTTCTTCTCAAACAAGGTCAAAAAAAAAAAAAAAAAAAAAAAACCTAATCAATAATACATGATGAGCACAGAATATACATACTACTATTGAGTTATTAATTTATGTATATCTTATCTACATTTTTGAATAATAGGCATATCTTCCGCACGAAACTCCACCGGCGCTTATTCAGTATAGGGAAGAAGAGCTAGTTAGCTTGAGAGGAGACGGGACAACTGGGGAGCTGCAGGAATGGGACAGAGTTTACGACTATGCTTACTACAATGACCTAGGCGATCCCGACAGGGGCGAGGACTATGTCCGGCCAGTTCTCGGTGGATCATCCGAGTATCCTTACCCGCGTAGAGGAAGGACCGGTAGAGCCCCCACCAAGACAGGTTGGACGTGGCGTGGCATATAGCTAGTATTTTCTTTTTGAGGAGGTGGTGTTTCCAAGCATTATTGTTTGTTTGAATGTTTTGGTTTGATTTCTGCAGATCCGAAAACGGAGAGCAGGATTCCTCTGCTGATGGGGCTAAGTATACATGTGCCAAGAGACGAGCGGTATGGGCACCTTAAGATGTCGGATTTCCTGGCGGATGGGATCAAATCCATCATCCAGTTTCTTCTGCCCGAGATTGAGGATATCTGCGACGCCCAAAATGAGTTCGATAGCTTTGAAGACCTTCTTCGGATATATGAAGGCGGGATTAAGCTCCCGGACACCCCTCTCCTCAGGAAGATCTTTGATAGCATTCCTTTCGAACTTGTCAAGGAAATTTTCCGTAGAGAAGGCAATGAGGGGCTCTTTAAGTTCCCAATGCCGAGGGTGATTCAAGGTGCGTTGGCTTAGATTCCCCCGAGGCAAATAATAGATCTTTTTTTCGTTGAGTAGTAGTATGAAAGTTCGATGGCTGCTTGGTACAGAGGATAAATCGGCATGGAGGACGGATGAAGAGTTTGCGCGTGAAATGCTTGCAGGGGTCAATCCGGTCATCATTCGTCGTCTCCAGGTACGACCTAAAATTCCCTCGTTTTGCTGCTACTTAGATTCGAACTTGGAGTGAAAGAAATGGTAACACTTATTGTTGAAATTTGAAAATTTAGGAGTTCCCTCCAAGAAGTAATCTTGACCCGAAAGAGTATGGTGATCAAACGAGCGTGATATCAAATGAGCACATTGGGAAGCAGCTTGATGGGCTCACTATCGATGAGGTAATAATAATGATTGGGGACTTCTTCATCGATCCAGTTTATCATTCTTTTGATGGGATATGGAAATTGCAAACTGTATAATTCGTTCTACAGGCGATCAAGGCGAACCGTCTGTTCATCTTGGATCATCACGACACGGTCATGCCATATCTGAGGCGAATCAATGAGACGACTACCTCAAGGATATACGCCTCAAGAACAATACTCTTGTTGCAAAGCGATGGGCGTTTAAGTCCCCTGGCGATTGAACTGAGCCTTCCACATCCTGACGGCGACCACCTTGGTACCACCAGCAAAGTCTACACTCCAGCTGGAGACGGCGTGGAGGGTTCCATTTGGCAACTGGCCAAAGCATACGCCGCTGTGAATGATTCTGGAGTGCATCAGCTCATCAGCCACTGGTTCGTTCTAACTCTGCTTCCCAGCAATTTGATTTGATGTATAAGCTGTGCCATTTTTCCAGACTTTACTTATAAATCTCATTTAATTTTTGGCAGGCTTAACACGCACGCGTGTATAGAGCCATTCGTGATTGCAACGAACAGGCAGCTGAGCGTGCTTCACCCGATCCACAAACTCTTGCACCCTCACTTCCGCGACACAATGAACATCAATGCATTCGGACGACAGGTGGTGATCAATGCCGGAGGCATTCTTGAAACCACTGTTTTTCCTGCAAAGTATTCCATGGAGATGTCTTCTGCCATTTATAAGGGCTGGATCTTCCCAGATCAAGCCCTCCCTGCTGATTTGCTCAAAAGGTCAAAAAAAAAAAACTCAACCACAATCCATTCATACATTTTAATACTACTGTCTTAAAGGGAAATTCTTCCCAACTTGTTAAAAATAATATGGATCTAAGGTTTCAACCTAAAACGAATTGGTACTAGGTCGAGTGGATTATGTTTCTACAGGGTGATATCCAACATATAACCGATGTGGGACATTGTAACACAACTGATCATGTAATGTAATATGATCTTTTTGAATTTCTTCAGGGGAATGGCTGTGGAGGATGCAAGCTCGCCACACGGCCTCCGTCTTGTAATCGAGGACTACCCCTACGCCGTGGACGGGCTCAAAATCTGGTTCGCCATAAAAACATGGGTCGAAGACTACTGCGAATTCTACTACACATCCGATGCAGCAGTGCAGGGCGACACGGAGCTACAATCCTGGTGGAAGGAGCTCCGGGAGGAAGGGCACGGCGACAAGCGACACGAACCATGGTGGCCGAAAATGCAAACCCGAGACGACCTGATCGAGTCATGCACAATCATAATATGGATGGCGTCCGCCCTCCACGCCGCATTGAACTTCGGACAGTACCCTTATGCAGGCTACATGCCGAACCGGCCAACGCTGAGCCGGCGCCTGATGCCCGAACCGGGCACCATCGAGTACGAGGACCTGAAAGCCGATCCGGACGGTGTGTTCCTGCAGACGATCACGGCCAGGAAGCAGACGCTGATAGGGATAGCGCTGATTGAGATCCTGTCGCAGCATTCGTCGGACGAGGTGTACCTGGGAGAGAGGGACACGGCGGAGTGGACGCGGGATGGGAAGCCGTTGCAGGATTTTGAGAAATTCGGGAAGAGGCTGAGGGGAATAGAAGAGGAGATAGTGAAGATGAATGATGGAGATGGGAAATGGAAGAACAGAGTTGGGGCAGTGGAGATACCTTATACGTTGCTGTATCCGACAAGTGGAGCAGGGCTTACGGGCAAAGGAATTCCCAATAGTGTCTCCATTTGAACATGGATGGATGGTCGTCTGTGTGTCTGAACTCTGAACTCAACGTACCTAGCTGAGAAAGATGATTCCGGTTCCCGTTGCGTGTTTTATGAGCGAGTTTAGAAAAAATACCTAAATAAAATTTAAAATTATTATACTTTACTCTTGTGTGGAGTATTCGATTGCATTGTAAATATGAAAAGTGATGTTTTATGAAAATGTTAAAGGGTGATCTATAATGGATTGCAGAAAATTGATTATAGATATGAACAACTGTTTTTACTAGAAAAAATCTATGTATGTATGTATTAATGGATGGATGGATGGTGTATTTTATAAGCTTTTCATATGTTAAATATTTTGCTAAACAAATTAATACTAGTAATTTTTTTTAAGCTCTCAATTTTTATTTTCTGTATATACCTTTTTCTTTAAAAAAAAATAATGAAAAATGGATCGGAAAATATAGCAGTAATTCATTTATTATGACAAAAAAGTGCTCGTAACCATTAATTTGACAAAATAAATTCTATAGTTGTGAGGAAATATTATGTCTTCACACTAAAATACTAAATGCATTTTTTCGTAGCCCGGAAAGAAATGCATTATGAGAAATGGCAATTTGGTTCCTATAGGAAGTATATACAGGGTTTTTTTTTTTTCAACCGTTAGAGTTTGGATCTAACAGTTTATATTGGGTGTAGGGATAATTGAGTCTTTTCCTTGTCTTCATAAATTTAGATAATAAAAAAAATTGCCGGGTCATCATCACTTTCTTTCTGAATACGCAAGTTTTGCTATGATTCTTTGATGCTGAATACGCAGAGTTTCTGTAATTTGAATACCAAATTTTGTTATGATTCTTTCCCGCTCAATACACAAATTTTTGTCATCATCAAGTTGAATTTGAAACAAAATGGCAAAACTTATGAAACAGAATGTTTAAAATCATGAAACGGAATAGAAATACTCATGAAACAAAATGTTTAAACTCATGAAACATAATGACAAAACTCATGAAACAAAATGTTTAAAATCATGAAACAGAATGTGTGTATGCATGAAACAGAATGGCAAAACTCATGAAACAAAATGACAAAACTCATGAAACAGAATATTTAAAATCATGAAACGGAATGACAAAACTCATGAAACAGAATGTTTAAACTCATGAAACATAATGACAAAACTCATGAAACATAATGGCAAAACTCATGAAACAGAATGTTTAAAATCATGAATAGAATGTGTGTATGCATGAAATAGAATGGCAAAACTCATGAAACAAAATAACAAAACTCATGACATAGAATGTTTAAAATCATGAAACATAATGGCAAAACTCATGAAACAGTTAGTTTAAACTCATGAAGCATAATGGCAAAATTCATGAAACAGAGTTTAAAGACATGAAACAGAATGTGTGTATACATGAAACATAATATTTAAAATCATGAAACAGAACGTGTGTATACGGATCCTATAGTCTTAGGTGGCGGGTGTATCAACTGTATAATAGTATTATACTTCTATTATCTATAATATATTAAAATTGAGTATCCTTCAAAACTTTTTCCCCCCAAAACCACTCTTTCATCAATTTATTGTTATATTAATTATTTTTTTGACTAAGTCTAACATAAATCCTCCATATTAAGTAATCATTCATATCCTATTTTATCTCTTTGTTATATAAATAAATGTAAAAAATTATAAAAAAATTACACTGAATAAAGGTAGTATGTCATTATTACACACTCATGAAAATCCTTGAATTGAAAAGTGTAAAAAAATAATATTGAATTATGAAATTTTCATTCATAATATTTTAATTTATGTTAATTTTAAAAAATATATTCTTTTTTATTGTTATGTATTTTAATAACTAATGGAAATACTAATATCATTGTCTTGAGAGATATTAATATAAAATGTATTTAATTTTTATTATAAGTTTTGTTGAATTCTAAATAAATTATAAAATACTGATTTTATACTATAACTTTAAATTTGAATATACAATTTTAAATTGATCTATTTTAAATATATTAAAATATTGAATTAAAATAGATATTTCATGTTATTATTATTATTATTATCTCATTATTTAGATAGTGTATTATGATCAATGGTTTGCTTTGAAAAGTTTTATGTAAGACATGTGGTCTCATTCTTATGTGAATACCTATTATTTCATTTACTCTGATGAGATATATGTAGTGTTTTCTTTCAAAACTATAGTGTTGATCATGTTATTGTTCACCCGATCATTTATATTGTTTTTGAATATAAACATCATTTGATGGTTCATGAATTAGGTAGTGTTCGAGTGGTCATCAAACTACATTGTAATAAGATGTCTTTAATTATTTGGTTTTATTTTGATCCTTTTCCAGATAATTCGATATTTTGATATCAGATGGGTTGGTGGACGGAGGACCATTTTAAAGCATTCTAACGAAGATGGAGATAGCCTCTTAAATATCAGAGACTTTAATGACTAAGTCTGAATCGCTAAGAGTTTAGCTTTCATAGGGAAATAAAAATATGTGTTTTGATGACGTATTGAATCTATATATATTTTTCCTTTTGAATTTTATTTTTCTACACCAGCTGAAACAAGCACTTCAAAGTTACTTCAGTGGTTGTGGAAAGAATATATACAATACTATAAAACATTTTCTTTAATTAATATTCCTAGATGTAAGTTACAATTACTAGGAGTTCTCGCATCTCGGAAATATTTGTTTCAAAATTTCTTCTTCGATATTATTCATTGGTAATTTGATAGTGTCTCGCCAAAACCACCAAAAACCATAATAATTACCAAGATTCTTAGTTTACCCTGCTTCTTAATGTCATTTAAGTACATGCTTGTTATATTACCATCAATTTATTATTGTATCCGAGACGGTTTGTATAAAACAGTTGATTCCTGAAGCTGAAAAGTTGGTAGTGTACTGTTCTGCTGAGACATTTAAATACTACAACTTCTAAATTTACACTAACTCCTATAGTTATGTTGCTACCTCAAGGGCAAAAAGAGATATACAACACCCCATGCTTTTGATATGATGTCCACTAATTTTAAAATACCCTTTCGTTCTCTTGAAACTTTGGGACAATGAGTTTCCATATCAAGATAGTTCATGTTTAGTTTCTTTTCTTTTGTTTTTTTTTTTTTTTTTTCATGTAGTCAAATGTTGATAATAAAATTGATGCAATTACTTAAAATCTCTTGAAGATGTAAAATTGTAGGTAAATGTTCAATATTTTATATAAGGTTGATTACATTGCATTGTAACTTGGACAGCTGATTATCTTTGGTAGACTGATTAAAAGTGCCTTGACAACGCATGTTCTTTTTCATAAAAGTGGATAATCCGATACAATATTCATTTTCTATTCTATATTAATCAAGTTCCAATTAACCGAATATTCTGTAATTCTTTGTGATTCTTAGATTGTATTGAAAATTTTAGATTTCAATTTCAAACAAATTTAAATAAACTAACTCTAAATAATAAATTTTTTCTTGTGTTATTTTTATTATTTAATATTAAATTATTTGTATTATGTATATTAATAATTTGAATATGATTTTTTTTTTCCGGATGGTTTGGTTGATGCCACATTAATGAATTCACTAATTGACAGACACTTTATTGTGAGATTTTTACTCTTACCAATATGGAAGTCATTTGTAGCCATTTTTTTATATTACTATGAAACTGCATTATAATATTTACAATGTTTTTTAAAATTAAAAATCTTAATGAAAGGGGCATCATGCCGATTATATTTTTTTATGTCTCAACCTCATTCTGGTGTTTTCAGTAATGGATACATCAGTATCACTTTAATTTACAATAGAATGTATGTTTGGTTTCACATGTAATGATAATTTTCTGCCACTAATTTTAGACTATATTATTTATCCATACTAAGATTTTATTATAATTTTTGTTTTTTTTTTCTATTTTATTGATGAAAATATCTTGCCTGGTGCATCGCACGGGCGGGTATTACTAATAAAATAATAAAACAGAGTAAATTATATAATTACCTTATATCATCTAAACCATTGATTTAATAAAAAAATTTTATCCAATGGTTATAATGTATAGCAGTATATACTGCAAAAAGGTGTTCAAGCATAGTATCCATATATTGGAGAAATGAGTGCATGACTTGCAGATATTTTCATTTATTACTTTAATATTTTTATTATTATTGAATACATTCATCTCTATCTGCTACTTTCTTGAAATGTGTGTCTTTTTGCCTTTATTGATAAAGTTTACTTTAAAATATTCCCATGTGAGAAGTCCAATTTTTTTAGGCACGGTATTTTAGTAGAATGAGTTATTATAAATGGATTAAATAGTTGATGTGATATTTATTTGAAGGAGTAAAAATTTTCTAAATAAAGAAATATGATAATTGTAGTGGGATAGACCAAGATAAAAAGTGAGACATTTGAAATCGAATAGAGGGAGTATATACTACTCCCTCATTCCCATTAATAGTCTAATAGTGTCCATTTCTTTTGGGTATGATATTTTATGTGGGGATAATTAGTATTTAATTAGGAGTAGATTGGTATTTAAAATGGGGATAAATTAGGAATTTACGTGATGTGATTGTAATGTAGTTGGATTTTTAATTGATTTATTTATGTGTGATGCGATAGTTATGTGTTTGAAATTTTAATATACTCCCTCCATTTTTTAATGACTTCTCCATTTCTCATCTGCATGCAATTTAAGACACATTTTGAATCATAAAATATCTCAAACTATATACAAGTAAAAATTATTATAAAAAAATGATATTCTAAAACTACGTGATTAGACAAATCTAACAACATCTCATTTGACTATGTTTTATCTTATATAACTATGTAAAAAATTTAATCAAAGTTACTTAATGAATAGTATCAACTATGCAAGTGGTAGGATTATAAAAAAATGGAGGGAGTACTATTTATTAATGTGATGTGCACTACAAGAAAAAACTGTATGGCGACCGAAATGAGCGATGGAGATAAATCTGTCGCCACCCAACGGATTCAACGACTGCGTCAAGATTCAGCGACTGACTACGTGAGTCGTCAAATGGCGACTGATTTGCCGACTGTTGCTGTTTAGCGACAACAACGGCGATGGAATAATTTGATAGCAACGTAACGGTAATGTGTTTGATAATTAAAATATGTAATTGTTTCCTAAAAGGAAAATGTAACAATTGTAATGAAACGGAAAAGGAAAATGGAACGGAATTAGTGTGAAGGTGGGAGTATCTTTTTAGTGCTTTCAAAAATTAAATCTTGTCTGCCGAACCAACGCGATCGAAGCTACTATTAATTAAAATAAAATCTATTCCTTTTTTAGTAGGAGAAAAATGAAAATTATAAAAATTGCAATTTAATTACTGGGACAGTAGAGCTCCTGAGGCTGTGATGATGTGTCTCCATAATATCATCAATGGGAAATGCAATGACAATAACAAAAAATATGAAATATTTTATTCTTCATCCAACAATCATATCTTTATTGAATTTTGATTCACAATAATGCATTACGCCATTATTCAATTATCGTGCATCACTTAATTAAAATAATTGCCACGTGTTTCATAACAGAGGCGATTTTACAATAAATTAAGAGTTTGTTTGTTAACCTATAAATTACATGGTTCACATACTATTTTGTATCTCAATCAGCATTTGAATCATTCAATTCAAAAGTTAACAAATAGGTAGCTCCTAAATGAATTACTTTCCGTTCCATTACATTAGTCTCTCTTTTCTCTCCTCACAAATTCTAATGTGATTTATACTATATCAAAAACATAAGTATACAAGTAATTTTTTTATAAATAAATATTCTAAAATTATGCAATTAGACAAATAACAACACCATTTGCCGTATTATTTTTTGTTCTTATATCTATACTATATGAAAGCTCTCGATCTTATGAATAATGATGGGGCTTAATGGACTTAAAAAATAATTGGATTTAATTGTTAGTTTTAAGACTCAATGGGCTTTAAGAAAAGTACTACCTCCGTTTTTGTGATAGTGCAACAAAGCACTATTTGCTACTATTTATTGTTCGAGTTTGACTCTAATTTTTATCATAGTTATAAAAGGAAAAACATAGTCAAGTGAGATCTTGTTGGATTCGTCTCGTCGTGTAGTTTTTAAATATCAAACTTTTAAAATTTTTACTAATACCGAACTTAAGTTATTATTGGTTCAAAATATGCATTGGACTGCGTGCATTGGGTGTTTGCTGCACTATCACAAAAACAGAGGAAGTATAACTTATATTTTACTATTATTTAATTTATAATGTAATACTTTTATTTTAAAAGAATACATTTTAATAAAATATTATAGAAGAAATACACCCTTCAAAAAATATTATATGAAAAGATACATATTTATTTATAATAATAAAATAATACAAATTGATTGTTTAAATTATTTAAAAATATATATCATATTTTTAAACTAAAATTTAACTAAAAATATTATGAAATTTGTTGGAGGAAAATATTTAGATTGTTTAATAAATTTGAATATTTAAACAACTCACTATAATTTAATAAGACTAATAATATAGATTTTTAAAAATTATATATATTAATTTTTAAAAATATATACATAGTTTTATAGACGTAAATAGTGTTTATACTTAATCCAATTAACTATATCTAATAAAATTATCTATGATAGTATGTCATAATTAATTTATGAAATGTTATAATTTTGGCAATTTAAGGACATAGTCAAATGGTCAAATTTCTTTACCCCAAATCTTATATGATGGTTCAATTGCCCACCATGTCCCCTATATCTCCCATTTATTCATCTAATTTTTGTGGCATGAGATCGCATAACCCCCTTTCCTAATATAGGCCTTGAAAAAAAAAACTTATTATTTCCATTTAAATAATACATCATTGTTTAAACTATTAAGATTAATAATAATATAGATTTGAACAATTAACATTTAATATTCCCTCCGTCCTATTTAACTTGTCTTGTTTATCTTTTGCACACAATCCAATACACTTTTAAATCGTTAATATCTCAAAATATATACAATGAAAAATTATGTAAAATATATATTTTAAAACTATATGATCATACAATGCTAACAAGACCCAACTCGACTTTTTGTTTCTAAATATATACTTGCAAAAAAATTGAGTCAAAGCTGAACAATGAACAATGTCGACAAGTCAGACATGACACAATAAATGGGACAGATGAAGTATTTAATTATTGATAAATTAATTATTGTTGAATCAACAAACAATGGCAGGGAGATTGCAACCTATTCTAGGAAAAGTAGTGGGCACTTCTCAAATGGCGTTCGTCAAAGGCCGTCAAATATTGGATGGAATATTGGTGGCTTCAGAGGTTATTCAATCAACCCAGGGCGCTGGGAGAGAGGATTTTGTTATTAAAGTAGACTTTTCAAAAGCTTACGACAATGTTTCATGGACAGCTCTTCTGGATTTACTTGAGGATATGGGTTTTGGGGAGAGATGGATAGCGTGGATAAAGGAGTGCGTGACACGCATCAGCGGCGGTTTTAATAAATGGGTCTCCGACCAAGTTTTTTAAGATGGAGAAGGGTGAGGCAGGGTGATCCGCTCTCACCCTACCTATTTGTAATCGTGGCCGAAGTGTTGAATTGTCTGTTAGTAAAAGCGGTTGAATTAGGAATGATCACAGGATTCCAATCAGGGGCAGATGGTCCAAGGATTACTCATCCATAATATGCAGATGACTCGATTATTTTCTGTGGTGGAGAGCTTCATCAAGTATTTACTATCAAGAGAATCCTTAAGTGCCTATCCTTAGTAACGGGTTTACAGATTAATTTTGGTAAAAGCTGCTTGATTGGGATTAATGTTAACACTGAATTGGAAGAACAGGCAGCGGCACTATTCAGATGCTCGGTGGGGAGATGGCCAATGACGTACCTTGGGATCCCAATAGGCGGCCGAATTAATGGAATGGCTCTTTGGCAACCAGTGATAGAGAGGGTGGAAAGGAGATTGGCGGGGTGGAAAGGGAGAATACTATCCCAAGCTGGAAGGGTATGTTTACTTAGATCCGTCTTGAATAGCTTACCGATTTATTTTATGTCTATATTCAAGATACCCAAGGGAGTAGCCAATCGATTGGAGAAGTTAAAACGGAGGTTTTTTTGGAATGAGTGGGACGGGGAGAAGAAATTTCACACGATATGTTGGGAGAGAATAAGCACAAATAAAGAAGTGGGAGGTTTATGCATTAGAAATGTAAAGATGGTTAATGAAGCTTTGTTACTAAAATGGAGATGGAGGTTTGGAAGAGAGAGAGAGTGTTTTATGGAAGGATGTGATTAATGCGAAATACTACTATATGGAGTCCCCACTGCTGCCGGGTTCAAGGAGGGAGAGAACGTTATGGGGGCATATATGTATTTCGTGGGAAGAGATCGCATTAGAGGGAGTGGACATGGACTTTGGTTTACAGGTAGGGGACAGACAAGCTGTGAGATTCTGGACGGATCCATGGGTGGAAGGGGGGAGGACCTTGGCGGAGAACTTCCCACGGATTTATGCACTAGTCATGAATAAAAGTGGGAAGATAGCTGAATTTGAAGTGTGGAAAGGGTTCCAGTGGGAGTGGCAGATTCAACTCTGGAGAGACCTCTTTGATTGGGAGAGAATTATGTGGAACAACCTGATAAGACTGTTAGAGAAATATCCTCTCAATAGATACTTGAATGACCGAGTTGTATGGTTGAGGGAGGCAAATGGCAACTTCACAGCTAGATCATGTTTCTATCAAATTGAAGGCAGGTGGGCAGCGGAAGACAATAGGATGTGGAAGCAAATGTGGAGTATAAAATGTCCGAACAAAGTAAAGATACTTGTGTGGAAGATTTTGAATGATGCACTTCCCGTTCGGGTTTCTCTGGTGACCAAATCGCATTTACAGGTACAAAACACTGTTTGCCCAATATGTGATAGGTTCGAGGAGACTGTGGATCATTTATTCTGTTCTTGTGAAATTACTGGAAAGTTATGGTACCAAGGGATGGCATGGTTTGGCTTTGATTGGGTCATGCCAAGGGATGTTAAGGTATTCTGAGGGGATGGCTGGACAAGGGCCCGAAACTTGGTGGTACAGAAGCGTGGATGATGACGGCAATGACTATTGTATGGATTGTCTGGAAGAAATGTAATGAGAAGGTTTTTAAAGGGAAGTCTTTCACTATCAGGGAGGCAATAGAGGAGATTAAATATAATGTAAGCATTTGGTGGAAGGCAATATTGGGTGGTGGTGATGTGAATCTGAATTGCCTGGATGCCTGTTTCCCCATTGGATTGACAATGCAGAGACGAGTTGGTTTTATGGTAAAAAGGTAGGGCTTGGTATGGGAAAGACCTAGAGACGGATGGTGGAAGATCAACACCGACAGATCATCAATGGGGAATCCGGGTCCGGCCGGAGTGGGAGGCGTGATCTGAGATAATAATGGGGAGGTGATTTACATACTTTCGGACTGCATTGGAATTTCGGATTCCACCGAAGCTGAAGTGGCTGCTATAAGTCAAGTGTGTCACGCATTAATCAGGGATCAAGGCTTCCCCTTACCAAAGCTTATCTTTAAATGTGACTCTGTAAATGTGGTGGGATGGATCAACAATCCAGGCAGCATACCATGGAGGCTACAACACTTACTGCCACTGATTCTTGTGATTCTAAACTTTGCGGGAAGGGTACACTTTCAACACATATTGAGGGAACGCAATGAAGCCGCGGACCAATGGGCAAAGAAAGGGGCTAACGGAAATGCACGGGTTGAGAAATGGTTTTGATGGCTGTAGCTAGAAACCAGATGAGGGCCAAGGAAAAGAGTTGGAGCAGGTGGTGTCGGTCTAATGTATTTAGAGTGAAAGCAGGTGTATCACTTTTTTGATATTGGTTGTACTCATGGATTATTAAGTTTCTTTGGTAATGTAATTGTAAACTAAAGTTTGATCCCTCAAAAAAAAAAAAAAAAACAAATACTATTAAATATTATATTTCAGTATTTTATTATTCAAAATATATTAATACATGGTTATTATATCCGGGACATTCGGGCTGGGGTAATATTAGTATTTGTGATAACATGCATTATGTCACTGTTTTTTTTTTTGGAGGAGTCATTGAAGGCCTGGAAAGGGATGGTGGGAGCCCATGCCACACAATTACAAAGGGGAATTAAAGGGAGGAATAGGGGGCCGGTGGGAATCGAAGCTCCAACATTCCGTTGGAAGTCAAGGGACTTAACCGCTTGGGCTAGGTCCCCATCCCCGATGCATTATGTCACTGTTGATCAACAAACAATAGCATATAATATTATTTAAAAAAAAAAATTGTGATTATTTATCCTAAGCCTCCCTTTCATTGATTTTATTGAATGTGTTTTATTAGATTTCTATTAATGCAAAATTATACTCATAAAAATACCGGTTAATAAGACCTTTACAATAAAAATCAATCAAGATGGGTCTTAGAGTAAACAACAGCAGTTGGCTTGAGTGAATTGGGTCTCTAGTCGTTTAAGCAAGGTCTCGGTTCGAGCCTTGTGTATGCAAAAAACTACTTAATTGCCCATGCAGATACTCAAAGGATTAGTTTTAGGTTCAATGTGGCAGTGGGATACCCGGTAATTCACCAAAAGATGGGTCTAAGAGTAAAGGATTATTTCTGTGTTTAGTAATGGATCAATCTCAAGTAGGAGTATATATAATTATACCTCTTATATCCAACATTGAAATTTTTATTAATACTAATAATTATAACATCCAAAGAAGCCCTTATTACAACAACATAGTACGTACGTAGCTTCATACAAATACAACAATACACATATAATATAACTTTATTACCCAATTGTGAAAATCAAAACAATTCAGTGAATGGCTCATGATCATTACCTGTAGCCTGCAGGCTTTCCAGGCAGCCCGGGAGCACCTCCTCGTACACTATGTAGATGTAATACTCGAGTATATGGTACGTCTTCTCCGGGTTGTTGTACACCGTGTTGGAGATGGTGTACCCTCGTGCGTTCAAGAACTGCCCCGTCCCGCCGACGATGGGCAAGTCCCGGTTGTACAGTTGCGACATCGGGTTCCGGCCGAGGCAGACCAGGCTGCTGCCCTTGAACCTTCCCTCCGTGAAGTAGAAGTTCATGTTCATCGTCACCGAGATCTGTTTGAAGTCCGTGAAGGCGACCAGGCCTTGGATCCGTCCGACGGTCGGGGAATCGTACGCCGTCCCCTCCGTCATCAGGGCGTCCACCACCCGGAGCTCGCCGAAGTAGGTGTCGGACTTGTTGGTCCACTTGCCGGTGGCCACCACCCAAACCGTGGCGTTTGGTTCCGTGCCAAATATGTCCTGGATGTACACGTGGAATCTCGCGTACCTAATTGGATGAAATTCTTATAAATTATTAATGTGAATGTTAAATAATTTAAATTTATATATAGGTAAGAAAGCGTACTTCTGTCGGCCTCGACAGAGGTTGAGGGGGTCCGCCGCGGCGGCGGCGGCTACGACGGTGATGAAGAAGAAGACGGCAGTTGTGATGGCAATGACGGATTTTTTCTCCATGATTGATTTTATTTTGGAAAGTTTATAGGCTGCTTTTTTTTTTTTAAAAAAAAAGTGTTGAGGACGAAGAGTTGGGACTTGGGCATGCCACTATATATAGCGCATATATATATGTCACATCTCCACCTTCAGCTTCATATTCTTTCTTTCAAAATTATTTGCAATGTCACATGCAATTAATACTCTACATTAAAATAATAAAAAAAAATAAGAGAAGTGATTGGAAGACTCTCTGGATTATTTAACCCAAATTCTTTTCCTAAATAACTTTGGTTGTATTTATTTGGTAACAGTGTTGGAAAGTCCAAACGCTCATTCCTATGCTGACTCTTTATTCTTTGGCTGTGTTTGGAAACAAACGATTAGCATTTAGCTTTTAAAATATATATTAAAAATAGTCTAAAATCATATATATAGTAAACACTAATTATAGTAATCGTTAAATTTTAATCTCTAATATCTAAACTTTGAACACTCCTCTCCCCCAACTTTTAGCTTTACAGACTCCAGACTCTAATTTAAAATTGCATTACCAAATACCATTACTCAAATTTAAAACTATTTTTCATTATTAATTTCAAAGTCTAAACTCTAAACTCCAAACTCTAGACACTAAACTCTAATTATTTCTCAAACTACCTAATACATTCCTTAGCTTACCTTTAGTTTGTTTTCCGGATTTTGGAGATTTATAAAGACAGAAACGCTAAACACTAGAATGCATGGTGCCAAATGTGATAAAAAGAAAAATAGAAAATCCTTAATTAATCAGCCCATGTTCAAATTTATGTTCACTCATAACATATGTATGTAATGTAACCATCTTTATTTTTCAGTGACTGCCATTGTGCTTCAAATTTTAATTCTAGTTTTCCTTTTCTGCATTTTCTTCTTTTCTAGCTTAATTATTGCTTATACTCCATCCGTTCCTTTTTAGTTGTCTTTTTAGAGAGTAAAAAGTGTTCCAAAATAGTTGTCATTTTTAGGTAGTTATAGGTAGTTATGCTATGTTTTTACTATATTGCCCTTCGCTTTTCATAAATGCTATTTATCTTCCTCCGTTCCTTTTTATTTGACACGGTAGGAGTTTTGTTACTGTTCATTGAGTAACTTTGATTTGACTTTTTAATACAGTTATATAGGACAAAAAATAGTCAAGTGAGATCTTGTTAGATTCGTCTAATTGCATAGATTTAGAATATCAAAGTTTCATAATTTTTACTTATACGCAATTTGAGTTATTGAAGATTGAAAATGCGTATTGGATTGCGTGAAATGTGGGTCCGTGTCAATTAAAAAGGAACGGAGGTAATATTTATTAAGAATGAGTTTAGTTGAAAGGTAAAAACGTAAATTTATGGGTTAATTAATGTGAACCTTGGTTATTGAAATTGAGCTGAAAGAGATAACTAAAAAGGAACGGAGGGAGTAGTTTGGATTTGTCCTCTTCAAAGAATTTCTTCTGTAAAAACGAAATTAGCATGTTAGAGAAAGGATCATATCCCTAAGCAATCAATTAAAGTGAGCGTGTCGGAAAATATCATTGAAGGATATTTTTGTCGACATGGCCACGTGGCAAGCTTTGTCCTATATATTGTTGTTTCAGGAGTCGAAAGATATTTTTTCGATTTGGGTTGTTGTAAACTGCAATTGCAATTCAGTATATACTATTTTTATTTTTCGATTTGAATGGTAGTACGGAATTTAGAATATGTACATATTTATATTCTATGAACTCGCCTTTTTTTTTTTGGAGAACTAAGATTTTATTGTCACGAAATGGTACATCATCCTTACATTATAGTTCCATCCAATCAGTAGCTGCACATCAAAAAACAAGATCACTCGCCCAGAACACCACACTTACTGCTGTAATAACCAGTGACAGAAAAAATAGAATCGCTGTGTATGAGATGCTAATACCAATTTTCAATCCTCATCTCACCCTTTGCGCCCCGACGAGCCCACGAATCAGCCAAGCCATTTCTTTCCCGCAAGATGTGAGAAAATCTAACCTCTCCTCCAAACCGAAATAACGCCACAATCGGACCCATATATTTATGAAATCTCCATGGAATGGTGGTGGGATCTTTCAGCCACTTGAGGACGTTCGACGAGTCACATTCAAAGAGAAGCTTGGGGAGTGGAAAACCTTGGTCTCGAATAATAGCCAAGCAAACTCTATATACCGCTGTGATCTCTGCTTCATTAGCGTCGGTAATCCCAATGTTATCTGATAGCACAAATAAAACCTCGCCAAGTTCATCCTTACATTATTGAACATTGTTTTAAATTATTTTGTTTTTTTAAATATAAGCTAATTTATCTTTAAATTGTCTTACAAAATAGCTGACTCTGTAGCTGTTTTGCCTAACACAGCTAATATGTCAGTGACGAATATATTGATTTCTAAATTATCCAATAAAAATCATCAGGGCAACTTTAGTAGCAGTATTTTACTGGTTTCCCAAAGAAACCAATATATTTATACTAAAACTCCAGTAAATCATTATCCAAATAAGCAATAACCTATCTGATTTGTTTTGAATGAAAATTATGGTTGATATTTCAAGGTCAGAACTATATGAAAGAGCTATAGCTGTTGAGAGGTAGCTATCAGTTTTTACATAAGTGTTTGGTTGAATTAGCTCTAGCCGTCATAAATTGTCATTTGAAAAGAAAAAAAAAGTAAGTTGGAAAGTAGCTTTCGAAAGTTCGCAAAAGCTACTCATGATAGTTTCTGATTGTAGAGTTTCTCGTAGCTACAATTCACAGCTACAGCCTTTAAAATCTAGTGTGCAGAATGAGGCTATTGTTTTGAGTTTTGGCATAAAATATAAAGCTCTAAAAAACTTTCAAAAACTATACAGACCTTAGTGATTATCGCTGGGGAATGCTTTAATTTTAATAGGCTTGGTTTTGTTGATCACTTATGGGCTTTTGTCAAATTGCAAATGAAATTATAGAACAAATTTGTGGGCCATCTGCTCAAATTCCCCAACAGATTAGATACTTGCAATTTGATTGGCTTACTATACCAATCAAAATTCAGATTTCCATTAAACAGAAGTTGTTTTGAGTGATAAGATACTAGTAGTTTTTCTTTTTCTTTTTTTTTAAAAAAAAAAGAAGGAAAAATCTTGTAAAGCTAGTATTTAACTTCTAATATTTTTAAAATTATTATAAATAGTAAATATTTTTAACTCTAACCGTTAAACTCTAAATCATATTCCTCAATCCTCATAGCCTTTAGATTTTCAAACTCCAATATCAAACACTAAAATCTAAAACTATTTGAATTTGAAATAAATTTTCACCATTAACTCTAAATGCAAAATTTCAAACTCTAAATTTTAACTACTCCATTTCCCAAGCATAATCTTTAATTATGACAGTGAAGAAGGATAGATTAAATTTAAGTTTAAATTGAATACATTAAATAGAGAAAACTCGAGTCAAGCTTTTTTTTTTTAAAAAAAAAAGCCAAAAATATTCCACAATTTTGAACTCTCACTTTTCTTTGAACAATCGCAATGATATGATTCATCTTTTTTTTTTCAGTGTAATACTATATTATAAATTCATTCTGTAGTCAGATATACAATTCGCTAATTTTTCTAAAACAATTTTGTTGTAGATTTTTGTTTTGTTGTTGAATTGACTGTTGAAGGATTTGGTTCTGAGTTCAGACAAGTTATAGCGTTTATATTTGTTTCCTTTGTTTATATTGTGGCAATTCTTTAAACAAAATTACCATTGGCCATTTGATGGATTTTAGCAACCAAGTTGGTCACTTGTCTCATTCATAATTAATTATTAATAATATATAAATTTAAAGTATTAGTAGTAGTTGTAATGGGAACAAAAAGAAAAAGTCAATTTAATTAACGTGTGATTTCATAGTTACTAATATATTTTGCTATCATTGTACGTATTTAATTTATAGATTTATCTATATATATATATATATATATATCCACGGGTGAGTTTGTTTGTAATTAGTTTTTTTTTTAAAAAAAAATCAAGCATCTTAGGAAGGGCGAGGAAAAAGTTGGGATAGCCTAAGTCAGTTTTAATTTGTTTTATTTTTTTATTTTTATAAATACCCCTTTTATTAAAAAGAAATGAAAAAAGAAAAAAAGGAGACCTACATAACAATACATTTCAAATACAAGGGAAAATGGAACAAACATCATTTAAAAATATTATCAAGAAAAAAATTATTCTATCAAAAGAATGGTGTATGGTATGGTGCGGATGTTTCGTCCGTGCGGACTTGCGGACAACGTCGTCTGTCGTTGATCAATTTTATCATCCAACGATTGAGATCATTTGTAAGGTTAGTTTTCTAATTTTACTTTTTAGGTATTTTAATATGTTGTATTCGCAACATACACTACAAAAAATTCACGGGAAGATAGCGAAATTGGCGACTTAATTTTAATGAAGTCGTCGCCTGACAGATTTCGTCGCCTATACTGCCTGGCGACGAATTAGGCGACGAAATCCTTTCGTCACGAAATCCTTTCGTCACCTTTCCGCAAATTTTTTGTAGTGATATACTATACCATTCAGCGACATGGCATACACAATTCAGCGACGGAGCCAATACAATTCAGCAACATTATTGTATTCATTCAGCAACACAGTGTTATACATTTCAGCGACATAGTTCTATTCATTTTAAACACATCTCAGCGACGTGGCCTATACAATTCAGCGACATGGCCTATAGTGACAAGGCCTATACAATTCAGTGTCCTGCAATGTATATTTCAGCGACTTGATATAGTATATTTCAGTGACATATTATGCATACCTCAGCGACATATTATACATATTTCAGCGACATAATATAGTATATTCTACGATTTTTGTAAATGAAGAAACCATTACACATTTTTTTTGATAATTTTACCCTTTTAAATTTATAGCCGTTAGATTTAATTCATCATATAAGATTGCTGTCTTGACCGTACTTCCAAGTATTTGGAAGCACCATAACCATTCCCCAAAAGAATAGTGTATTGAGGATGGAGACTTATCCAAGTGGTCAAGTCCCCGACTCTCAACCTACAGGTTGAGGGTTCGATTCCCCAACTTCCCTCTATCACTCCCTTTTATCCATTTATAGTTTGTGTGGCATGGGTTTCCACCACCCTTTCCTAGCCTATATAGGTTGTTTAAAAAAAAAAAAGAAAAAAAAAAGAATATTTGTATTAATTCCAAACGAATTAGAAGAAGAATATTAGGATTTAGGGATAAGAATATTTGTATTAATTCTATTTTTTTTTTTCTATAACCACATATCCGACCCAAATATTTTTTCAAAAAAACTCTAATTTGAATATTACTACAAAAATTTCCACCAAAAAGCGACGAAAAGACTTTCCATATCGGCTATCATGCGAGGCAATCAACAAGACAACGAAATCAGGTAGGTGACAAAGCTTTTGAACGAAGATATTCGTCTTTCTTTTCATCGCCATATACACTAAACTTTCATATGAATTCAAATTGTTGAAATTATGTATACAAAAACCGTAGCCAAGTGGAACGCCCATCCTATATACTACTAGTATATGACAATTCTCCCTTATTCTAAATCAAGGAAGCAATTGAGCATATATAGCAATTACACAATTTCAATTTTTTGCTTATAAATTTGCAAGTGCATGATAGTGGGTTCATTGAAATTATGCATGTTATTTTTATTAAAGCATATAGTATTACATTTCATGGTAAAGTGTTGCTAGCTAGTATTTTATGTAAATATAATAGCTATGCAAATGTAATTATTCTAGTTGTAATTAATTGGTTACCAGAAAGAGCTAGTGAGAAAAAGACAGTGCCATGGCCGACAATAATATCCAGACATATATAATTATA
Organism: Hygrophila difformis; assembly: GCA_030278955.1. Taxonomy (NCBI): domain Eukaryota; kingdom Viridiplantae; phylum Streptophyta; class Magnoliopsida; order Lamiales; family Acanthaceae; genus Hygrophila; species Hygrophila difformis. The sequence continues at coordinate 46,552,520 of JAOANR010000004.1, forward strand.
TATATGGTCGTAATTAATAATAAGGGAAAATAGAAAATGGTTTGCATGGGTGTGTGAATTGTGGTACTGTTAGAGATGCTCACACTTTAATTATCTCTTTCTTTTTACTAGCAATTTTCTCCTTTTACAAAAGATTTTGTGTTGTTCCAAGAAGAGTGACATGCAATGAACCACCTTTACAGTTTACATAGGGACAGAATCTATGGCCCTGTTTGGGAATTCGTTAGCTAGTTGTTAGTTGATTCTGTGAGTAATAATTAGTTAAAATTAGCTGTTTGACAATTTCGAGATTAACTTTTTGCCTAGAATAAGCTAAAATTCAAAATGCTGCTATTTGCAGCGGTTTCAAAAATAGCTGATTGAACACTGTTTTAAGTTATTTTGTCTTTTTAAATAAGCTAATTCAGTTCAAATTGCCTAGAATAAGCTAATTTCATTTAGCCGTTTTGCCAAACAGGGCCAATGTATGTAGAGCATATTGTATAAGATTAAATTAAAAGTGTGCTGGTTCTCTTCGAGAATTAAGTTAGAGGACATCCTAATGGGGTCGGAGATAGGGAGCTAACTTGGGGCTTAAAACTAAACTCTTGATGTTAAAATAATTAAAAGTAACAAATGGGTTTGTAATATAATTAATGTTTGAAGTCGTAGTATTTTGGTGCAAGAAATTGTCGTAGGTTTGAATCTTGGAATGGGAAATTATTAGAAAAAAAATTTATCTATATATATATTAAAGCATTAGTGAACAACCCATCCTACATTTAATGTGGTGTCTCCATTTCAAATTTCTAATTTTTTTAAATTTTTGCAATTTTTAATTTATTAATTTAGATTTTCACATTTATTTATTTATTTATTATAGATTTTAGTTTTTGAAATATATGGAATTTCTACCATATCACCTTAAAAGGATTTGAAAGATTTGAAATTTGAAATTTTGCATATCTTATTTTATCTATATTATTTTGCATTTTTAATTTACTAATCTTAGATTTTTCGTATTATTTATTTATTTATTTATTTATTATAGATCTTAGTCTATCGTGTATAAAATCTATCATTTACTTATGATTCTCACTCTATTATTCTATCGTGTCACTATATATTCACTTTTAAAAAAGATTTGAAAATAAAATTTGAAATTTTGCATTTTTTATTTTATCTATGTTGGATTTTATTTATTTGTATTTTTTATTTTATATATTTTAGATTTTATTATTTTGTATTTTTATTTTATTTATTTTAAATATTATTGGTGCATTTAGTATTTATTTATAAATTTTCAGTTTTTACACTATAGGATTATTATGACGAGGTTTTGCACTGGCAACTAAGAACTATGTTGTGTTTATATTTCAATATAATGAAGAACAATGTTGTGTTTATATTTCAATATAATGAACATATTGTAATGCCGGTAATTCTGTTTAGGTTTAGTCTCAATTTTGATTATATATTTTTTATGTGGTGAATGATGTAAGCAAAATGTACATTGTACATCAGATTTATGTATCGGGAAATTTAAGAAAAACCCACCAAAATTTTCAAAGTTTAAGATAGGTACCCAATTGAATTTTTCTTTAAGATAGGTACCCAATAGTTTTACTTCATTTAAGAATGGTACCTAATAACCAAAACTATAAAATGAGTTTAACACTTCTCTAAAAAAGTGCCCAAAAACACACCCCCCCTAAAAATTTGGTATCAGAGCATAAGTTGCGATTTTAGGGCTTATGGCTAATGACGGATTAAAAGATAATCAAAACACGATTAAATTAAATGAAAATATTAATTATGAAAAATTCTTAATAATTGACATAGAAAAGAAAAAATTATTCAAAAACCAAACTAAAGATTGTAAGATCTGTAAACAAAATAAAATAAAAATTAAAAGAGTAAAACTCAAGAAAAATAAAACCTTTGGAAATTACTGCAAACTAATCATAAGGTTAGAAGCTTTAAGACAACACTTAAAAACTCATGAATAAAATATTAACAAACAAAAACATGGATATACAAAGAAGTCTTCAATCAATTGAAGCAAAACTGGATAAGTTAGAATTATTAGAAAAACAAAATAATACAAATCTTAAAGTTATATTAGAAAACCAAACGTACTTATCAACCCAATATGATAAATCATCCAGTGGAATGAAAAACTTATCTAAAACCATAACAACACTTCAATATGAAAGTTCCAAACTAGTTAATGATGTCCCAAATCCAAGGAAAATCATTAACCATAGTGAGGAATTAAAACAACTACAAGATAAGGTTGAAAAACTTGATAAAGAAATAAAGGAAATTAAAAACATTGTTGAAAACAATATTGAGAATGTAAATGAAATGTGTAACAAAATCATAAAAATCATTAAAGGATAATGGAAACAGCCTTGAAAGAAGTTAAAGAAACAATAGAAAACTTTAAACAAGAAATTAATAATAAATTTAAAGAATTAAACAAAGAATTAAAAGTAAAACTAAATGTTAATAATCTTCATAAGAAGATTGGCGAAATAACAGATCATAATAGAACAAATAATACAAATATTAGTCTAATTGACAAGAAAATAAAAGAGCTTGTAACAACTGAAATACTAAAGAAAAAAATTGATGATGTACATGTTCAAATGGAAAACATGAAGAAATATCAAGACCCTGCATTAAGAATAGCCATTGAAAGCATAGATGAAAAACTTGAAAGAATACAAGCTGTTAGAATACCTGAAGATAATACAATAAAACAACTAGCTGAACAAATTGCAAAATTACCTGCAGAAGCTAGAAGGAAAACTAAACCACAAGAAAAACTAAACTTCTGGGTTGTAAAACCAGACGAAAAATATTTACAAAAATGAGTAGGAGATCATTTTCTCTTACTAATGAATCCAAAAACAGTCTAGTAGAAAGAAGTAATTCTCAAAGAATTGAAAGCTCAAACTTTGAAAAAACCTTAATAGATAGAATGTTTAGAGAAAAAACCAAACTTGAAGAAGGGCCAACAATAATTGAAGAAATAATTGACCCTGATATTGAATTTGAAAACTTCAAGAAAAGAACATTAATCCAATTGGAACCAAGATTATTGTATGACCAAAGATTCCTTAATTGGAACACAGGTTATTACAAATATCATTATACGGAACCAATAAGCTGTCTAAAAGATGACAAAAAATTAATAAAATTAATAAGCAATAATGAAGCAATTAGGCTTCAAAGACAAGGACAAAAATACATGCATATGGGATTAATCTCCATAGGAGTAAAAGGTTTAACTAGAAAAAACTTAGGAACTAAAGTCCTAATGACTGTTCTAGATACAAGGTGGACTAATCCAACCCAAGCTATCATAGGGTTAATGGAAATTGATATGAACCCTAATGTGGGAGTATGTTATTTGGCACCAGATTATATGATACAAATAACAGATTTTATGAAGCATATCCAAATAGGAATTCAGACTGTAGGATATGAAGAAATGGAAACTGGTCACAACCTAATGATATGTGTAGGCTTCTTAGGAAGAATAACAAACAATGGTCAAACCAGACATAAAACAAAAATTGAAACTGTGGTAAGTATCATAGGAAGTGAAGGAGTAAAAATGATAGGACCAACTGAAATATCATCAGAAGAAAATGCTGGGAAAAATTGGGATCTATCAAAATTCTTTGAAAAACCAAATGTTAAAAACTTAACTCCAAAAAATGTAAATTACTTCATAAACTCCAGAGGAGAAACGTCAGTAAGATTTAATGATTATGAAACTGCAAAAAGACCAATAGATTTTACAGAAGAAGAAGGTCAAGAAAATGAATAGACAAATGAAAAGGTTTATCGTAGAAAAACTGAAACTTTTGACAAGTTTCGTTAACCCGAGCTTTTGCTAAAATTATACCAGGTCAGATTTATTAAATGAAAAGCGTTATGATTCACGGGAAAGGGTTTAGGGATATGTCAAGAGTATTAATCTTTTTATTACTCAAGTATGGTGCTTCGGTTTCAAATGGCGCTGTGGTCCTCTCTGTCATGAAAAGTTGACAAATCTCATGGCATAGCCGGGATAGGTTGACCTTCAGCCTGTCACACTGAGGATCCCCGGCAAATATGCCATGATACTTCTCATCAATTCTTGCCATATGATTTCCTGCCATGAAACTTTTGACTAATTCCCACTACATGAGTATTTTCTGAAAATTCGTGATCCTGGTTTAGGTTTTATTTAATGAAACCAATTTATGATGGCGGTGTTGTGATTAGGGATATATTTATATGTAGTCATGTTTTTATTGCTCGTAGTTAAGAAACTGTGCTCCCGAAAGCGCACGGAGTCAAAAATTGCAGTAATTTATAGTAAGACCGGATCGTTCACTGGAGGATGTGCGATAGAAGCAGGTCCCACGTCGTTTTACTAGATTTTCCATTCGTATTGCTCAATAGGTTTGAAAGATGATTAATATCTACTAACATGAATTTAAAACTAGATCTAGAAAGCAGTTAAATTAATCTACAAAGCAAATAAATCTATTCTAGAAAGCGGATAAGAATAATCTACGAAAGCAGGGAAAAAGTGCATTGTGCCAACCGTGAAGTTGAGTCACAATGTAGACAGAAGGGACAGGAAGAAAAGAATGAAAATTGGACAAGAGCGAGATGCAGCAAAATCAAACTTCCATTTTCATACGCAGATCTTTGTTTGGGATAATTCTATCAGATAGCTAATTCTCATGCTCTCAATAAGGCTTTCCCTTTAACAGACAGGTACTTGCAATATGAGTTTACATGTTCTTACAACCTCAAATTCTAAGATACCACAGATTCGTAACTGCCCTGGCCTGGGTGTGTTACTTCATCTGTGGTGGAAAAGCAACACCCGACACATCATTTATTGAAATGCCAAGTACCACTATCATTCTCCCATGTCACACCCAAAGATTTGAATTAAGCCCTAAACTATCCCTTAACTGTCGATCCTAGTAGCAGTTACACAACTCTCAATACAACCGAGTGACCTCTAATGAAAGCGGTTAAAAGAAAGCGGTAAAGAAAGCATTTAAAACCTATCACTCGGAGGTTTTGAAAATCTGACCCTGGTAGTAAAAGACAGCTCCCCATCAGAATGAAGGAGTATGGATCAAGAATTCCCGGCTCACAGTGAACCACTAGTGTGTTCACTTCCTTCCGGGTGATTATGAAATACAAACTAATGAAACGAACTAATAAATTAGTTCGTTCCGGATGCACTCACTCAGGACTCAAAAGTAGGCTTTGGCAGAAGAGGATAGCAGTTGAAAGAAAGCTCAACCCTATCTTGGAAAATAACCAAGGCCTGGATGATGTTCCTCTAAGATTATTTACTACACTGTATTTGAATCCAAGTGGACCCCATCTCGGTGTAGCACTTAATCTTACATTTCCATCAACCAGCAATTTTGGAAAATAATGGATTTGAAAATCATTCCCTGTCAGGTACTAGACTCTCAGTTAAAACACAGACCCTTTCAGTCTAGGTGAGACCTAATCGCTGAATCTGCTTCTTAATTCCCAAAATACAACCCTTGATAGAATATGAATTAGTCATAACTGAAGAATTTATCCCTTACTCAGATCCGGATTTTATAAAGAGGTTTTTGCTAGAAATTTATAAAGCAATATCTGTTTAAGATCTAGACTTCTATTGTCCAAGGGAAGGATCCCAAAATAAGTACAGACCACAATAGTATATAATATTATCATGCATAAAGATATATGGAAGTGTAAAATTAATTGACCCAAAATATATATGCGGGTCTAGACAGAAGGTGAAACACAGAATGAAGTGGTCAAGGGACCAAAGTAATGGCAGAATAATCAGGTGGACTGTAAACATCTACTGTCCAATTTCCCAATCACTCGGATGGAACGAATTTAGACAGCGTAGACCCTATAATGGTGGTTTCAACACCAGTTGGGCCTCCACTGTCTGTGAATTCGGATAAAAACCTACATGCTTCCCTTCTATAATGATCATCAGTTGGCATTGACTGATGCCAACTGACTCCCAGTACGGATTGGGATTCAGGTTTTGAAATTAAGATAATAAAAATAAAACTGTATCTGGATGGGAGTCAGCCGAGCAGCTATTATAACCCCGGATGGACGAACCGCCAAGGCTTCCACTGACAACCATCCAGACCATGCAAAATAACAATCAGTAACTAATACCCAGAATACGAGCTAGTTATCCACGAGGGAGTACCTGCCAACATTATTCTGATGTATTCTTTACTAATGGTTCCACACAACACACAAAGACAAAATAAATAAGAAACAAAAGAAGATCCCTTGTATGAGAGACATTGGTTTCTCATGCAAGGTTGTGGATTGGGTCCACAATTGATGGTCTTAAATAATCCTTCCTACCATAATTAATTACAGTCCAGATTATCTGTTTAAGCCATCAAGATTTTGTTTATACAAGAATGTTTTAATGGCAATTGAACAAAGGTCCTTTAATCAAGATGATTATTGAAGTTTGATTATTGCTAATCTCAATCTTTAATCATTAATGAGTCAAGGGTTCAATCAGTTAAGTGATGCAAATGGAGAATCAAAATTTGGGCAGCATAACACCTATATTGCAATTCCAGAATGTTACATCCTAACCCGTGGGGCTATGATGTGAGTGTTGCAATATAAAATTGGGAGAGAATGAAGTTTGTTTGAGATTAAATAGAGAGAGAGGAACCTTGTCGCGATATCATAAATTTTGTCGCGGACCAAGATCCGCGGCATGGACATCCCGACAAGTTTTTAGAATTTTTGGCAGCATAACGCCTCTTTGTCGCTATGCAAGATTTTGTCGCGGAACGTGGTTCCGCGACAAGGTGTGACATCGCGACAAAGTGTTTTCATAAAATTCTAAAGCATTTGAACCCTTGTCGCTATGCATGGAAATTTTGTCGCGGAACGTGGTTCCGCGACAAGGTGTTCCGCGACAAGGTGTTTCAATAATCAAGGAACATGGCATAATTTTTCTGTCTCAGAATGGGATTTTGTCGCGGAACGTGGCTCCGCGACAAGGTATTCCGCGACAAAAAGCCATGAAAACAAAATGCAAGAGTTTGGCTCCTTTGTCGCTATGCATGGACAGTTTTGTCGCGGAACGTGGCTCCGCGACAAGGTATTCCGCGACAAAGGGTTTTAAATTATGGAGACAAGTGTCTTGAAACACCTTGGTCGCGGAACAGCCATTCTGTCGCGGAACGTGGCTCCGCGCCAGAAGGCAGTTGGCGCCCAAGGTGGTTCAGGACAAAAGTCAGAAAAAGCAGAAATGAACAGTGGCATGCAAACAGCGTGATCTCACCCTATTTCAGATCAAAAAGCTATTCTAAGCTAAAAGTAAGCAAGAAACATTCAAAATAAAGAAGAGCATGCTTAAACAAAAATAACAAGGGAGGGCAGAATATTAAAATAAAGCAGGAGACCTAATCTAGGGTTTGATCACACATCCACACAACATTATCCATAATATGCCAACAGTAAACATAAAAATAACAAAATGGGGGTCAAATGACCCCAAAATGAAAAAGAAAGCATAAATCCATGGGGTGTGAGACCCATTTCATGATTTGGGACACAAATGATGAATGTTTTCCCATATTATTAAGTGGGTGTTGTTAATACCCATGATTTGGGTATTACAAACCCTAAAACAAAAGTTTAGAAACCAAAACATGATATTAAAGTGGCTACCTAGCTGCTGTATCCCATAAAACACAAAATAAATACTACACTAAACTAATCTAAGGACAAGAATTAAATAATACAGAAAAATATAAAAACTAAACTAAACTACCTAAGAGAGAGCACCCACTGCCTTGTCTGCAAGAACTTCTACTCAACAAAATTTCAACCAACCTCTGGCTCATGGGAGACACCTCATATTTATAGAAGTGTAACCCTAAGCCCATGGGCCTAGATTCTAGCCCATTGTGTCTTAAGACATCACACACATCACAGCTTTGTCTCGGAGCATCAAGTTGGTCGCGGAACACACTGCATGTGGCAAGGCTTCTCGACTGGGTCTTGTGTCTCTATTTGTGCATCTTGGTCGCGGAACATGCCTTTGTCGCGGAACATGCCATCGCGACAAAGGTCATCGCGCCAAGGGGCTTGGCAGGTCTCCTCTTCATTTGTGCCATTTGGTCGCGGAACGTGACATTGTCGCGGAACACTGCATCGCGCCAAGGGGCTTCCGCGACAAAGGTCTTCCTGGGCCTGCTGGATTGGGCCGGATGGGCCGAAAATATTCTTTTTGTGGGCTTTTCTATCTTTTTCCCATCTTTTTGTTTCCTTTTCTTTTTCTCATGTTTTTGGATTTTTCTAACATAAATATGTAATAAAATTACATATTTATGTCTTTTTCACACCAGCTTATTATTTTTACAATTATGCATAAATTAGTCCAATTCGGCTGCTTTCTTACTTAATGTAAGACCGGAATGCGATCAAATGCCCGTTTAAGACACGGAAATGGATTGAAAATAATGGTCATTTTTGGCCATTATCAACATCCTCACATTTAATACTGATCGTCCCCGAGCAGTCAGAGTCAATGTTCGTAAGAACACGGACTCTACATATTCAATTCATTTTCGTGGCTTCATAAATCACATCCTTTTTGGATTGGGATAAGACAATAAAAAACTACAAGTATTAAACTCCCTTGATTGCAGTGTTTAATGAAATGATACTTGCTCACTATATCGGGCCTACAAATCAAACATTATTATTAATCCTTCATGAACATCACGTTTGAAAGATGCAACGGTTAAAAATTAGAAATAAGGCATGACATGAATATGTGCAATAAGACAAACCCTCACATATAAGAGAATCGGAAGTTTCACTCACTCTCAATTGGGTTTATCATGACCGCTCAAAATCAAATTTAATTAAATTATCCCATAAGCTTGCAATCAGACCAACTCGCCACCGGCTCATTTCTTCAAATCGAGATCACGAGGTCTTATTCGAGGGTTATAACGGGGCATACGGTTGTAACATTAGGCAGGAAAGGGAAATTATTGGGCTAAGAAGTGGCAAGATTTAATCTATCATAACTTGGCATATTTATTTAAAATTTATGATTATCATTGTTTCTTTCTTTTTGATTTTCTTTTCTATTGCATGACATTAGACTATGTCTAATTTGCTTTGTCATTTGCAATTTATTGTTGTTGAATGAAACTCAACATTTTCTCTCTCTTTTTTTTTTTTTTTTTGAATTGGTTTATTGAAATACCGGTTAATACTTTTTCTGATGATCACAAATTTAATACCTTTGATAGAATTCCTTCTTGCACACTTGGGTTTGATTTTCTTGGTCTTTTTGTAGGGATAGGAATAATATAGGGGGCTTCAAAGAAAAATTAGGCTTAAGGCTCAAATTGGTTAATCCTAAAGGGAAAATATTTTTGGGTTTGGATTTCAAACGAAGGCCAAAAATTTGGGTTTTCTAGGTGCCTCGATCATATGCTCGATTTCGGGAATATGGCATGGTCTTGGATCGGTCCCAATCGCAAGTTCTAGTTTCCTTTAATCAAAGTGATTCACACATCAAAGAAAATGAATGAGTAAAAGTGACTCATGGCTCAGATCTCACAAGGTTGGGTTGATTCATGTCATACAATATTCTCAAATTTAATCAAAGCTTAATTCTATCAATCTATTCAATCGAGATCTCTAACATGCAGAGTTATTACCCAATAAGCTGATCGCATCATTAAATTTTTATAGCTCAAAACCTCAGGAATTCATGTCATGCATGTTCTCAATTATATTATCCCAATTTGAAAGTTTGAAAATTTAATCACAAGCCTAAATTCAACCTGTGAATTTAGAGCAAGTTTATGCATATTTTTGCTGGTTATTTAATTGAAAGCAGTAAAGAGGCACTGCTGACATACTGAGTATGTCAACAACATATTTTTGGTCTGACAGTCACTTATTCATCTCGGACTGTACAGACATCTTTTCAAAGGAAAGCAGTAAAGAATTGTTCAGTGGTCTCAAAAACTGAGTTCCAATTAAGGGAAAGCAAATAAATACATCCGATGCAAGGGATTCTCGTGCAGTTTATACAAACCTGCACACACAGAGGAGGGGATCCCTTGCAAATTACTACTACTAAGACGGAAATGAAATAAAGCAGGGTAAAATGGGACTAGGATTCGTCCTTCTTTCTTCAGGGCATGTATCGGAGCCAGAGGACACAGCTGGAAGGCTCACAACGCAGGCACCAATCGCGGTTTCTCAGAGGTGCATGCCATCTTGGGCAGTAGACTCTGACTCCTTGGCCTGCCCACAGTTGTGGGTTGTCTGGGTGGTCCGTTATCCAAGCGAGGACGTTGAGGGACGTATACCGAAAAACTGATCGATCTGTCACCATCCTGTCGATCATTCCGATTCCCTGCTCAACTTGGCTTTCATCAGTCTTACTCATAAGCATCAATCCGCGGGTGAAGATTGACGTCTTATGGTTGTCCTCGAGTCCTGGGCGTAGCAGTTCACAAGCGCGCTCCTCATTCCCTTCTGCAAATGCCCTGAGTGCTGGGATGAACTGAAGATTGAAGTTTCCTGCCGCTGTGCATCTTCGCAGGAATCTCTCCTTCTGCCGACGGATCCTTACTTGCCATCTCTTCACAGTGGAGGTGTTAACCTCGCATCGCTTGTACACGATAGCAAGGTTTCCAGCATCTCTGAACTTCTTGCATACTCGTTGTGCAGTAAACACCCCCTTGATTTCATCCTCTCCTATCCGGGAGAGAATTTCACCAAGGAGTTCGACCGGCAAGTCCAGCAACTTGGTTCCTTCTGGAGCAGGGTCTGGAATGGGAGGATTACCCCTGAAAAGATAAGAAGTGATAAATCCAATTTTTATGTAATTTTCAGAAATTATTCAAGTTCGGAAACCAACATCCTCACATTTAGAGCTTTGCTCTAGATGTGAGATTATTAAATTTCTGACTTGAATTTTAATTTAAAGCACATGTAAACAATATTTGGTTTTAAATGGGCTAAAGAGCCCAAAATAAAATAAAATTGGCCATTGGGCCTAAAATCTTTTTAATGGGCCATAGGGCCCAAAAGTTTTTTCAATTTTATTAAACAAGTCCGAGATACTTGTTGGAAGTGGAATGAGATGGATAGATGGAAATGGGATGCTCGAATATTGGAATGTGCAGTGGAGGCGTGGCGGAACGGATTTGCTGTTTCTGGATAGCTTGGACCGTTTGAACAGTTTAAGCATCCAAAAATTTGCAAACACTGTTTTTAATTTTAAAAATGGTTGACTTGTTTTATTTAATAAAAGTGGGATGTGAGTGGTCCCATTTTGGATTTTTGAAAAGGATAGCAGTTGGGTGACAAAAATACTGCTATCTTACTCACACTAGTGTTCCATTGGGAACAAAAACTCAAGTCAAACATTAAACAAAAATGACTCTTTTTGTCTTTTTCTAAAAGTTTGCTTTTATTAAAAGTGGAAGCTTCCTATTGGGTGTTTGTACTATGTTTCCATAAACAAACAAACATTTATTCCCATGAGATTTCTAACATGGGGACAAATGTGCCCAAAGAGATCTTACCTCTTTTATTACACCAACTCAACACTGTATAAGTCACATCAAGATCAATCAAACCAATAACATCAAGATATTCAAACAATACCCAAATGTTCATCAGTTTGTTCTTTCCAGTTTTTAAACCTTCAAAAATCTGTGAACCTTTACCAGTTTTAACACCATTAGCAGTCTCAAAATGGGGTTTCAACGTTTTAAAATGAGGCTCACAACCGAGAGCACTCAAAAATTCTAAGGTTAAAAGCACATATTAACCACACCACACCAAGAACACAACAAAATGAAAAACAAAACAAAACAAAACAAAAAGAAACGGGTCTGAATGGGTGCTATGACCATGGTGAAAACAGGGTTTACCCTCTCCTCCTTGGCTCGGGTCTAGGCACGGGTCCAAGGTTTGGGAGGAGTCCATGAAATCGGTCCATAGTTTCCCCTTGGAAATGAAGTGCAAGAGTGCGAAGAACACGTGGTGTTCGTTCGGATGGGAGAAAAATGGAGGAAAAAGGGGATGAAGAAGATGGGGGAAGTTGAAATGACAAGAGAAAGTGAAAAGAAACTGGAGAGGGTGGGGGGGGGTATAAATACTTGAACTTTTGTCGCGGAATCCGAGACTTTGTCGCGGAACAAGGTTCCGCGACAAGGCATAGCGACATGAGAGAGGTCGCGGAATTGAGGGTTGGTCGCGGAGTCATGCTCCGCGACAAGGCTACCGCGACAAAGTTCAGTATGGAGACAGTCAACGCAGGTTGTGTCGCGGAGCAGGGCTTGGTCGCGGAGTCATGCTCCGCGACAAGGTGCATCGCGACAATCAACGAAGAAGGGTCAAGAGGGAGAAGGGGGTTTGTCGCGGAATAGGGCCTGGTCGCGATGTATGACATTGCGACAAAGGACCTTCCGCGACAAAGAATTTTTGAATTTTCAAATTTTCTTGGACTGGGCCCGAGTGTGGTATTGGGCCTGCGTCCATTTTATTTGATTTGGGCTGAATAAATTCAGTCCAAGTAAATTCAAAATGCTGGGCTGAAAATTAAAACAATCCACTTGCATAAAATTAGGTTGGGTCAGTTCCATTTTATCTGTGAATTTTATTTCGGGTATTGAATTTCTTCAAGTCCCGAAAACATTTTCTCAGATTTATAGAACTAATCCAACCAAGAACCTGGTTTTCCATGTTACTCTTATCTGCTCCTCTTTTTGGGGGTTCCGAACTTCTGCAAGATAGATGAATGAAATGCATTAGATTTTCTCCAAATATCAACATCCTCACATTTAGAGTCTTAGTACTCTAAATGTTTAATTGATCTTTGGGTACTTGCTTGTCATGAAATAAGTACTGTAAATATATACTATATATTTATATCTATATATATATATATATATAAACTGAAATTTTTGTGTTTTTTTTTTTAAATGCTGTTTCTTATTGAGTGTAAGCCGGGTCTGCCACTGCTTGGCTTTCTTTCTCCGGATCGAACTGTCCAAGGTACTCTTTTAATCGTTGTCCATTCACCACTATATCGCCCCTGCCAGTTCGAATCCTGACAGCTCCATTTTTAAACACCTCTAGTACTTCATGTGGTCCCTCCCATCTAGATTTGAGCTTTCCGGGGAACAGCTTCAACCTAGTATTGAACAATAACACATGTTGACCAACATAAAAATACTTAGGTTTGATCCGGCGATCGTGCAACTTCTGGGTCCGCTCCTTGTAAATTCGAGAGCTTTCATAAGCTTGCGCTCGTATTTCCTCAATTTCATTGAGGTCCAACTTGCGTTTGCTCTGAGCAACTTTCGGATCGAAGTTAAGCGTTTTAACGGCCCAGTAAGCTTTATGCTCTAGCTCTACGGGTAAATGACAGGCTTTTCCGAAGACCAGCCTATATGGAGACATCCCGATGGGAGTCTTATATGCCGTGCGGTATGCCCATAGAGCATCATTGAGCTTACGTGCCCAATCCTTACGGGTTATCCCGACAGTGGCTTCGAGTATGTGTTTGATTTCGCGATTGGATACTTCGACTTGACCACTAGTCTGGGGATGATAAGGCGTGCCTATCTTATGGAGGATCCCATTTTTACTCATTAAGGTTTCAAAACCTTTATTAATAAAGTGTGTTCCTCCATCAGATATCACCACCCTAGGTACGCCAAATCGACTGAAAATGTTGTTCTTGAGGAACTTGATGACTTGGCTACCATCATTGGTTGGTAATGCGACAGCCTCGACCCATTTGGACACGTAATCGACAGCTACCAAGATATAGTAGTTTCCACCAGATGGTGGAAACGGTCCCATGAAGTCAATGCCCCATACATCAAAGATCTCAAGTGTGAGAATCCCCTTTTGAGGCATCTCATCCCTCTTGGAGATGTTTCCTAATCTTTGGCATCTGTCACAGCCCTTAACAAATGTCCTGCAATCCTCATAGATGTGAGGCCAATAAAATCCACATTCGAGGACCTTGTGGGCCGTTCGAGCGGGACCATGGTGACCTCCATATTCTGATTCATGGCATTTTCTGACAATTTGATAAGCTTCATGCTCGGTCACACATCGCCTGATTATTAAATCAGGGCAGTGTTTGAAGAGATAAGGTTCTTCCCAGAAGTAACTTAATACATCTCGTTTGAACTTATTCCTCTGATGATAGTTCGAAAACTGGGGGGTTACTCCGCATGCCAAGAAGTTGGCGATGTCGGAAAACCATGGACAAGCTTGATTATGCAGATGCAACGCGAACAACTGTTCGTCCGGGAAATCTTCATTGACGGCTTTTTCCTTTTTATCATTATCTAATCGAGATAAGTGGTCAGCAGCACCATTATCTCGACCTCGCCTATCTTTTATTATGATGTCGAATTCTTGCAACAGAAGTACCCACCTGATTAATCGAGGTTTTGCATCTTGTTTGCTAAACAAGTATCTCAATGCTGTATGATCAGTGTATACTATGGTCTTTGTACCTATCAGGTACTGTCTGAACTTGTCAAACGCGAAGACTACAGCATACATCTCTTTCTCCGTTGTGGTGTAGTTAACTTGGGCTTCATTCAGGGCGTGACTTGCGTAATGAATTACACAGTGTCTCCCATCCTTATGTTGTCCAAGAACTGCGCCTACGGCGAGACCACTAGCATCGCACATTACCTCGAAAGGTATTGACCAATCGGGTGGTTGCACTATCGGTGCAGAAACCAACATCTTCTTGAGCGTGTCAAAGGCTTGGACACACGCTTCATTTATTAAGAAAGGATTTTCTTTACAAAGCAGATTAGTGAGCGGCTTGGCAATTTTAGAGAAATCCTTAATGAATCGCCGGTAGAAACCGGCATGCCCTAAGAAGCTCCTAACTGATTTGATCGAGTTAGGAAGAGGGAGATTGGAGATGATGGAAACTTTGGCTGGATCAACTTCAATGCCTGCACGAGAAATGCGATGACCTAACACTATGCCCTCAGTGACCATAAAATGGCACTTTTCCCAATTTAAAACCAAGTTAGTGTCCTCACACCTCTTTAAAATCTTAGCAAGATTGGTCAAACAATCTTCGAACGTATCTCCATATACAGAGAAGTCATCCATAAAGACCTCAATGCATTTTTCGATAAATTCAGAGAAAATAGACATCATGCATCTTTAAAAAGTAGCAGGTGCATTGCACAAACCAAAAGGCATCCGTCGATAGGCAAAAGTGCCATACGGGCAAGTAAAAGTGGTTTTATCATGGTCTTCACTGGAAATAACAATCTGATTATAACCAGAATAACCATCCAAAAAGCAATAAAACTCTCTCCCTGCCAACCTCTCAAGCATCTGATCAATGAATGGCAATGGAAAATGGTCCTTGCGTGTGGCCTCATTCAGCTTCCGGTAATCGATACAAACTCTCCATCCGGTCACTGGCCTGGTTGCAACCTCTTCTCCTTGCTCATTCTTGGTTATGCACATCCCTCCTCGTTTGGGTACGACCTGCACTGGGCTAACCCATTTGCTATCAGAGATAGGATAGATTATACCAGCATCTAAGAGCTTGATAACTTCTTTCCTTACCACTTCCTGCATAAGGGGGTTCAATCGCCTCTGAGGTTGACGGGAGGGTTTAAACTCTTCTTCCATTAGAATCCTGTGCATGCAAATAGAAGGGCTTATTCCTTTTATATCAGAAATGGTCCAACCTATTGCATGTACATGTTTCTTAAGAACGACCACCAGAGCATTTTCTTGCTCTTGAGAGAGCTTAGCCGAAACAATCACGGGTAACTTTTTATGTTCTGCGAGAAACGCGTACTTGAGATGATCGGGTAGTGTTTTAAGTTCAAGCTCTGGTGGACATTCAACGGAAGGGAGTAGTTTGCGAGAATTGGGTAGTGGAAGAACAGATTTACCTTCGGGATCCTGCATCAGTACAGGATCCTCTTCCTCCTCTTGGTTGGCGTCATCATGGAAGTCGATGCCGTCAAATTCCTCCAAATCCCCTGTTTCGGGATCGGCGAAGTGAACGGCCTTGCATCCTTTGTGCTCCACGCCAGCAGGCTTCAGTACCTGCTTTGATGGTTCATCCAGCATCATTTCACAATCAAGTTCAGAGTCTGGCTCTTCCCTAACTATTACATTTTCAAATGAGAAACAAGAATTGTCATTTGGAAATTTCTGCAATTTCTCCATATCAAAGATGATCTCCTCGCCATCGACCCTTAAGGTGACTTTTCCGGATTTAGCGTCAATCAGTGCACCACCAGTGGCTAGAAATGGGCGTCCAAGGATAAGCGGCATTTCAGAATCCTCTTCAATGTCGAGGACGATGAAGTCAACCGGGAAAAGAACCTGCCCGGTTTTGACCACAACATCCTTGAGGATTCCTACGGGCTGAGTGATCGATCTGTCTGCAAGCTGCAGTCTCATCTTGATCGGTTGAATTTCTCCAAGCTTGAGGCGAACAGCCATAGCTAGTGGCATCACATTGATGCTTGATCCTAAATCACAAAGCCCCATACTCACTTTGGCCTTTCCGAATTGTACTGGAAGTGTGCAACATCCGGGGTCCTCTTTCTTTTCAGGCATTCTCCTCTGAACGATGGCACTGCATGTGCTGTTGAGAATAATTACCTCTTCCTGCTCAACCTGCCTTTTTCCTGAAATCAATTCTTTCAAGAACTTAGCATAGATGGGCATTTCGGAAATCATTTCTGTGAGAGGAATGGTTATCTCTACAGACTTTAATCGTTGCAGAAATTTCTTGAATTTAAGATCATGTTCTTTATTTTTAAGCCGCGCAGGATAAGGAATCCTGGGCATGTACTTGTTATTAGCAATTTTTGGTGGTGAAGGGAAGGAAGTTGTACCTTCACCTGTACCCTTATCTGTTTCAGCCGTTTCGGGCGCAGCTTCAGTCTGCAATTCGGCTGTCTCTTTTTCTGCTTCGTTCCCATTATCAGCTTCCTTACCAGCATTGTCAACAACATCATTTTCCTCAAGTTCTGCTCCAGTATCTGCTCCCTTTGGTCCAGCTAGTACTCTTCCTGATTTCAGGGTTATTGCCTTGCATTGCGGGTTCTTTTCCGCAGTACTAGGCAATGTTCCTTTGTCCCTTTTCTGCATCTCATTAGCCATCTGTGTAACTTGGGTCTCCACATTTCTGATGGAGGCCTGCAGTTGATTGTTGATCTCTTTCTGACTAGTGATGAAATCAGTCATCAGATTCTCAAGCCTTGAAGGAGGCTTTTGATTCTGATTCTGATTTTGATGCTGATTCTGATTCCACTGGCCTTGGTTTGGGACAAACTGAGGCTGGAAACTCTGATTGGGCTGAAAGTTCTGGAAATTCTGAGGCGGCCTCTGCTGGATCTGAGGTTGGAAACCTGGATTCTGAAAATGTTGGCCCCTGTTCTGGTTGAATCCCTGATTCTGCTGAGGATTGAACTGCTGTTGTGGCTTGTTCAAGAGATGTGAGTTTAAGGCGTTGTTGTTTGAATAAGACAGATTCGGGTGTCTATTTGGAAAAGCTCCTGCATAGTTACAGCTCTCAGCTGTGATTTGCTCGCATGTGTCAGTTGCATGAGCACCTTGACACAGTCCACATATCACATCAGTTTGCTGTCCCTGCGCAGAACTTCCAACTCCTTGATTTACAGACAACGCTGCCACTTGCTCTTGAAGCTTTTCAATGTCTGACTTCTCTACTGTACCTACAGCACATAAACTACGAGGGGGAGTGAGATTACCATCATCAGTTAGAACAGAACGGTTTACACTCATGGCTTCAATCTTTGCCCAGGCTTGGTCCATAGGTATGTAGAGCAAATGTTGACCACCGGCAGCATCAAGCATGGAT
Organism: Hygrophila difformis; assembly: GCA_030278955.1. Classification (NCBI taxonomy): domain Eukaryota; kingdom Viridiplantae; phylum Streptophyta; class Magnoliopsida; order Lamiales; family Acanthaceae; genus Hygrophila; species Hygrophila difformis. Next base: position 46,570,476 of record JAOANR010000004.1, read on the forward strand.
TTCCATGCTGGGGTCAGACCACTGTAGAACTTTCTCAGTCTCTCCCAGTCATGGAATCCATGTTGAGGACACTTTCTGAGTAGGTTGAAGAATCTTTCCTTTGCATCATACAAGGACTCGTCTGGTTTCATCTTGAATTCCGCAATTTTGGAGCGACATTCATCCACCTTGGACTCCGGGAAGTATTTTGCTAGGAAGTTTCTGATCACATCTTCCCATGTAGACTTCTGATTTACGGGCAGTGACTTGTACCATGTTCGTGCTCCGCTTGTCAGAGAGAAGGGGAATAGCCTTAGTCGAATAGTGTTTGCGGGTACATCACGATTCTTGATCGTGTCACACAATTCTAGGAAGGTTTGCAGGTGATCATGGGGATCTTCATGACTTGCTCCGGCAAACTGGTTGCTCTGGACTAGATTGATTAGGGCCGGTTTCAGTTCGAAATTCCTGGCCAAGAATGGAGCTTGTCCAGGAATATTCAGATATGGCTCTAAAATCGGCTGCATGTAATCAGCAGCAGCTGCTGCTTGATGATTGTTCTCAGGTCCGCCTTGGTACTGCTGTGGGTAGTAGTTCTGAGGCATGAAATAGTTCCTCGGATCATTGAAATCATTCGGATTCGGGGGATTCTGATGGGGGTTATGGTATTGCTGATTCTGTTGGTTTGGGAAATTTTGCTGATTTGGTTGGTTTTGGTTGTTTGGTGGGTTTTGGTTCGGGTTGGGAGGGGGTGCCTCGAAGTGCTGCTGGTCCATGTTTGGTGGATTCCCACCTCCTTGTATGATCTGGGGAGGGGGATCATCCAAATCATCATGATCAGCATCTTCGGGGTCTTCCTCAATGTTGTGAAGTGGGGGATTGGGTTGAATGATTGGTGGGATGTCAGGGTTTGCCATTTCGGAAATATCGCTGCTGGTGCTTGGCGAAAGTAATGCCTGTCGTTCCCGTTCCCTTCTTCGTTTAGTCTCCGCCCTAAGACGTCGAGCTGTCTTTTCTATCTCTGAATTAAACGGGATCTCGGCTGGCGTTTGCTTCCTCCTTTGCATAGAACAACGGCTTCAATAATGACAGTACCTGTACAATCCCCAGGTTAGAAGTGGTTCTGAAGGTGAATATTTATAATTATATGTATAGGCTAATCTAGGAGCAATGAGGAATGTAATTCTCTAATTAAAACGGTGCTGCATCCTCCCCGGCAACGGCGCCATGAAACTTTTGACAAGTTTCATTAACCCGAGCTTTTGCTAAAATTATACCAGGTCAGATTTATTAAATGAAAAGCATTATGATTCACGGGAAAGGGTTTAGGGATATGTCAAGAGTATTAATCTTTTTATTACTCAAGTATGGTGCTTCGGTTTCAAATGGCGCTGTGGTCCTCTCTGTCATGAAAAGTTGACAAATCTCATGGCATAGCCGGGATAGGTTGACCTTCAGCCTGTCACACTGAGGATCCCCGGCAAATATGCCATGATACTTCTCATCATTCTTGCCATATGATTTCCTGCCATGAAACTTTTGACTAATTCCCACTACATGAGTATTTTCTGAAAATTCGTGATCCTGGTTTAGGTTTTATTTAATGAAACCAATTTATGATGGCGGTGTTGTGATTAGGGATATATTTATATGTAGTCATGTTTTTATTGCTCGTAGTTAAGAAACTGTGCTCCCGAAAGCGCACGGAGTCAAAAATTGCAGTAATTTATAGTAAGACCGGATCGTCCACTGGAGGATGTGCGATAGAAGCAGGTCCCACGTCGTTTTACTATATTTTCCATTCGTATTGCTCAATAGGTTTGAAAGATGATTAATATCTACTAACATGAATTTAAAACTAGATCTAGAAAGCAGTTAAATTAATCTACAAAGCAAATAAATCTATTCTAGAAAGCGGATAAGAATAATCTACGAAAGCAGGGAAAAAGTGCATTGTGCCAACCGTGAAGTTGAGTCACAATGTAGACAGAAGGGACAGGAAGAAAAGAATGAAAATTGGACAAGAGCGAGATGCAGCAAAATCAAACTTCCATTTTCATACGCAGATCTTTGTTTGGGATAATTCTATCAGATAGCTAATTCTCATGCTCTCAATAAGGCTTTCCCTTTAACAGACAGGTACTTGCAATATGAGTTTACATGTTCTTACAACCTCAAATTCTAAGATACCACAGATTCGTAACTGCCCTGGCCTGGGTGTGTTACTTCATCTGTGGTGGAAAAGCAATACCCGACACATCATTTATTGAAATGCCAAGTACCACTATCATTCTCCCATGTCACACCCAAAGATTTGAATTAAGCCCTAAACTATCCCTTAACTGTCGATCCTAGTAGCAGTTACACAACTCTCAATACAACCGAGTGACCTCTAATGAAAGCGGTTAAAAGAAAGCGGTAAAGAAAGCATTTAAAACCTATCACTCGGAGGTTTTGAAAATCTGACCCTGGTAGTAAAAGACAGCTCCCCATCAGAATGAAGGAGTATGGATCAAGAATTCCCGGCTCACAGTGAACCACTAGTGTGTTCACTTCCTTCCGGGTGATTATGAAATACGAACTAATGAAACGAACTAATAAATTAGTTCGTTCCGGATGCACTCACTCAGGACTCAAAAGTAGGCTTTGGCAGAAGAGGATAGCAGTTGAAAGAAAGCTCAACCCTATCTTGGAAAATAACCAAGGCCTGGATGATGTTCCTCTAAGATTATTTACTACACTGTATTTGAATCCAAGTGGACCCCATCTCGGTGTAGCACTTAATCTTACATTTCCATCAACCAGCAATTTTGGAAAATAATGGATTTGAAAATCATTCCCTGTCAGGTACTAGACTCTCAGTTAAAACACAGACCCTTTCAGTCTAGGTGAGACCTAATCGCTGAATCTGCTTCTTAATTCCCAAAATACAACCCTTGATAGAATATGAATTAGTCATAACTGAAGAATTTATCCCTTACTCAGATCCGGATTTTATAAAGAGGTTTTTGCTGGAAATTTATAAAGCAATATCTGTTTAAGATCTAGACTTCTATTGTCCAAGGGAAGGATCCCAAAATAAGTACAGACCACAATAGTATATAATATTATCATGCATAAAGATATATGGAAGTGTAAAATTAATTGACCCAAAATATATATGCGGGTCTAGACAGAAGGTGAAACACAGAATGAAGTGGTCAAGGGACCAAAGTAATGGCAGAATAATCAGGTGGACTGTAAACATCTACTGTCCAATTTCCCAATCACTCGGATGGAACGAATTTAGACAGCGTAGACCCTATAATGGTGGTGTCAACACCAGTTGGGCCTCCACTGTCTGTGAATTCGGATAAAAACCTACATGCTTCCCTTCTATAATGATCATCAGTTGGCATTGACTGATGCCAACTGACTCCCAGTACGGATTGGGATTCAGGTTTTGAAATTAAGATAATAAAAATAAAACTGTATCTGGATGGGAGTCAGCCGAGCAGCTATTATAACCCCGGATGGGCGAACCGCCAAGGCTTCCACTGACAACCATCCAGACCATGCAAAATAACAATCAGTAACTAATACCCAGAATACGAGCTAGTTATCCACGAGGGAGTACCTGCCAACATTATTCTGATGTATTCTTTACTAATGGTTCCACACAACACACAAAGACAAAATAAATAAGAAACAAAAGAAGATCCCTTGTATGAGAGACATTGGTTTCTCATGCAAGGTTGTGGATTGGGTCCACAATTGATGGTCTTAAATAATCCTTCCTACCATAATTAATTACAGTCCAGATTATCTGTTTAAGCCATCAAGATTTTGTTTATACAAGAATGTTTTAATGGCAATTGAACAAAGGTCCTTTAATCAAGATGATTATTGAAGTTTGATTATTGCTAATCTCAATCTTTAATCATTAATGAGTCAAGGGTTCAATCAGTTAAGTGATGCAAATGGAGAATCAAAATTTGGGCAGCATAACACCCTATATTGCAATTCCAGAATGTTACATCCTAACCCGTGGGGCTATGATGTGAGTGTTGCAATATAAAATTGGGAGAGAATGAAGTTTGTTTGAGATTAAATAGAGAGAGAGGAACCTTGTCGCGATATCATAAATTTTGTCGCGGACCAAGATCCGCGGCATGGACATCCCGACAAGTTTTTAGAATTTTTGGCAGCATAACGCCTCTTTGTCGCTATGCAAGATTTTGTCGCGGAACGTGGTTCCGCGACAAGGTGTGACATCGCGACAAAGTGTTTTCATAAAATTCTAAAGCATTTGAACCCTTGTCGCTATGCATGGAAATTTTGTCGCGGAACGTGGTTCCGCGACAAGGTGTTCCGCGACAAGGTGTTTCAATAATCAAGGAACATGGCATAATTTTTCTGTCTCAGAATGGGATTTTGTCGCGGAACGTGGCTCCGCGACAAAAAGCCATGAAAACAAAATGCAAGAGTTTGGCTCCTTTGTCGCTATGCATGGACAGTTTTGTCGCGGAACGTGGCTCCGCGACAAGGTATTCCGCGACAAAGGGTTTTAAATTATGGAGACAAGTGTCTTGAAACACCTTGGTCGCGGAACAGCCATTCTGTCGCGGAACGTGGCTCCGTGCCAGAAGGCAGTTGGCGCCCAAGGTGGTTCAGGACAAAAGTCAGAAAAAGCAGAAATGAACAGTGGCATGCAAACAGCGTGATCTCACCCTATTTCAGATCAAAAAGCTATTCTAAGCTAAAAGTAAGCAAGAAACATTCAAAATAAAGAAGAGCATGCTTAAACAAAAATAACAAGGGAGGGCAGAATATTAAAATAAAGCAGGAGACCTAATCTAGGGTTTGATCACACATCCACACAACATTATCCATAATATGCCAACAGTAAACATAAAAATAACAAAATGGGGGTCAAATGACCCCAAAATGAAAAAGAAAGCATAAATCCATGGGGTGTGAGACCCATTTCATGATTTGGGACACAAATGATGAATGTTTTCCCATATTATTAAGTGGGTGTTGTTAATACCCATGATTTGGGTATTACAAACCCTAAAACAAAAGTTTAGAAACCAAAACATGATATTAAAGTGGCTACCTAGCTGCTGTATCCCATAAAACACAAAATAAATACTACACTAAACTAATCTAAGGACAAGAATTAAATAATACAGAAAAATATAAAAACTAAACTAAACTACCTAAGAGAGAGCACCCACTGCCTTGTCTGCAAGAACTTCTACTCAACAAAATTTCAACCAACCTCTGGCTCATGGGAGACACCTCATATTTATAGAAGTGTAACCCTAAGCCCATGGGCCTAGATTCTAGCCCATTGTGTCTTAAGACATCACACACATCACAGCTTTGTCTCGGAGCATCAAGTTGGTCGCGGAACACACTGCATGTGGCAAGGCTTCTCGACTGGGTCTTGTGTCTCTATTTGTGCATCTTGGTCGCGGAACATGCCTTTGTCGCGGAACATGCCATCGCGACAAAGGTCATCGCGCCAAGGGGCTTGGCAGGTCTCCTCTTCATTTGTGCCATTTGGTCGCGGAACGTGACTTTGTCGCGGAACACTGCATCGCGCCAAGGGGCTTCCGCGACAAAGGTCTTCCTGGGCCTGCTGGATTGGGCCGGATGGGCCGAAAATATTCTTTTTGTGGGCTTTTCTATCTTTTTCCCATCTTTTTGTTTCCTTTTCTTTTTCTCATGTTTTTGGATTTTTCTAACATAAATATGTAATAAAATTACATATTTATGTCTTTTTCACACCAGCTTATTATTTTTACAATTATGCATAAATTAGTCCAATTCGGCTGCTTTCTTACTTAATGTAAGACCGGAATGCGATCAAATGCCCGTTTAAGACACGGAAATGGATTGAAAATAATGGTCATTTTTGGCCATTATCAAAAACCAGTAACAGATAACTATGTAAAATATGAAGGAAAACATATATTCCACCCTAGTGAAGAAGAAGTGGAAAGAATTGCTAAAGACATTCAACATATTTGTTTAAAAACAAGAAAATTTGAAAACTTTAAAAAAGGAAAACTTCTAAATAAAAGAGAGTACCATGACAGGTATGAAAGAGTTTTCTCACAACATGTGCATTCTGCATTAACTAAAAAATTCAAAAACAAAGGAATATTACCTCACAATTGTCAAGATTGTAAAATTGATCTTGATAGAAGATATTCTGATAAGTTAAAACATATGATCCATTTAATAGAATGTCCAAAACATAGTGGATATTTTGAAAATTGGATAGAAAATTATGAAGAAATGATAAGAGAAATATCAAAACTAAATGAACAAAAACAAGAATTAAAGGATAAAATGAAAAGAAAAAATAAAGAATGGAAGAATAATTTAGAAGATATTATTGAGAAAGAAGTACAAAAAAGATTACAAAAAATACAAATAAAAGAAGAACAACAAGCAGATATAGAAGCTCACTTGTTCCTAAAGGAAAACTCATCAGAAGTAGGACAAAGTTCTGATAATACATTAATGGAACAATATATGGGAGACCATATCTCCTTACATTCTGAGAAAACAAATAAAACAACTAAAGAATTCATGAACAAAGATATTGTCATGAAAAATACAGGAGACAGTATAACAAGAGTCCCTGGAACTCCCTTTGCCCCATACCAAAGAGGGACTGAGTGGAGACCTGGAACTAATTATACTGGAAACAATTCTAGACACTCAATCACACATGTTCATCCAGAATATCCTTATGGAAAGATACAACCTGGGATGATAACAAAACCTAGAGGAATTAGGCAACCTTTAGAAAGAGGATATTATCATAACCCAGCAATATTAGAAGTAACAAATGTAAGCCCTCAAGAATGGGGCTCAGTAATTGCAAAATGGAAAAACATAGTTGTAGCCGATTACATCAAAAACAAAAATGACTATAATGATACAGCTGAATCAATGTATGGATATCTTGAAACCTATTTAGGAGAATTCGCACAGTCAATGTGGGAAGTATTTAAAAGAGACTATCCAATGGATTATCAAGACTTAATAGAAAGAGGACCAAATCCTTATAACTTTGTAAATAAAATATCAAGCCTAATAACGGGTGAAGATGGTAATTCAGGACATATAACAACACAAATGGATGCCTTAATCCATCTAGACCAAATGCACCTAGATGACTTATATGGAACAGTAGACTTCTTAAATGAATATGTCTACTATACAGGCCTAGCAGGAGGTGCTTTTAACCAAGAGTTAGGTGAAAAATTATTTATGAAAATACCAAGACCAATTGGTCAAGAAATTCAAGATACATGGAATAAAATGGTTGAAAAGAATCCTCAACAATACACTATTAGTATGAGAGCTGTTCATGTGGTAAAAATATTAAAAGATAAGTGTACAAATATAATTGCACAAAAACAACTTAAGAAAACTGATTATTCATTCTGTAAAAGGATATACACTCCTCAACGATATGGTAGACCGGAACCATTAAGGAAAAAACCCAAATTCATAACAAGAAAGAAGTATTTCATAAAACAATCAAATAGCAGAAAACCTTTCTTGAAACAAAAACATCATGTCAGAAAATATAATCCTAGCAGAAATTATACAAAGAAACTTGCTTGTTTCACATGTGGTGATGAAAGCCATTTGGCAACAGCATGTCCTAAAAGAAAAAACCAACATTCTAGAGAGGCAATTCTTACAGAATGTATACAACAAGATATATTAGATGTGGACTCAGATGTTTCTGAGACTGAAACAATATATAGTATAGTAACGGTAGAGGAAAATGTTATAGAAGAACAAGAGGATAATGATCCCTATGAATTGATAAATATGCTTGCAAATGAAAACTCGTATAATGGTATCACATATAAAGAGTATATGATGCCATATGAAACTGAGTATATGATGAGAGAAATTAATGAATGCGAAAACCATAATTGGCTTTTCAGGGTAGGCACTGATTCTACACCTTGTATAAAATGCTCTTATTACCCATCAAGAAAACTTAGAGCTAAATGTACAATATGTCATGTAGAAATATGCCAAATATGCTTGTTAAAATATTATAAAATTAAATTCCCCGAAGAAATGCCAATAACAAAAATTGATGATAATTATACATTCATCACAAAAAGAATAGATATAATAGAAAGAAAACTTTTTGATTTACAAGATATAATGAATCCTAAGGAATTAAAAACCAGAATTGAAAACATAGAAGAAATCTTAGAAGAATATAATATGTTGAGTCCTAAAAATACGGAAAATAAAGGAAAAGAAGTCCCTGAAGAAGAATCTAATAATGAACAAAATCCTAGTACGGAGTACATGTTAGCACAAAACCCTGAGTACATACCTGTGTGCCACGATCCTTCATCATTAACTACATTAAGGGTACCAATAATCTTTAAATTAAGAGAATTGGTATTTCGTACTAATGCAATAATCGATACAGGATGTACTAGAATAATAATAAATGAGAAACTTATCCCAGAACATCTACAGAAAAACTTAACAAAACCCATTAAATCAGAATTAATGGATGGAAGAATATCATATACAACAAAACAACCTATTTCAGGTGGACAGATATTCTTTGAAACCAATTGTGGAATATCAGAACCCTATGGAGTTCCTGATAATTCATATATAAAAGACTTAGTAATAAATGCAGATGTAATCTTAGGATTACAATTCTTCTTACAAAATAATGGAGGATTATTTATTACAAAAGATTATATCCAAATTGTTGAAAAAGCAACTTTGGCAATGTTTGCACCTAGTATTAGTAATGCGGGAACCAAGCTTTTAACAACATCAGAGTTGCGAGAGAAGCGTGGTGGAGCCCCTACTAATACAAAAACAAAAAATAAAAAACTTTTAAAAGATAAAGATATTGAAAATTGTAAATGCAAAATAAAAGGAGCATGTAAACAAACTTGTAAAGAAAACATACAAATTACAGAGTTTGAAGAAGAATATATTCCTGAAACTCCAAAACTGAAAGAATTAATAAGTATAACTAGATTTAAGCCTGAAGAAACCATAACAAAATGGATTGAGAGGTTAGAAAAATCCCAAATTATTGGAGATAACATCCAGAAATATTGGGAAAAAGATGGAACAATATGCAAGCTTGAAATAATAAATCCAGAATTGAGAATCTCAACTGCAGAAATAAATCCTACAAATCTGGATATAGCAGATTTCAAAATGCATATTGATGAATTAAAAGCTTTAAAAGTAATTAGAGAATCAAACTCCAGACATAGGTCTGCAGCTTTTATTGTAAGAAAACATTCTGAAATTGTAAGAGGAAAATCAAGAATGGTCATTAATTATAAAAGACTTAATGACAATACAAAAGATTTTGCTTACAATATACCAGATAAAACAGTCTTAATAAATAGGATTCAAGACTCAAAAGTATATAGCAAATTTGACTGTAAGTCAGGATTCTGGCAAGTAAAAATGCATCCCGAGTCAGTTGAATGGACTGCATTTACATGTCCAGAAGGTTTATTTGAATGGTTAGTAATGCCATTTGGACTAAAAAATGCACCAGCTATATTTCAACAAAAAATGGACAAAATTTTTAAACCATACCAAAAATTTGTTTTGGTATACATTGATGATATTCTAGTATTTTCAAAAAATAGTACTGAACATATGAGTCATCTTGATACAGTGTTTAGGCTATTTGAAAAACATGGAATAATCATCTCAAAGAAAAAGATGGAAATTAATAAAACTAAAATAGCATTCCTTGGGGCAGAAATTGGAAAAGGAAAAATAAAACTCCAAGATCATATTGCTAAAAAGGCTATTGAATTTCCTGATAAAATGGAAGATAGAAAACTATTACAACAATTTTTGGGATTGGTTAATTATGCTAGACCATACATTAAAAACTTATCCTCATTAACAGGATCATTATATAACAAACTGGGAAAAAACGGTCAAAGATATTTTAACCAAGAAGATATAAAAAATGTACAAAAAATTAAAGAAGCATTAAAAACACTTCCAGAATTGGTTCTGCCAGAAGATAGTGATTATCTTATTGTGCAAACTGATGGATCACATGAAGGATGGGGAGCTATCCTTTTGCGAAAAAAGGATGTCTACTCACCTAAAAGTAAAGAAGAAATTTGCCAATATGCATCAGGAAAATATAGAGAGAAGGGAAACCTTTCCTCAATTGATGCAGAACTGTTGGCAATAAAATACGCACTTGATAAATTTGAACTGTTTTTAACAGGAAAACCAGGATTCACAGTAAGAACTGATTGTGAAGCCATAGTAAAATTTCATAGCCAACTCCAAGAAAAAAGATCAATGTCTAGGAGAAGGTGGTTGAATTTTACAGATGTTATTAGTCAGAAAGGCTACAAAATAAAATTCGAACATATTAAAGGAGAAGATAACAAAATTGCTGATATACTATCTAGAATTCTGATTAAAGAAAGGGAAAAACCATTATATGACACTGAATTTAAAAACGAATCAATTGATAATTATGATGAGAATGATGAGGAAAAATATAAATTAAAATGGGATCAATTTTACAGGGAAGACTGGAATATTGAGAATTGAATAATATTACAGGAATGGCAGAAAACTCCCAGAAAAACTCTTTGAAAATCAGCAATGAAAATGGAGTAAAAACCACAGGGATGGTGAAAACCCCAGAGGGATATTACACAATCCCTTCTAAAACCAGCATCCCAGAAGGGAAGAAAAAAGATAAACTCCCAGAAAAAGGAGTGAAAATCTGCTTTGGCAAAAGAGCAGAAACTGGCAATAATGTAGAGTTAATCTTATTTGATAACATGAAGTACAGGCCTATCACAGGGTTGAACTACACAGAGGAACAGATATGCCTTTGTGACAACATCTGGAGAGCATCATTTGACAAAAACAACAGCAGGTATATTGTTACTTGTCTCTCTGCTTTAAGCATGTATTTCCAGAAATTTAATAACATAAAACCATTTTTATATTATGTAATCTATGAAGGTTATAAAAAAGGAATTTATGATAAAAATGATATTCTACCTCTTAATGAAGATAATGAAAAACCTCTTCATAAAGGATTTTATGACATAGTGTCTGCAATTCAATTTGCAAAAACCACAATGGGCCCAGATTTCTTTGTAAGCCCAAGTTTGAAAAACATTGTTGATGGTTTGAGACCAAAAACCCAAAATCCCACAGGCCCAGTCCAATATTCAATTGGACATTCTTCTAAAACCCACATTGTGTTTTGTGACCATTGTGAAAAAATGGCCAAGGAAGTCTGTAAATATGAAGCCCAAAAGGCCGAATGGTTACAAAATTTTGAAAACCAAAAAATGAAAACCCTTGAAGCAGAGGCCCAGATTGAAACCCTCACCAAGAAACTTGAAATCCTTCAAAACCAAAATGAGAAATTGACCTCAAAAATTGTGTCCCTCACACTGAAAACACCAAAGCCAGAAGAAAAACCAGTCTATGGTCCAGAACCCAAACCCACCAGTTCTATGACTGCAGTAGAATTGGCAAAAGCCTGGATGCAGCAAAACCAGGAAAATTCAACTCCTGGGGTCTTTAAGGATCAAAAGTTTGAATCTAGTCCGTCTCAAACGGCAGACGGTAAAGACGAGTCAAGTCCGTTGATAGCTGATGCTTTGCTAAAAAGCATAAGTTCAGATGATTTTGAACCAAACCAGGGAAGTTCTAACCCTGAGGTCTTTGAGGACCAAAATGTTGAACTAAGCCCATCTAGTCCGGTAGATGGTAAAAGCACATTAATTCCGGTTATGGCTGGTAGTTTGCCAAAAACTATGAGTCCAGTACAGACTGGAAAATTTGAAAACCTTAGTGAAGAAGAAATTCTTCATAAGCTTGAAATGGAACTAAAGCCTACTTTTGCTGAAGCAATGGCAACCAGAAAAAGTGGAAGGTTTAATGCACTGGTGGCACTAAGAAAAAATGAAGCAAAATTCCAGGCCAATAAAATTATAAAAAATCAGAAAAAAGAAAGTGGTGGCCCCCACAATGATGAAGAATACTAATGGAGCCACGAAGAAATGAGCTGGAATTCACAATAAATACCAGCATGTGAAGAAAAGAATCCGGAAAAGAAAAAGTCAAGAAGAAAACAAAAATGCTAGTGGAGCCAAAAGCACCACTAACCATGTGAAAGCAGGAATCCAATGCGGAAAAGGTCAAAAATCCGACAAGAGCCATGTGACTCTTGAAAACCGCGTTAATGGGCACTAGGCCCCTCTTTACTACATTATTATATTGTTGTATTATTGTACTAGTTGTTTGATTTTTCATCCGAACCTTATCGGATAACTTTGCCACTTGGCACGTTTTTATTGGTTGGTGTGGATTACTTAGATGACATTCCCATCTATAAATAGAGGGATGGTCTTCACTTGTAAAACACACACTCACTTCTTAGCTCTCTAGCTCTCTAAGGTTTTTGAGACTGCACTCTTGCTACTCTCGAAAGCTCTTTATCTCTCTAATTCTCTTGTATTCCCAACCCTTTCAGTAATAAAATTTCAGTTTGTAAAGAAAGACCCGGTGTGGATTGCTTCCTCTTTTCTTTACTTTCTGAAATACAGGGGCCCGTCTGAACGGGAAAGCCTCTCCTCTCTCAAGGTATGGGTTAGTTTATGATTTATGTTATGGTATAATTGTTCTATGTATGGATGATAATGTTATAAACATAAACATGTAACCTTTTAAAACTTAATTGATGAGATATGCCATTAGGGGAGTAAGATAAAAATTTAAAGGGCTTTATGCCATAAAAGCTGTAAGAAAGACTCGTTAGGGGAACCACAATTCAGGAATGTTTGTTAAACATAATGATGTTTTTGTTACTGTTGTCCCTTTTGATTTGCCCCTTAGACCCCCTGCTTACATTTCAGATCTAGGTCTGGATAATGCTAATTTGAATTTGAAACCCGAAACAGGCCCAGAAAAATATCTCATCAGTGACAGTAATAAGAGGATTGTGGACTTAATGTTTATGACAATATTTCCATAACAAAGGACAATCGGACCCATAACACATAATCAGAGATTTAACACGACCAAGAGAATAATAGGAGATGGCAAGTACCTAGTAAGACATCACGACATATAAGTTTTTCGCACACAAAAACCAGTGTTTTTAAAAACTTTTATCTGAAATATCTTTTATCAAAACAAATGGAGAATATGACTAAAACTGCTGAAAACTCTAAAACAGATTTGTTTAAAGCAGAAACTTTTGAAAACACAGAAACAAGGTTTGTTATTGTACCTTATCCGAAAACACACTTTCTATGCCAAGAATGTGAAATTTGGCTTATTAGACTGATGAATAAGCGAAATCAAATAGACATGATTTGCAGAAAACAAAGATTGTTTGAAAATATTATAAAATGGAAAGTGACTAAGGAGGCTGAATTTCTAAAAAATGAAATAGAAATTCTAGAAAACAGTTATCAAAAGCATACTAAAATCTATAATGTTTTTGAAAAATTACAGGATAACCATATAAAAAGATGTGAAAACTATTTCATAGCATGTGAATATGAAGAAAAAATGTGGAAAAAATTACAAGAACATTTAGCCAGAAATAACTAATGGAAGCACGAACACTTTTTAATATTTGTCCAGAATGTGGAAAACTTGGAGAAACCATGTGGAAAACAGAAAAAGAAATAAAAGACCTTAAAGATTCAATTATAAGGTTAAAAGAATATAAAGAAGACGAAGAAGAAGAAGTACAAGAACTCATATATGGGTTAAACCATGAAGAAGAAATAAATATCATTCGTAATTCAATACACAGATATGAAGAGGTGATTAGTTACCAATCATCTGACCTTAAAACAAAAATAGAAGAGTTGAATACTTCCAAAACAGAATTCATTAACCATATCAAAAACCAACATTAAAAATGACTTATAAAACAATAAGAAGCTACAGTCAATGGGAGAAAACTGCGATTGAAAGATACCGCATTAAAAAAGAAATTGTGAAAATCCAAATCGAAGCAAAAATAAAATGCTTACAACTCTTAAACAGGAAAAATCTCATAATGGAAGAATTAGATTTAAGTTTTTGGATAAATGATGAAATCAACAACCTACAGGCATATGAAAAGGGAATAGACCGGGAAAGAAAACAGTGGCAGGTTAATTATACCGGATAAAAAAAATAAAAAAATAAATAAATAAATAAATAAACAAAATAATAATAATAATAATAATAATAATAATAATAATAATAATAATAATAATAATAAACAATATATAAAATACAAACAAGCAAATAAAAATAAAATATAAATGCAAGGTACCCAACTCAAAGTTTTGAAAACATTCGTGGGTCTAACCTAAAGGATGAAACTTTTAGGTACTAAACTTAAAGTTCCTATTGTTGGAGGGTATATATCTCCAAAAACCCCTTTATGTATTTATGTTAAAGATATATTAATGTGTATATAAAAATTCCAATTTTAAGTTTTTAAAAGATACAAGTTCCCACAATTTTCAGTTTTTTTTTAAAAAAGAATTTTAAATTTAAATGGAATTCGCAGTGTATTATAGAATTTATATTATTTTTTTGGAGGAATTATTAAGATACATTAATGAATATATAAAAAAATATTTGTATATATTAATTAATGTATATATACGCCATGTTTTCACAAAAAATATTTCACTTCTCTTAAAAGTAATATACAATTATATAATTGCGAATAGATCCACCAGTAAATAAAGAAGGAAAATTTAATTTTTTAATCTACTCCCTCTATCCCATTATTTATGTCTCAAAAATTTTGGACATGTCGTCCAATACATTTGTTTAACATTTAATATCTTAAAATGTACATATGTAAAAATTATATAAAATACATATTCTAAAACTACATGATTAGACAAATCTAACAAGATCGAATTTGACTATATTTTTTGGTATTAATTACCATAACATTAGGTCAAAGTTGATCAATAAACAATGTTAAAAACTCAAAATGAGACACTTTGAGTGCGACTGAGGGAATATTTTTTAAGAAATACTCCATCCGTATAATAAGTGTAACACTAGGAAATGACACAAGATTTAAGGTAAGTTAATAAAATTTATTTAGTTGAAGTAATTAAATAAATAAAATAAGTCACATTTGACTTTATTCCTTTTAAGTTTTATTTCAATGAGTATAAAAAAATTAATAATTTAAGTACAATTAGTAAAAATTATTAACCTTAAAAATATTTTAAATATGGCAATGTAACACTTATTTCCAAACACCCAAAAAGGAAAAGTGTAACATTTAAACAATGGATGATGTAATTCATTAATCTATATTTTAACATGTTTGCAATTGACGAAAAATAAATATAAATCTAGCTTTGTTAGAAAATTGTGATTGTGAATGATTAAAGTAAATTCATATTGAAAGACTTTTTTTTGTGAGGGTAATATAGTTATATTTCACTCCACAAATCATCGTATGAAACATACACAATATAACGTTGTTGGCCTTAAATGGAGAGATAACACACTGCTCCATGAGCTACTGGCCAACATCAGCAATTACAACTCGAAATAAACAGTACCAGAATGAGAAACTCAAAACGCACAACACTCAATGCTTCTGGCCACTCAACCCCATTCTCTCACAACTTATTCAAAACCATCCCTCCTGCTTTTCTTTATTGAAAGGCAAATTGCTTCGAGTTCTATAAGTTTGAAAATTTTCCCTGGAATGTCGGTACTGAATGAAGTATTGTCTTAAACAAATAATCTATTGATACTATAAGAGACATATTAAAATAAGGAAGAAATGGAAGCGGACCATGCTAAATTATTACCTTTTTTTGATTGATGATGAGAAGAATATTAATAATAAAATAATACTTGTAGTTGATAATAATGGGTGTTTTCATTTTCTTTACGTGGTGGACAGGGGTGGAGCCAGGTTCGATATTTAGGGGGAACCAAATTTAAATAGTCAGGATTGACAATGTGTTATCATATAATTAATCTAGACTCATTTGAAAGATTCGGTCAAATGATTTAGATATATGGGAGCATGCGGATCCCAAACATCGTCATGAAATAAAATGAATATAGATAGTTTATCAATATAAAAGTATACAAAATTGGAGCATAAGAAAATTATAAATATTAATCATATAAGAAAACAACGGAATACACCCTCTATACATCCTAAATTTTGACTACAAACTTATCATCACTAACACTCTATACTATCCTAATTTATCAATTGAAAAATACTAATCAAATGTGTAAATTCAGGTTTGATATGATATTTAGTTAAATATAGATTTTATTATTAATAATTTATAACTATCAAAAATAATAAAGTATAATAAATTATGTAGCTAAAGTCAACATAAATGTGGCCAGCAAATTTGTTAGAGTGAACGTTGCTACAAAAAATAAATTTACATTCATAAATTAATAGGAGTATATATATATTGATAAATTTATATATATATATATATAATAAGTAGAAATTTTTTTAATGAGGGGGGCCATTCCCCCCCCCCCCCCCCCAAGAGTAAACGTGGCTCCGCCACTTGTGGTGGAACTGACAAGACATTTATCTAGAAAATATATGTTTAGCCCTTCATGGTAAATGTAACATTGTGCTGCCTTTAACATCCAATGGAATAACACTCTTACTCAAGAGGTGCACATTCTAGATTTGGTATTCCACTAGACTGTGATGATAATTTTACCTGTAAAAAACTTCATTAGAAAATTATTTAACCGTATCTCTTTTCTCATTAAAACAAAACTCAATATTTGAGATAAAAAATCTTGATTGGTAGAATGATAAGAAGCCCGACTGAATTAACCTAATTCTCCATTCGATTTCAGAGGAAAAAATTCCACTCGCAGTTTGTTTTACTATGATATAAATAAAAAAGTAAATGTCAACCTTTAAAGAATGTTAGACTCTATCTTCAAAGACCAATTTTTACCCATGTCAGTGATATGTTGCAATATCTTGTGTCCCTGTAAACATGGGAATCAAAGTATTAATATGTAATTAAGATGGATTAACTTTTTTTGGATAAGCTAAGATGGATTAACTTAAAATACGATAAGAAATGTTATTTATAATTAAAATTATATATGGCAAAAATTTGCATAATGAATACTTCATGTACGTGATGATAATTGGTAACGCTGGTATTAATCTTGAAGATGTACAATTAGATTTGACATTTTCAGATGATAATTTTATAAACTCTACCAGAGATTCTATATCGGCAATTGTTGAGAGTAGTAATAGAAATATAAACTGCACCACTTCAAATCCAAACATTTTTACTATATATTAAACCCTACCAATGAAATTGTTGTTACAATCAATAATTACATCATGGAACGTATATCTGCAAATGAAATTGTGTATATATATCAGTTTTAACAATATTTGTCAAAATGATGAAAGCATAGATAATGCCAATGAATAATTTTCACTAGAATATCTAAACATGATCAATTGTTCTGGATTACTGAATCATGAAATATAGTTGAATAAGGGTTGCATAGTCATGCTTCTTAGGAATATATATACATCAAATAAATTATGTAATGGAAGTAGGTTGATAGTAACCAAGATGCAGAACTAGATAGTTGAGCTTAAACTAATTTTCGGGAAACCATGAAAGTAGAAATTTTTTTATTGGTAGAATGATTATCAGCTTTTTTTTTTCGGATGAGCCATGGCCTGTAAAGGGGGGGGGGGGGGTGGGAACCCATGCCACACAAATTACAAATGGGAATAAAAGGGAGGGACAGGGGCCGATTATCAGCCTATTTGATTTGACCAAATTTTTTATTCGATTCGAGATGAGAAAATTATCGCTCATAGTTTGTTTTGCTATGATTATAAACAAAAGTAAATGTCAATCTTTAAAGAATGTCGGATTTTATCTACCAAAACCAGTTTTTAGCCATGAACAATTATGTTGCAATATTTCGTGTCACTAGCAAGATGTGGCTAAAAGTATTAATATGCAATTAAGAATGAATAACTCAAGATACCACAAGAAATATTGTTTATAATGAAATTTATATATGACATAAAATTTGCAAAATGGATAATAGATGTAGGTGATGGTAAAGCGGGTATTGATTTTGGAGATGTACAATTAGATGTGACATTTTCGGATGATATTCTTATAAACTCTACGGGTGATCCCATAGCGGTAATTTTTTAAAGTAAATATACAAATACAAACTGCACTACTTCAAATTCAGACATTTTTAAAGATAATGTTATACTAGCCCCTATCAATGAATTTTCACCAATGAAATTTTTAGCAAATTGTTAGGAAAATTTTCATCTTATGTTTCATACTTATTTTTTAATTTTATTTTATTTAATTTAAATTTCAAATCAAATAAAAATATTATTTTATTAATTATTTTTATTAATATGTTAGGTTAGTAGCGGACAAGCCACAGAAGCTAAAGATATGGTATAATATGATTTCTTAGTTAGTTTTAAAAATAATTAAATTATATTATCATATGTATATATATCATCTTTTGAATATATAAAAAAATCATTACACATTTTTCATTACTCAAAATACAATTTATTATTACTATATATAATATAAGTATATATATTATATAAAATATATATTTATGCCCGTCGAGTCTCGACGGGTTATCTACTAGTTTAATATATAAAAGGATATATACTGGGCTACATACACCTATCACCTATCCTATACAAATTTCACATTCTATTCCAATTCAATAAGATGAAGGTTGAGATTGAGTCTATGTATATTGCATACAATTAAGGAATTCAATTTTAAATGCAATTTGAAGATTAGGTGAAATGTGAAAGGTAATAAATATAGTTGCATCAAATATGGAGTACGGGGGATTTTAGACTGAATCAAGTGTACGGACGACTGTGGACTTTGAATACTTATTACTCCCTCCGTCCCACCCCAATTGTCCTGTTACTGTTGGGCACGGAAATTAAGGTAAAGTTGGTTTGTGAGTATATGGTGGGGTCCATATAGTTGTTGGAGGGGAAAATTATTTCTATTTATAGAAAAAAGACATTTGTAATGGGACATCCAAAAATAGTAAGTAGGACATTTGGAATGGGACGGAGGGAGTAAAATTTACTATTAGTATGGTACTAGGAATAATTACTAATTAAATTCCCATTCACAAAAGATGATAGACAGTATTGAAACTGAAACCCCATTTTTATTTTATTTCTACTTCTTGCTACTTATTTCTTGCATTTATGTTTGGCCATGTCCTGTTTCAGGACCAGATACTGCATTTTCACAGTTTTCACCCTTTCGTAGAGTTTTGGATGAGATTAATTCCACTTTCACCATTAAAAAAATACGCCCTGTCACACTTGAAATGTTCCATTTTATTTTTGCACAAAATTCAATTCACTTTTTAAATTGTTAATATCTCAAAATATATGCAAATAAAAATTATATAAAATATATTCTAAAACTATATGATTAGACGAATCTAACAAGACCAAACTCGACTATTTTTTTTTAAATATATAATTAAAATAATATTCAAAGTTGAACAATGAACAGTGTCGAAAAGTCAAACGGGAAAATTCAACTAGGACGGTGGGAGTAATTTAAAAAAAAAAAAAATCTTGATAAATTCCCCATCCTCTCCCAAATTATGTCATATTTATCAAGACATTTTTTCTAATTATTTTTATATAATAAGTATATTGTATCTCATCCAAAAGTGAATAATTCATCTAGATCTTTAGTTAAATTCTGTATGTCTCCAGTTTTAAATAATGTGCTCGTAAAATTAATGAATGGGGGAAGGAGTCACTCCTATTCATCGATCCATTTGGAACAATTTTTGTTTTCAACTGTAGATATGGTTGTTAGGATTTTTTTTAAAAAAAAAAAAAATTACTACAATTACTTACACTCAATGCGAGTTAAATCCTCTTTAAATGGGACCAAATTCTAAACACATGATTTTAGATGTTCGAGAGCTAGCGAATCATAGATTTGGAGAGCAGATTGCCTTTTTCCAAAAAAAAAAAATATATAACTTTCATTCCTTCATTATTTACAAGCACCATTTTAATAGTAATTGTATATTTTGCATTTATTTTTTTGTTTATTGTTGTGTATTATTTTGGTTCTAAAAAATACTCTCTCTATCTTTTCACTACAAGAAAAAATGGCTATAACGACCGTCAGATGCGGTCGCTAACTAGAGAGACGGGTCGCTAAAATGGTTTAGCGACCGTCTTAGCGACCGCATAACGCCGGTCGCTATAGTGTCCGTAAGTAAATAAACGGCGACGACGTCCGATGCGGTCGTTCGTTATAACGACCGAGTTAACGACCGCATGGGCGGTCGTTACCTTTTACGACCGTCACAACGACAGTCTGTTGCGGTCGTTAAACACTGAACCGGATCCGTGCTCCGGTTTGAACTAGCGACCGTCTCGGCGACCCTCACGACGGTCGCTAAGCCCTAGCGACCGTTTTAGCGACCGTTTTGACGGTCGCTAAATCTGTTACTGGCCAACAGGCCTATTTATATGGCAGTAATCCAACCTGTACATACAACACAATCCATACCAACCATTCCAACCATTCCAACCATTCCAAATAACTCATTCAAACAATA
The DNA here is from genome assembly GCA_030278955.1 of Hygrophila difformis. Classification (NCBI taxonomy): domain Eukaryota; kingdom Viridiplantae; phylum Streptophyta; class Magnoliopsida; order Lamiales; family Acanthaceae; genus Hygrophila; species Hygrophila difformis. The sequence goes on from JAOANR010000004.1 coordinate 46,591,167, forward strand.
CACCATCAAATACAAATCCATTCCACCATGCTACGAGATTCAAAGAAATACATAATTAAAACCATCAAAGACCTATCTCCATTGAATATTGAACATCGAACATCAACTACATAATCATGTACATGAATCTAAAATTCATAAGTTCTTTCATCTAAAATTCACAAAGTGTCACCCAACCAAGTAACTAAGACATCATCCAAAATGAAGCCAACAATCCAAAATATATCCAAAATGTATCCAACTATCCACATATGTCCAAAATGTATGCACTAAATGAACCCACTCACGTAACAGTGATATCACCACCTCCAAATCCATGACCTCCTCCATGGTCATCATCGCCCGAGCCCGGAGAGCGAGGTCTACGTCCTCCCCGCATCCTATCTAACTCCTCCATCGCAGTCTCCCACTTTTGCCCATACCTTTCAAGCATTGCCTTCAGCGCTTCAAACTCCTCCCGACTGACAGTACTAGCGCTAGACTGTGTAGTATCGCTATGGTCCCTCCCCGTAGGCCGAATGATTTTAGCAAGTGATCCTAAACAGATTAATGAGGTGAAAAAAGTGTTAACTCTATGTATTGAAAGTAATTAAAATAAGTTATGAAACTAATTAATTTACCTAGTCCATACACGGACTTCCGCCTATCGTGCCCACCAGCAACCTCGTAAAATGTACGGTTTGGATCGAAAGGAGCTTGGCTTTGTGTAATAATCTCCTTGATAGCATGGAACTCATCCTGTTTGAAGTGACAAATAGATATACATAAAAGTGAATGTAATACTTTTTAGATATGTAATTTTAATAAACTTAAACAATTGTAATTTTGCCAACTTACATGGACCTCCTTTGATTTGGTGTCAACCCAAGCACCCTTCTGATGTTTTCTGGTGTGTGTGTGCTCGTGCAACTCTGGATATTCAATTTCCCTACCCTGTTCTTGTGTCTATATTCAAATAAAAATTTTAAATAAAGATGATGAAATAATGTAACGTGACTCTAATTAAAAAATATTAAGTATGCAAGTCATACCAAATGTTCGAGTGTCGCTGGGTGTGATCTGGAACCCGCTGTGTGCGTCGGCAGGGCTGGACCGTCCGCTTGACCACGCCGCCTGTTCAGTTTGTTCCTGGTTTGCGTTTGCTTGAACTTTGCTGAAGCCCAATAATTCGCCCATGCCTCGGCAACTTCTCTGTCAAGTGGATAAGGTTTTTTCCCACTTCTAATATCTAGAGTGTAGTCCTTGTACCTAGAACATCATTAATGTCAAGTACACTGTAGAAGAACAATTCATTGTATGTAATAATAGTACACTAACATATTCAACATACATACAAACACGTACCTCTGTACATTCTTCCGCTCCCACTCTTTCTTCACTTGCATTTCGTGAACAGGATCCCAGCGAGCAACTTTCTGATTCACCCATTTAAAATTCATTTATGACATTTAATAGTAACAGAAAACTATCAAACATTTACAAGTTTAACTGAGAGCTGGTCATTACATACTTGAAATTCACCCCAATAAAAGTCTTTCGTCCTCTTCGTTACTTTTATCCACGAGATCCCTTCCTTATCTGACCGCATGGGATAACAATCCCACATTTTTTTAACCAGTGATCCCGGGATAAGGATACTTAACAATTAAACAAAATAATCATCAATTTGAAAAATACATATGAAATAAAAGACAACAATGAAATTCTTATATTAGGCAACATACACGCCGTCCTTAGGCTTAATCTCTGTCCTGTTCTCTATGGGCTGAGGGGCTTGTGGTGCTTGCGGAGCTGGCGGAGCATGTGGGGTTTCTCCTGATCCTTTAATTTTAACATATATATATATATATATATGGTGAAGTAAATTTAATGTTTAACTCGATGTTGCATTCTATGTTTAATACCTGGAGTTCGTGGTGGGGGAGTCTCTGGTACCGCAGAGTCTGATCCTGGTGTCTGTACGGGTGGATCCTCCTGGCTTGAAGATTGCGCTGCTGCATAACATAATTTAAAAGTTATTGGCATATACAGAGAGGATAAATAATATGATACTGTACACAAACCTGCCAAGTCTAAAGCCCATCGCTCGCGTGCCTCTCGCACCATTCTGGCAGTCTCAGCTGGCGTAGGCAGAACTGGTGTAGAATCTGACTGTGTTCCAGGCCGGCTTGGGGTGCCAGAAGCCGAGCCACCCCCCTGTTGAGACATCTGTAAACAATATAAGATGAAGTATAAGTGAACACATTAATATATGGTGTATATATGGACATTATGCAACAAGGAAGACAAATTTGTGTTACATGTTAATTTTCAAACTTCGAAATCCTCATCAGATGTCTCTTCAGATGATTCATCTATGTCGGTGTCATCTGATGTAGACATATTGTCTAGGGATTCTTCTGAGTCAATATCCTCATCCGGATTTAGATCTACAAGCTGGACTACATCATCTGTTAACCGCTCTCGGCGAGACGTAATGGTTGCAGTTTCAATACCTAGCTGTTCTGCCACATCTACTTGGAATGCCTCAACATCTTCGCCCATCTTCACAGTAATCACACCCCTAGGCTTAATTTTACATACAGCCAACCAATCACGAGTCCTAGCATTTGGTCTGTTCGTTGGAAATTGAACATAACACACTTGTTCAGCTTGGTTGGCAAATATGAAGGGGTCGTAGTAGGGCAGATTCTTCGTCTTATTCACCTCAATTAGCTTGTAATTCTCATGAGTACGCGTCCCAACTCCCTCACGAGTGTCAAACCATTTACATTTGAATAATGGAATTTGTTTTAAAGGCAATGAAGGGTACTCTAGCACTAAAATCTCTTCGATAATACCGAAGAAATCCCGAGATTCGCCCGTAATGCAAACTCCACTATTGTAAGTCGTTCGACTTCTACCATGGTTCTCGGTGTGAAATTTCATTCCATTAATAAAATACATAGGAAATGATTGAGCTATTGGAAGTGGTCCTTGTGCAAGTTCGAGTAGACTTGGTATATCGGGTGGATGGCTCGATATGTAATCATCAAACCATTTCGGAAAGTGGTCAGACATGGCAGCTGAGATCTCAAGAACAGTAATCTGGGGATTAACAGAACGCATATGTTGGTGGAACAACCTATAATTTATAACGAATTTGAATTTAGTATAAAGGAAATAAAAAGTTGGTGGAAAAACATAAAATTTAAAACGATTTAATTTGAATTTACTAACTCGATATACGGTTCTGTTTCTGTGCAATTCAGTAGCACGTAGTTGTGGGCAGCCTTTAACTCTTGCTCGGTCATCCGTCTTTTTTTGGCCCTACCCTGTGCACGTCCTCCTACTTTGAAAATACTAATAAGGCCATCATCCTCATACGGGCAACCACCATCGTCATTCCTAGGCACATTTCGCTCACGGGTGAACACATGCTTCTCAAAGTAATGAGAGCAAAAAAATGATGCTTCTCGGACAAGATAAGCGTTGCAGATAGACCCTTCAACGTGTGCCTTATTGCGCACCGTACGCTTTAACCGGTTTAGGTACCTGTAATAGATGATCAGTACAAGAAATGGTCACTATCATATTGAAAATGCTATAATATTTTTATTGTACTCATAAATTTAAATGGAATTCGTACCTTTCATAGGGATACATCCATCTGAACTGTACAGGACCAGCAACACTTGCTTCATAGGGTAGGTGGACAGGAAGGTGCTCCATACAATCGAAGAATGCAGGTGGGAATATGGTTTCTAGTTTACACAGTACTAATGGAATATCTAACCCCAACCTCTCCATTTCATGTGTTTTGATGGTCTTTGCAGTTAAGGCACGAAACACATTACTCAATTCCGTTATTGCCTCCCAAACGCTCACAGGTAGTAGTTCTCTCCATCCGATGGGAAGAAGACGCTGCAAGAACACATGGCAATCGTGGCTCTTCATACCAAACATCCTGTGCTTATTCGTGTCTACACATCTTCCCAAGTTCGACACACACCCATCTGGAAACTTCAAGCCACCCACCCACTTAAGAAATACATCCCTCTTGTCCTTGTCCATTGTGTATATAGCCTTAGGATATCTTCCTGTACGGGCATCTCTGTGCAATTCTGGTCTGTTACACAGGGTAACGATGTCCTCTCGTGCTTTAGCATTGTCCTTCGTCTTCCCTTGGACGTCCATCACAGTGTTGAAGACATTCTCAAACACATTCTTCTCGATATGCATGACATCCAAGTTGTGACGGATCAAATTTGTTTTCCAGTACGGTAGGTCCCAGAATATACTCCTCTTTTTCCAACCACAAGTCTTGCTGATGTGTGTGTTTGCTTCTTCACTACCAATTTCAAATACACGCCTAAGACCATGTGAATCTATGTCGGCCAATATCTCTTCCCCACTTCTATTGGTTGGCGGCAGCCCTTGCTCCACCCGATCCTTTATAAATCTGGTCTTATCTGATCTAAATGGGTGGTCTGTAGGAAGGAACTTCCGATGCGAATCAAACCAAGATTGTTTCCCACCCTCCTTCAATCGTATAGACTCGGTTCTTTCCATACAGACCGGGCATGCAGTTTTGCCGTAGGTACTCCAACCGGACAACATAGCATAAGCTGGAAAATCTCCTATAGTCCACATCAGTGCCGCCTTCATCTGAAAGTTTTGTTTACTAAATGTGTCGTATGTTGTGATCCCAACGTCCCACAACTCCAATAGCTCATCAATCAAAGGTTGTAGGTACACGTCAATCCTTTGTTTTGGACTCGATTTGCCAGGTATTATGGCTGTCAAGAACATATACTCATCCTTCATACACATCCCTGGGGGGAGGTTGTACGGTGTCAATAGAACGGGCCAACAAGAGTATTGGGCACCTGATTGACCGAAGGGTTGGAAACCATCGGTGCACAGCCCTAATCTCACATTTCGTCCCTCCGAACCGAATTCGGGATGAATCTGGTCAAAGTGTTTCCATGCTTTGGAGTCGCATGGATGACACATCTCACCAGTACCCCCATGGTCATGCCCTACATGCCATGTCATGTATTTCGCAGTCGCCTCCGACGAATACAGACGTTTTAATCTGTTTTTTAAAGGGAAATAAAACATATAACTAACTGCAACTTGTGATCCATTGCTGGAAACTTTAAATCGCGGCCTGGCACAAAACTTACAGTTCTGTAAGGCCACATCATCCCTCCAATACAACATACATCCTTTATCACAACAATCAATTTTCTGAACGGGTAATCCAAGGCCCTCAAGAAGTTTCTTTGCCTCATAGAAATTTTTAACCATTGAGTTCTCCTCCGGCAGTGTATCAATGATGAGCTGACATAAGGTGTCGAAACATCTTTCAGATAGATGGTGCTCCGATTTAATATTTAGCAACCTCGCAACAGTTGACAATAATGTCATTTTCTTACACCCAGGCCACAAATCCTTGTCCGCTGCATCCAACATGGCATAGAACAATTTATCTTGTGGGTTAGGCTCCTCGGGTGGCATAGGATCATCGTCTGCGTTATTTGGTAATTCATCGGGACGTCCATAACCCAGTCCATCAATTATCATCTGTCTGTAGTTGGTTGAAGGAGGTTCTATGCCCCTATCTGCTGCACCTCCCGACGGTGCTTCATCATCATAGAGAGGGCGAAAGTTGTGTGGCTCTCCATGACAAGTCCATCGATTGTAATTTTCAACAAATCCTCTTTTGTATAGGTGTCCTTGTATTTCATTATCTGGTAAATAACATCTATTCCTACATCTTGCACATGGACACCTTATCATCCCTTCTAGTATATCACATTCGGGGTTTTTACGACAATCCCTCAAAAAGGATAGGACGCCTTGCTTAAATTCAGGTGTTAGTTCCCCACCACGTGGTCGGTACATCCAAGTGCGCTCCATTATCTAACTGAATTTTAAGATAGGGGTAAAATGCTTAAACGAAGATATGGAGTTTTATTAAAGTAACATATTTATTAGGACTTATATTCTTTGTTATTTGAATTTTATAATGGATATACACGATGGAATAAACAAATAGTATTTTTTCGGCTAAACTAGTTTCTAAATTTGATATCGTTTCAAACTTATCAAACAAATTATAAGCCAATATATTTTCTCAATTAAACACATCCATCAATTCGGTCAGTTTTGTTCAGATAATATGTTTAAAATATTGCATCAATCAATAATATTAAACATTCCGAAGAATCATAATAAATTGCATAGCTAACAGGGGATCTAAACTAGTTTCTAAATTTGATATCGTTTCAAACTTATCAAACAAATTATAAGCCAATATATTTTCTCAATTAAACACATCCATCAATTCGGTCAGTTATGTTCAGAAAATATGTTTAAAATATTGCATCAATCAATAATATTAAACATTCCGAAGAATCATAACAAATTGCATAGCTAATAGGATGATTTTCGCGTACCTTGTATCACCTCCTTCAATCACTTTAAATTGCCTATGTATGCTCACGATCCTTCCGTCTCTTCACTTCTACGATCCGGAAATTCGACTGGAATGAATCAACATGTCATGTTTCAATGAAGCATGCTAATGATCTTTAGTTAAACAGACCAATGAACACATATATGAAATCAAAGTCAACAAAATAATGTAAACAGTAGCAAGTGTCGAAAATGGCTTGAAATTTCAAGTGCTCATTAGATGATCATCCGATGTCCATTTTTTGTGTTCTTTATATCAAAACACATCTACGCAACATGAGGAATTCAGAAATGATCTCAAATTCAACAAATTCCCAACAGAAAAATACCAGTAATCGAAAACAGTGGCAAAAGTCGAAAATCAATAGTATTTAACAACATATTACCATATAAGAAAGTATTGTCAACACTTCCTAAGATCCTCAATCAAACTACATTCAATCAATTACACCTAAATCAAATTAGAGCAATCAAATTACATTCAATTTCAGTTCTTCAATACCAAAACCAGTAAAAACATTGCTTCTTCACTACACTCCAACACAATCAAAACAACAAAACTGTGTGTACTCCCAATCACAACATTTTTCCAAAACAATTAGTAGAATGAAAAAACAACCTTTACACAACAATGAAGCACTTCACAGCATATAGGCAACAATATAACATATTGCAAAAAAATGAACACAAAGCAGAATCGAACGAGAGAATGTAAACCTGCAAACAAAGCTTGGCGGGCGTCGGGTGGGCTTCGACGGCAGAGGCGCCGGGCAGCGGCGCTGGGCGGAGAGGCGCCGGCGGGGCAGAGACGACGGCTTAGGGATTTCGGAGGCGCCGGGCAGAGACGACGGTTTAGGTGAGGGTGAAGGAGGTTGCTGGTTCGGGGGGTGGCTCGAGGCGTCGACGGGATGGGCGCGACGGTGGGCGGTGGTCGGCGAGAACGAACGACGAAGCGGGAGCGAAAATTTCGCCAACGGTCTTCTCCCCTATTCTGTAATTGTGTTTCACAGCGAGCAAGGGAAAAAGAATTTAACCTAGGTTAGCGACCGTCTTTTCCGTCGTTAGGACGGTCGCTAACAGCGACCGAAAATTTTGCGGTCGCTAAGCCCGTCGTTGAAGCACGCCCCACCAGCGCCCCCGAGGAGCGGTCGTTAGGCCGGTTGTTAATACAACCACCGTCCTCTTCCCGTCGCTAAGACGGTCGTTGTCAACGACCGCACTGTGGCGGTCGCTGAATTCGGTCGCAATACGAGTATTTTCTTGTAGTGTTTGATTATAAGTTTAACTTTATAAATGTACCACTGAAATTATACAAAATTACAAAACGCACAAAATCCAATTAACCATAACAACCAATTTGATGGCAGGAACTAAAAGAGTAAAAAATATATTATCTGACCGAATCAAAAGAAAAAGGAAAAAAAATCATAAACATCGAGAGAAGAGAAAGAAAAAAAAAAAAAAAGAGACTTATCCTTAAGGAAAATTAAAAGGTAATTATTTCCTTGGGACACTTCGATTGAAGTTTGGAGATGAATAAGCTAACATTTAGCATTTAAAATTTAAAAATTATTAATAAATGTTTTTTATTCTAATAATCAAATTCTAAACTTCGTCGCCAAACTCAAAACCCTATCCCTCACCAATTTTTAACTTTTCAAGCTCCAAATTTTAAAATAAAATTTTAAATTCAAACACCAAACACTTTCAAAATTATTCCAATTTAAAACTATTTTAACAATTAATTTCAAATTTCGATCTCTAAAATCTAATTATTTCTTAAGCATAGCCTTAGAGTTGAATGCAGTCAAGTTTTCATGTGTGAACTCTTGGCATGGATTCCAGTGCTTGCGTGCATTGACAATTTTAAAACTAGGTCTATGAGCTTTATTTATTCAATTATTTGAAAATACTTTAAGGAGAAAAAATATTTTCAGTTTCATAAATTTTTATATTATTTGGAGGTTCGATTTCCGTCTGGCCTCTATCCCTCCTCTTTGTCAATTTGTATGAGGAACCAACCCTTTTCTATCCACTGTTCAGCAGGGGAAAAAAATATTCTGCCAAAAATTTTCCAATCAATAATCACTTTAGTTAGGGTGCGATTGCCCATTTTGACTTGATGTACTGCGGTGCATCAAGTCCGTTGATTTAATTTACAAATTGATGGTTGAGATTAACTTGAAGGTTAAAATAGTAAATTTGTTAGATTTAATTTTGTTAACAAACAATTGATCGTCTATTCAGTCTATTGCTGCTCTACTTTTTCTCTACGCATTTCAATATCATCCATCGATCTTACATAAACTCCAATTTACTTAATTATGCTGCAATATATATGTATATATATATCTTTGAATTGTTCATGAAAACGTACCTAAAATGTTCGTAGTTGAGTCGCTGAATTGTTGATAAAAACGTCGCTGAATTGTTCATGAAAAGATTGTTGAATTGTTTCTGGTATCTAGCTAAATTGTTCAAGAAAACGTTGTTGAATTGTTTTTTGTGGCATCGCTGAATTGTATATGGTAGCATCGCTGAATAGTTCTTGATAGTGTCGCTGATTTCTTCTTGGTGTAGTCGCTGAATTCTTTTAGGTAGGCTCAGTGAAATTTTTTTGGTAGCATCACTAAATTATTTTTTGGTAACATCGCTGAATTATATGTGGTAGCATCGCTGGATTGTTCTTGATGGTGTCGCTGAATTCTTTTAGGTGTGATCTCTGTTAGGTAGGTTCACTGAAATATTTTTTGGTAGCATCACTGAATTATTTTTGGTATCACTGAAATGTATGTAGTATCATCGCTGAATTCTACAATGTCGTGTCGCTGAATTCTTCTTGGTGTAGTGCTAAATTCTTTTAGGTAGGGTCACTGAAATATTTTTTTGTAGAATTACTGAAGTAATTATGGTAACATCGCTGAATTGTATTTGGTTGTGTCGCTGAATTATTCAAGTTGGTGTCGCTGAATTCTTCAATGTTGAATTGCTGGAACATACTAAATATAGGGTTATATCTTCTGTAACCAATTTACCAAATATTTGATATGATTTACCAAATATTACCAAATATTATTGATCATAGATATAGATTACCAAAAATTTGATATGATTTACCAAATATTACATTGATAACATACTAAATATAGGGTTATATCTTCCGTAACAAATTTTGCTGGACAACTTTACCATTTTCCATTTACAACCATTGGATTTGAAATCAACGCTCCAGATTTTCGCCTTGATGTGCTGCGGATTTGTCAATCGCACCATAACTGAACCCATCAATAATAATTTTTATTATGATATCATTTATTTAGAGAGAGAATAAAGATATATATAAAATTCTATTATAAATAAATAAATAATCACCCGACTACTATTTCTACTCATTAAACTATTTTTTTGGTGAATATCTACTCATTAAACTATTAATTCATTAATAATAGTAGGGTAGTGCTAAATAGACACCCTAATATAAACACCCTACCTTGAAAGTGGTGAAAGGACTATGGTGGGCGGAATTTCATACAACATTAACTACACAATATTTGTTTATTTGTTTCATTTCCTAATCACTTTTATTATTGATTGAAGGCAAGTATAACAAGAAGAATGAGTGAGAATTAAAGTCACCTAAAAAACTGTATGTAATAAATTTTGAACAATTTTATGCTATATTTATTGTATTATTTGTTCTAATAATTATAATTATTATTTTTAATTTATTATCAAACTTATTTATTCATAATCTAAATTGCCAATTGGAATGAGGACTTGGTTAGTTTAGTGTTTATGTCCCGACTTCCCACCTTATGGTTGGGAGTCGATTCCTACCCGGCCACATATCTCTCCCCTTTATGTTCGTTAATGTAGGATTTTGGAATCCAATCACCGATGATGTAATCAGTTTATGCTATGCACAATAATTTTTAGAATAAAAGGCCAATGCCATCCTTTCACCCTAAAAAAAAATAGTCAATTCAATGTAAAAAAAATTATATCCAAATCATAAATATATACGTATCTAAATTATAAATATATAATCAATTTTGTTCTATAAAAAGGCCAATAAGAAAGCCATATCAACATTTATTATTAGTAAAAATTAGTACTTTAATAAACCAAAATTTAAGCATATCATCAAAATTTTATTTGATTTAAATATTAAAATTGTTATTCATGTAATTTCAAATCTTCAAAAACTATTGCAAATAATATAAATAATTAAATATAAAAATGAACAATAACATAAAATTATATTTAAACTAAATAAATATAATCATAACATACTTAAGTCATAATAATTATAATAATAATAGTAATAGTAATAATAATAATAATTCATATTTATAAATTAAGTAAACTATAAATCCTAAAATCAAACACTTCATAGAAAATTAAAAAAAAAATATATAGTGTGAAATTGCTTACCCAAAAAAATAGTGTGAAATTCCACCTAGCTTACTTTCACTATTTTTAAGTGGGACATTTATTAGGGTGTGCATTTAGTATAATAGGAGTGTTTATTTAGCCAACTACATAATAGTATGAGTATGAATAATACTACTCCACTAATTATTATAGTTACTGTGTGTGAAGTTTATTAATTTTAGGGACAGAGAAAAGTGTTGAATTAAATTTAGTATAAATAATATTATCTCCTAAACTGGTACCCACCGTTGTGCAGTTGCAATAAATAAATTCTCCTAGTAAAGTCCACGTCATCACTCATATGCATTTTCCCCGAAAGCATACCCAGTCAACTCTCACTGCTCGCATAATGTAAACAGGTAGTAATGTTTTCACTGCTGTTTCTTCCCGCTATAAATGCGACTGAGAGTTATGAGTAGCGTCCTCTCATTTCTCACCACTTTCATATCGGACCCCTTCAATTCATTCACAGATCCCCCCTACTACTGCTGCTCACTCTTGACTCTTCCATGGAAGTTGACAATCGCACCAAGAAGCCGAAGCACCACGACCACGACCACGACGACGACCACACAACCACCAACACGATCAAAGGCACTGTCCTCCTCGTCCGGAAGAACGTGCTCGGCGTCAGAAACACCCTCTCCTCCGTCGTCGATCGAGTCGACGAAATTATCGGGAATAAGATTGTCCTTCACCTCATCAGCACCACCAGTGCTGTTGGCATTGGTCAAGATTCTGGTCCGTATATTATATTCTTTTAATTAATTAGGAGTAATTAATTTGGGATTAAGTATGACCGTTGGATCAGCAGTTTTGCTGGATGCCTCAACATTTGGGCGACTTTTCTCTCTTGTGAAGTAATTAGGGAAATTTTGTTGTTTATCTGATAACTTCCCTGGTAGAACAAAGATTGGAGCATTTAAAAGATTGAATTTTTGGTTACAGGAGAAGGAGAAGGTCAAAAAGGACAGCATGGGAAGAAAGCGCACCTGGAAGGCTGGATTAAAAAAATCAGTCCAGTGAAAGCAGATGATGCAGAATACGAAATTAAGTTCGAATGGAGCGAGGAGATGGGCCATCCGGGGGCGTTTACCATAGCAAATCATCACCACTCAGAATTCTACCTCAAGACGCTGACACTCGAACACGTTCCTGGCCATGGCCGTGTCCATTTCATCTGCAATTCTTGGATTTACCCTGCTCATCACTACAACAAGGACCGCATCTTTTTTGCTAATCAGGTATTCCGTTGTTCTCTTCCCTCTAATAGTTTGCCTGAGACAGATCATAGTAGAAATGAGATGCGAAACTATGGATTGGTTTGTCAATGTGTCGGAAAGCTTTACAAGGAATGTGGAATGGACCAATAGTTTGCATATAATGTCTCTGGACAAAACATAAAATATGTATATGTGGGTGATCACGGAAACTAACTTTATGTTCCAGACATATCTTCCCTGCGAAACACCAGCAGCACTACTCAGTTACAGGCAAGAAGAATTGGAGAACCTAAGAGGGAGCGGGACTGGAGAGCTACAGGAATGGGATAGAGTCTATGACTATGATATCTACAATGATCTGGGTGATCCCGACAAGGGTCCGGAGCATGTGCGCCAGATTCTTGGGGGTTCGATTGAATTCCCATACCCTCGTAGAGGGAGGACTGGTCGACCTCCAGCTTCATCAGGTAAGATGTTTACGGAGAAATTACAAATGCAGTAAGCATTATCAAGTTGAATGAAACTATGATTTGTACATCTGAATTAAAATTTATGATGGAATATTGTAGATCCAAGATGTGAAAGCAGAATACCTCTGTATAACAGCTTGAGCATCTATGTTCCGAGGGATGAAAGGTTCAGTCAGCTGAAGATGTCAGATTTTGTGGCATATGCACTGAAGTCGATATTTCAGTTTCTTGCCCCCGAGTTTGAAGCCCTGTTCGACAAAACTCCTACTGAATTTGATTCATTTGAGGATGTGTTAAAGCTCTACGAAACTGGAGTCGAGGTATCAGACAAATCATTGTTACAGAAAATCAGGGATCACATCCCCTTCGAGGTGATAAAGGAGCTACTCCGATCAGACGGTGAAAAAAACTTCAATTTTCCACTCCCACAAGTCATCAAAGGTAGAGCTACAGGAACCTGTTATAGTATTAAAGTATGCTGAATCTATAATACTTCAATCGAAATTGTACTGAGTGTTGATGTCATAACATCTTCTTCTTGTAATATATTTTTGATGAAGCAGAGGATAAAACTGCTTGGAGATCGGATGAAGAATTTGCAAGAGAAATGGTGGCTGGACTCAATCCTGTAGTCATCCGTCGCCTTCAAGTAATGTTTTCCTGTCGAGCTGTTATTACCTGTTGCTTTCTATGGTTCAGGATCAGATATGAAAATGCTCAGCCTCAGAAAGAAGATAAACGAAAACCTAATAACTAATCCATCGATAACGTTCAAATCCCCATGCTTCTAAATTGCAACTTTCGAGCAAATACTAAGTAAACATATAGAAGCACAAAAATTTACAATTCTATTCTTTGCAGGAGTTCCCTCCAACAAGCAAGCTAGATCCAAAAGTCTATGGTAACCAATGCAGCACAATCATGGAAGAGCATATAAAAAATGGCCTAGATGGTTTGAGTATAGCCGAGGTAAAATTGAGTATAACTCATGTTAACATGATTTTGAAGTTCTGATGCTTGAGATTATACATCTACTATAACTGAGTATCTATGTGATCATATAGGCAATCGAGAACAACAGGTTGTACATATTAGACCATCACGACAGCTGGATGCCCTACCTGAGAAATATAAACACTACAGCAGTAAAGACTTACGCAACAAGAACAATTATCTTCTTGAAAGATGATGGGACGCTGAAACCATTGGCAATAGAATTAAGTTCACCACATCCAGATGGGGACCATCATGGACCAGTAAGTATGGTGTGCACTCCAGCAGAAGATGGAGCCGAAGGTACCATCTGGCAGTTGGCAAAGGCATATGTTAATGTCAACGACTCTGGCTTTCATCAGCTCATTTGTCACTGGTAAAAAATGTTAATGATACTATTAAGCAAGCAGAAATAATCGATTTCTCTTGCTTTGAAGTTTTGAATTCCCATAATTTTTTTGTTCCAGGTTAAATACTCATTCATCGATCGAGCCATTTATAATCGCTACAAACAGGCAGCTGAGTGTACTTCACCCCATACACAAGCTATTGCAACCTCATTTTAGAGACACAATGCATATAAATGCACTGGGTCGGCAAACACTTATCAATGCTGGAGGTTTCCTTGAAATCACTGTTTTTTCTGGGAAATATTCCATGGAAATGTCGTCTACAATGTACAGGAACTGGATTTTCCCCGAGCAGTCACTTCCTGGAGATCTCATCAAGAGGTGCACACCTTTTATTACAAAATTTTATATTTCTAACCAACAGTCGATAAGAGCACATGGAATCACTAGATACCCTCACATAAATGCATCTTAAAAAACTCATGAATACGACTTCCAAGATCAATAAAAGGCACTGAAGATGATATTTTGTACCTTGTTTAGAGGTGTGGCAGTTAAAGACTCGAGCTCCCCACACGGTGTTCGTTTACTAATTGAGGACTACCCATATGCTGTTGACGGACTCGAGGTTTGGGGAGCCATCAGAGCATGGGTTCAGGACTACTGCAGCATTTACTACAAAACTGACGAAATAGTACAGAATGATGTAGAGCTTCAAGAATGGTGGAAAGAACTACGAGAGAAGGGGCATGCTGACAAGAAAGATGAACCCTGGTGGCCAAAGATGCAGACAATAGAAGAACTGATCGAGTCCTGCACTACCATCATATGGGTGGCATCTGCCCTTCATGCAGCAGTGAATTTCGGCCAGTACCCTTACGGAGGCTACCTGCCAAACCGTCCATCTACAAGCCGAAGACTCATTCCAGAGAAGGGAACTCCTGACTATGAAGAACTCAAAACAAATCCTGAAAAGGCTTACCTGAAAACAATTACTTCCCAGATGCAAAGCATTCTTGGCATTTCCCTGGTTGAAATATTATCCAGGCATTCCTCAGATGAGATTTTTCTGGGGCAAAGAGACACTCCCGAGTGGACCGCACATGAAGAGGCGCTGAAAGCATTTGAGAAATTTGGAGACAGGCTGTCAGAAGTAGAGAAACGAATCAGCACTATGAACAATGAGAAGAGATGGAAAAACAGGTATGGGCCAGTGAAGATGCCTTACACCTTGCTGTATCCCAGCAGTGCTTTTGGACTTACAGGCAGGGGAATTCCAAATAGCATTTCAATATGATTCCTTAAGTATTGACTGGTATTTTATTCGCTTTAAGTTATTATTATTTCAACTGAGGCTTGTTAGGATTTCAAAATAAGATCAGATATCTGTTCTCTCAAACGTCTCAAGTCCAGTCCTGTAAGGGGAAGCACCCACCCTTGTTATGTTTTTGTAAAGCAATAAACTCATTTGGAACCCTAGTGTTGCATAAATTACTATACAACCTCAATGGAAAATGCTTTGGCACACTTAACTGTTTCAAGCCAAGTAAGAATTAAAGCATGTCATTGTAAAGTAGATTCTGTGATTGATATTTTCTGTATGTGAAATGATTCTCTTTTGTTGGATATTAAAGCGCTCGTGTCAGAACTCAGAAATAATATATCAACTCCATTGCTTCAAAAACAGAACAATGTGTTTCATGTAGAATACAATTCACCGAAAAAGAACTTGATGCTTAATGAACTTAGATTTATGGATGATTATGACTGACACCTTGAATGCAATTCTAATTGCCTAAAATAAATGATTCTACACCATTAGGCGAAAAATCAACAACTGCAAAAAATAATTAATGACTAAATTGGACATGTTGTCATAGTCAAAAGCCAACCTATTGAGGAAACAAAACTTTAAAATTCAATAGATCAATTGCAACGGAATAAAGTCCTACTACTCATCGGCCTTCCTTTCCCAGTCAGCAAATGCCCTAAAAGAAGTTTGTGCAAGGTCAGGCATGTGGATTACATTTTATGAAAAGAAGTATCCAGGTGCTTTGACCCTATGACTGTTCCAAACCTTGTGACTGGGATGTTTAAGAAGTTCAGATGTCATTAAGAATTTGTAATAACAAATTAAGAATATCTGATATAACTGGTTTAAATTTTTACTGTTTCGCTCAATTCCTTGTCCTACATCCACAACATCTAATTCTTTCATGAGTTGTTACAACGGCCATCTTGCAAGTTGCAAGTTTGATTTTTGTTCTACATTGTTATAAATGTATTGATTTTTGTTCCTCAAATCATTTTTTTGCTTGTGTGGCATTTATTTTTGCACCGACCCTCTACAAGTTCTTAAATTTTCAATGCATGTCAACGACCACCAATGATCATATTGACAGGCAAGGACAGATGTACAATGTTTCCAACAGATCACTCTTTCACGAGTTTCAACATCTCTACAACTTAGTGGACTTCAATAACAGAATAGAGTGAGACAACAAATTTTATAAAATTTATATTCTGTTATCTCCAAGTTATGAGCAATTGCTATGAGAATAAATAATAAAGCTTAAACCTGCTGTACCTCTAGTGGCACTCGCTCTTCCTCAGGAAGGTTTGACGTTGTTCGAATTTGAGCCCCAAATACCAATACATGGTGCTCTCTTAAGTGTGCTTGCAACAATGCTCCTTTTAACATACAAGTAAATAGGTAAAACTATATTGCCAAAGGTTTATTGATTTCACCATATCAAATCCTTATATGCAGAGATCATGGACATAGTTCCCACCCTCAATCCATTTCAGGGCAAACATATCTGCTCCATCATGTGATTGGAAAATAGTCAATATTTTATAACACAAATTCTTGGATAAGGCCCTAAGCCTAAGGTAAGTGTGTCTTGTATCTTGCAAATGAAGACATGTAGATCTTACTTGGGAACTACATGCAGGAATTGCAAAAGCTTTTCTGTTGGAAGATTGCATCAGGAAACATTCAAAGCTCTTGATGTTACCTTCATCACTTCCATTTCTCCTTTTCATTTTCTCTCTCTTTAAATATTAAAAGTAAATTAAAATTATAGAACAAATACATTCCACTCAGTAGATACAAATCAAAAGTTAAGAACATCCATACCTGAAGTCCTGATCATCTTGTCAAGATCAGCAGTTGTGAATGATCACCAAAACATATAGTATTTATATCCTTTCGGAATGCCTTCAAGCACCAAAACAAAACAATGTCTCATCTCCCTAGTGCTGCCATCTTCACTTTTTCCACATGGAATGGAACACGTCAAACACTAAAACAGAGCAAGTGGCAAAGGGTTTAGTGTCAACATTGTCAATGAGTAAAACAAGGCAGTATTGAAATTCCCACCATATAACTTTTTTTTTTAATGAAATATGCATGATCACAGTTTAATAAAATATTAGTGTCAGGCCAATATTCTTAGCGTCAAGAACAAGATATGCAGTTCACTTAACATTAGTCCGATTTATCTTAATGGAGTTAAATTTGTGCCAGTTTGGGACTCAGGACATACTGTATCAAATTGTGAAGTCTCTTTTTTAGTGACAAACTCCTAAGTGGTCATGATAGATTTTGATAGCATCTCAAAGGATCTCAATAAAATATAATGCGGACCATGTACAACATGATTAGGTTTCCCAAAATGAGATCGGAACAATTGGAAAAGGAGATAAGATGCAGGGACAGTAAGTTTGTACCTCTCTCAGCGACGATACCTGTCAATGTTCCCTCTGCATAGTCTTAAATGTCCTGTTTGCTACCTGATGCCAAAAGATCGAATCATTACTGATGAAACTATCAATCAACAAAGGAATTGCATAACACACACACACACACATATGGACATATGACAGCAAATCATAAACAATATGTCGTACCGAGTCATCAAATTTATCTAGTGAGGTGTAACTCAATTGAGTTGACCACTGAACAAGTGGCTCCCTCATCAGCAAAGAGAATGGCATGCAGATGGCCAGATGCCAAAGAAAACATTGTCAAGAGGTTCATCATTCAAATTTATATTTGAAAAGTATAGCAGGCTATCATGCCTTCAAGTACTCAGACCCTCGTAAAGATCTTTGATCTGTAAATTCAGGTGACTCAATATGCTATAAATAAGACTCCTGTCAGGGTGAGAGCAATCTCCAGCCACAAATACGACTTTTGTCTTTCCCACTTCAATCCAACTACAACCAGCAGGCTTTTTCAGGTCTCTAATCTTCATCAGCCTCCTCATCTCCAATACCTCATCCCATCTAGCATCTGCAGCATATAGATTTGAGAGAACTACATAATTCCCAATGTCACTACTTTCAACTTTTAAAAGTTGATCAGCCACAATACGGCCCATATCCACATCATTATGGGTTTTGCAGGCACCAAGAAGCGTACCCCAAATATTGGCATTAGGTGCAACAGGCATTTGATTTAGAAAGGAAAATGCTTCTGTTATCTGACCTCCCCGACCGAGGAGGTCCACCACACAAGCATACTGCTCCATGCTAGGTTTCATATGATGCACCTGTCCTATTGAATTAAAAACCAACAATCCTTCATTAATAAGACCAGCATGACGGCAAGCAGATAAGACGGCAGTTATTACAATGAGATCTGGTTTGGTTCCACACTTGAGCATATAGTTAAAGACCTCCACAGCTTCTCTGGCCATTCCATGCATTGCAAATCCTCCAACCATCGCTGTGAACAGAACAAGATCTTTCTGAGGAGTTGAGTGATAGATCTTATATGCATAATTTATGCTTCCACATTTAGAATATGAATCTAGAAGACCTGCAACTAAATGAGCATCCTCGAAACAAGCCCTAACTACATATCCATGACACTGTCTCAGCAAATGAACTGAGGCTGTTTGAGCACAAACAGTGAGTATACTTATAATGGTCATGGCATCAGGTCTGATCCCATGATATTGTAACTCATGAAACAAATCAATTGCTTCAATAGGACACTCATTTTGGGCATAGCCCCGTACCATCAGATTCCAAGTAGTGAGATCCCTCTCTGACATCTTCTGAAATATCATATTTGCATCAGCATGTGAACCGTTGGTTATATATCCTGATATCATTGAATTGTATGTCACTACATTTCTCTTTTCTGACAAACTGTCAAACGTTTTTTTGGCATATTCCAAATTTCCACATTTAGCATATGCATCAAGCAATGCATTTTCAAGAGTGGGTTCAACATGGCTCTGTAAAATACCAGATCTTAGGGCAAATCCATGAGTTTCTTTAACATTCCTTTTTCTGGACAGAGTAGCACAGAACTGCACCACAGTTAATATAGTAATAGCGTCAGGTTTTACTGTATCGACAACCATCCAATGTAAAAAATCAATAAACTGAGATTCTAGTTGATTTACTCCAAATGCATCAAGCATAGTATTCCATGAAATCAAATCTTTCTGAGGAAGAAGTAAAAATGTAGATAATGCAGCTTCTATGCAGCAACATTTGGCATAAAAGTTAATCAGGGCATTTCCAACAGATGTGTCCTCATATAAAGCAGGGTGCCGCAATACATATCCATGCATTTCCCTTCCAGCTAACAAATTACCTAACTGTGCGCAAACAGGAAGAATGCTGATCATGGTGACAGAATCTGGACCAATCATGTGCTTATGAATTAATTCACTAAAATTGTTCAATGCTTTCCACCATTGCCCATTTGAAGAATACCCAGCAATAATAGAGTTCCAGGAAACTAAGTCTTTGTCTCTCATCCTTCCAAACAAGCGTTCTGCCTCTACTAGTCGCCCAGTCCTCAAATATAAGCTCAGAAGAGCATTGATGACACTGATTTCACCATCTAGCTCAGCCCGACGCAGCACATAACAATGTATTTCTTTCCCCAACATGTAACCAACCATATTTTCCAATGCTGCACACAAAGGAAGAATATTTGCAATGGTAGCATAATTAGGCATAACCGACCTTTTAATCATCTCACAGAACAGTTGAAATGCAACTTTCATGAGTTTATTCTCAGCTAAACCTGCAATTATTGCATTATACGAGACAACATCTTTGTCAGCAATCCCATGGAAAACAGCAGATGCATCTAAGATGCGTCCACATTTTGCATACATTGACAGTAAAGCATTCCCTACCAGTGTTTGTAACTCCATTCCAGACTTCATTGCATATGCATGCATACTCTGTCCAGCACCCTGTGAACCACTGCGTGAGCACATAGGAAGAACAATAGCAAGTGTAACAGGGCTAGGTTTAGGATCCCTGGAAGCATGGAGCCTATTAAACAGCCTCATTACCCGATCACCATGACCACTCGAACCAGCATACCCCGACAAAAGAATGTTCCAAGTGACAGTATCATGATCAGTAATTTCATCAAACAGTTTCTGGCAATCATCAATTGCTCTGCATTTTGCATACATGTTGAGCAAAGCTTTCAATACGAAAGTGCATGAATTGTGCCCTTGTTTAATAACATGACTGTGCAAAGATTTGCCCAAATTTGCATCTAAATTTAGGGCACACGATTTAATAGCATCAGCAAAGACCTGATAACTAGATTGGTAAGTAGTCAGACAACGGGACTTCTGAAATACAAGGAAAAGGGCTTCACTCATCGCAGATACTGACTTCAAAGGCAAGCTCCTGGAATATTGAGGCAAGAACTTTGCCCTGCCTATGTGCGCCTTGTTCTGCAGCTGAAAATCTAAAAAATATGACAGAAGGGTGAATGCATTATGAGGATTCGTTACTGACTTGTATATATATATATATATATATATATATATATATATTCATGAGCAAATTACAAAAATTGAAGTTCACACATATTTGTACTTTTGTAGTCCTGATCTTTGTTTTTGTAAGCCTACAGTAACCTCTGGTCAATTTGGGTCATCCATGCTACAAATATGAAGTATAAGCATACCAGTACAACCCACCCGACCCCGCGCAACATGAGGCATTGTCGTTCGATTATTTGTAATTTAAAAATATAATTTCAATAAATTAAATATATAAATAATCTTAACATAAATAAACTACATTACATATTTAAGGTAAATGAGTAACTAATATAATTATTTCATTACAATATTATTTATTGGTTTTGTGTGGGCTGTTGCTGTTGTAATGTTACTGTTTTCTTTGATGGAATGGAATAAAATAAAACCTCATTCATTCTTTAAAAAAATATATATTATTTATTATCATTAAATTAAAATTAATTTATAATGTTTAATTCTATAAGATATTTTAAATATTTTATAATAATTTGAATTCAAAACAGATCAATCAAACTTAACCCCATCCATGCTAAATAACTATTATGAAAACTCTTAAATTTACTACTATGAACTATGATTATGTAGTATTTGGAATGAAAAGTATAGCTTTTTACTTATAAATATATATTCAAATCAAATTTAATTAGATAATTTAGATTGTATAATTATTTATTGATTTATATAATTTAATAATCTAATTATTGTCATATTTTATTTGAAGTAATTTTGAATTATATTGATTACCCGATTAATATACTTCCAAAATATTTCATACTAGTACTCCCTCCGTCCCAATATAAGTGGCCCCTTTCTTTTGGGCACGGGAATTTAGGTAATGGAATTTAGTAGTTAAAGTGGTGTGAGTAAATTTGACTAATTCATCAATCTAATTTATAATGGTTACATTTGACTTTTAACCATATTTATTATTTAACTTTGACTTAATGTTATCGTAATGATGTAGAAAGACAAAAATAGTCAAGTGTGATCTTGTTGGAATCGTCTAATCGTATAGTTTTAGAATATATATATTTTATATAATTTTTATTTATACCCATTTTGAGATATTAATGGTTAAACATATATAGGGACTTTGTGCAGAAAGTACAATTGTCATTATTGTGGGGTTTTTAATCATGTTTATGTTAATCTAATTTACTTAAAAGGGAAAGTGGCCACTTTTAATGGGATACCCGAAAAAGGAATAATGGCCACTTTTAATGGAACGGAGGGAGTACTATCTTGGGGGAAAAAACTTCCAACAGTATTATGTTATGCTCCATTATACATAGAGATTCTGTCATTCTACCAAGTACCAGTATTTTAAACTTCATTTTCTACCACAAAAGTTTTAAAAAAAAACTGCACTACCAACCAAACTCATTTCACATTTTAATCCTTCAGTTTATCAAATTATTAAACAACACCATATACTTTTAAAGAAACCCTTACATCTAGTCCACCACCCTTCTGCCGCGGTCCGTATCCTTGACGAACACCGGTCGCCGCCCTAGGGAAAATCCCCTTCCTTCCTCACAACAACGCACATTGAAATGGAAAGGGGGAAAATCACAGCAAACGAGCAAAAGCAAACCAAAATTAATTCAAATCGAATCTTCACAACATACATTCGGTGGCAAACTTAAAATCGAATGAGGGAGAAACTTGTACCTGGAAACCAGAAGAGAAGGGGACAGAAACAGAAAGAATTGGGAAAAACAACCCAACAGCGGAACAGCAGTAAACTTGCAAGGACGCCGCCGCCACCCGGTCGGTGGAGGTGCTTTATCTAGAAGCCGTATAGTGTTTTGGGAGTAGTTTTGGGAGTATTATTCTTTTGACGGTTCTATATATTGCTATTGCTATATAAAATATAAAATAAATATGTTCATGATCCCTCGCCGAAAGCTTTCTGCGCACGTTATTTCGATTTTGTGCACTGTATTGTTGTCACTTGTCAAATATGTAACCGCACTGACCATTGGCGCCAACCCTCTGTTCTTCATCCAAACCATGAAAATCCGCCACAATTACTTCGGAGTTGACTGAAATCGAGGGATAGATAGCAACACTGGAGCACATAGCAAGAACTCAAGATGGGAGATTCTCAACCGCAACTATTCAGTATTCGAATTGTTTCAATCGACTATTATACGACACCTCCTATCCCTGGCCTCGACATTTCCTACAGCTCTTTCCATGGTAATTCTTCGTCCTTTTTCAATTCGATGCCCCGTATTTCCGCGCGGGTCCCTTTTGACTGCTTCGGTTTCGTTTTTTTTAAAGTGATTTTATATTGTGAACTTGAGATAAGTTTCTGTGTTCAGGTGGGAGGGTGCACGAGGTTCCTGTGATAAGAATATACGGTTCGACTCCTGCTGGGCAGAAGGCATGCTTGCACGTTCATAAAGTAGGAACTTTTTCTACTTGGTTCTTTTTTTTTTTCGTTTTTGCTGTGTGTTTCGTCCATCAAGTCTGGTGTTTTCTTTGTTCGTAGGTGTTTTCTTTCTTAACAGCCAGAAGCTCATTCTTTATTCGTAGGTGTTTTCTTTGTCATTCATATGTGAAGAGTGTTGTTGCTATTATAGGGCAATTGTTGTAGTTTGCAAATGGTTCGAAGATAAGTTGTCATTTTTGCTAATGGGACAGCTGTGAATTAAATGCTTAGACAGTATTTCTTTTGGTTGCTTGATGATGTTGTACCCATTAGTGTAAGACTTGCCTATTCTAATTTTAACCTCCCATGTTTTAGTCTCCAATAACCCAAGCTGAAAGCGCTCATTTTCTGGAAAACAGGAGGATACTTCCTAACTTCTCTATCATATTTTAGTCTCCAATTCCCACCATATTTGTTGTGCCTGGTCTTTCCTTTGATCTTTTGCTTTTATTTTCTTTGTGTCCTTTTCTCTTAGGTTAGTAATTCTCAAAGTTGCAACTGAAATTGTTAAGACCATACATTGTTTATTCCATTTATCGTGTCTTTGTACCATCTATTGTAGCTTCATGCTATTGCATTAGAGTCACTGATGAAAATTTGCATTTATGGGAATGTACTTCACTTGTTTCTATATGCAGGTTTTGCCTTATCTCTACATTCCCTACTGTGATTTGGGTTCCATATCAGATGATAAAGGTAGACTTTGTCCGTAACAGTTTTTGGTTGTATGGTAACACATCATATTTTCTTTATATCTCTAAAAGGTTTATGTTTTCATCTCATTTGATTAAGAATTGGTTGGTTAAAATCTTCATATAGTAGTTTAAGGACTCAATATTAGTTGGAGATATACTTGTGAGTTATTAAATCTGTTTTTGTGTGTATATATATATATATACACATATATATCTTTTCTACTCTGATATCAAATCGAGTAAATAATGGCTATTAAATAACAATCTACATAAAAACACTACATCATTTACTCATTCTATGGCAAACTGCGAACATGCTTGGAATCTCAAATTATGCTGGGTCACAATACAATTCATTATTATTTCGTCCTCAAAATGCATAGTCTCCATATAGATTAGTTGAGCTAAATTTAGCAATAGTGGCTCGACCATAATCTTTCTTTACTTTCTCTTCCTTGTAATTGAGCAGTTGATTCACATACAAATTCTTTATTACTTGCTCTTGAGAAGGCTTTACAGGTAACCTCGTTTCTGGATTCCATTCCTTTTTTCACTTTCATTACATGGTTCGGTACAGTTGCTAGTATTTTACACCTTTGGTTTTGAAATTTGTCTTTGACCAGCTTAGGAAGGGTAATGCTGGCTCAAAACGTCAGCATGTACATGGTTGCGATCTTGTTCGTGCAAGAAAGTTCTATGGATATCATTCTTCAGAGGAGCTGTTTGTGAAGATTTATTTGTATCCTACCACTTGGTTGTTTTGTTCCTTCCCTGTTTTGGATTTTGTGAAGTACAATGGTTGATCTAAAACAAGTAAAAAGAAACATAGATGGCAATATGGCATGACAGATTAGGGAGCTGAAATGAACCTTGTATGCATCTGGATGCTTATGTGTCCTCTAATTATCCGCTTCCAAATGATGTAGGTTCTTATTCTCCCCCTATGTCAATATTTTCCCTTCAAAAAGTTGATATCCACTGTTGTGGACATTGAAATAGTTTCCTCCTTTTCCCCCAATTTGATCAATGTTAGGGAATGATATTCTCAAATGTGCTTTTATTCAAGTAATCTTGTTTGCTTTAATAAGGATCCCATGTCAAATTATGTTATATTTTCATTAATCTTGTTGATTTACTTTATCTTGCAAACTCAGTTGGATTGATTTATGAAATTCAATATGCTAACCCATGTGTTTTTTATTCCGTAAATGGAAAATGTGGTGTATGACTATGTTTCCTCTGGTATTAACAATTTTTCCTTAGTGCTAACTCCCATAATTCCACATGTGAATCAAGCTACCTTTTTTTTTTCTTCTTTTTGTATTTTTTTTTTTTCTGTCTTTCTTTTTTTTTCAACAAACAATAAAACTGTGGTATGCAACATCTTTATATGTTGTCCTTTTAAGATTCCTAGCAATGGTTTGGTTATTTCGTACTACCTTAAACATGTTGCAATTCAATGTTGCATTTAGGCTTTGAAGTTTTATAGATTTACACTTCTAATGGCACTGTAAAATCATCTGCACCTATTATGGTTCTGCTTTTAGAAAACCAGACTTGAAATCTTTAGTAAGGGTTCCTGCACTTAGCATTAGAGAACCTTACAGAATGGTATAAATGTATAGAATACGATGAATAAAAAAACATGTATTGTAAAATGATTCTATGAACAAAACACTTATCGATGCCAGAGTTTGGACATTGGTTTCAGTTGATTGACATTTTTCGTGCATACTTTGTTTAGTTTGCTTTGATAA
This sequence comes from Hygrophila difformis, assembly GCA_030278955.1. Lineage (NCBI taxonomy): Eukaryota > Viridiplantae > Streptophyta > Magnoliopsida > Lamiales > Acanthaceae > Hygrophila > Hygrophila difformis. The sequence goes on from JAOANR010000004.1 coordinate 46,616,806, forward strand.
GAAATTTACCAACATTAATTTACTCTTGTCTACAATAATATATTGTTGGTTGCAGATTTATGTGTTGTGTACATCTTAAATTACCATTATTGGCATGTCCATATGATACCTTGACATAACATCAGCTATCACCCGCAGGATATTTCTCGGGCTGCAAACCTTTTTCTGGTACTGTTTTTGTTCTTATTCTCGCTTGGTTATATTATCTGATAATTTTTTGGTGTCAAGGATTTTCCTCTGAGTGTATTGCTAAATGTGGATAAAGTGCTGATAGATATGTTTTAAAGCAGTCAAAATGTGGCATTTTCCCAATGTATTCTTTGTTGTGTGTAAAATATCTACCTCTCGTTCGTCTACAAAATCAAGTGAGAGGAATTTCCTCAATTTAATATTTCTATGTTCTTTTGATATCTGTTCGTTTACCATATACCTGCTTTAAGTGTGTCTAAAACCATCATTGTTATCGAAGATAGAAATTGTCCATGTTAGTTTTATTTTCCCACATAACTTGTATCTGAAGATTGTGTATATCTTATATTTTGTATAGACAGGTGCAGTGTTGGATAGGGTTTTACAGCCTTATGAATCACATATTCCTTTTCTCCTGCAGTTCTTGGTATGTACATCTTTACATATATTGTCATATCTGTGCATCTTTAATTTATCAAGCTTATTCTGTAGTACTTGCACAGCTTGCTTCTTGACTCCTGCCATATGGCACTTATGCCGATTTCTGTCGGTCACATGGTGTTGCATTGCCTATAAAAGCATTCTGTTATCTTTCTGATTGTTCCTTAAATGTACTTTCGGTCATATTTGTTATGTCATGACCTGTATAATATCTTCCTTTACATTACAATGTAAATTTACTTTATTGAGTTTTTGAGAGTTGAAAGTAATCTTTTTACTAAGATGTCTGAAACCTGCTAGCACCATTAGTTACCTAACTGTTTTTTTTGTTTGTGTTCTGACCATTTCTTTTGGTTTCCCCAACTCTCCTCCCCGAGGATATCATACATGTGTAGAACAAAGGTGTGACCATGTTTGATTAATCATTCTTCAGTGTTGAAATTTGAATATTTTTTGGGTGTTTCCGTTGTAATAGATTTATTTGTATACTATTAAAAGCCCAACTCACGAACCTCATTCGATGCTTTTCCATAATATCCGACTCCCCTTCTCCACAGATTTGTGGCAATGTTTAATGTTGGACTAATCACTCTTATGGGTGTTACTTACTTTGGTGACCCTTTTTGTTCAACATATTCCTAAATAATACTCTAATATCTTCCTTTACATTACAATGTAAATTTACTTTATTGAGTTTTTGAGAGTTGAAAGTAATCTTTTTACTAAGATGTCTGAAACCTGCTAGCACCATTAGTTACCTAACTGTTTTTTTGTTTGTGTTCTGACCATTTCTTTTGGTTTCCCCAACTCTCCTCCCCGAGGATATCATACATGTGTAGAACAAAGGTGTGACCATGTTTGATTAATCATTCTTCAGGTTGAAATTTGAATATTTTTTGGGTGTTTCCGTTGTAATAGATTTATTTGTATACTATTAAAAAGCCCAACTCACGAACCTCATTTGATGCTTTTCCATAATATCCGACTCCCCTTCTCCACAGATTTGTGGCAATGTTTAATATTGGACCAATCACTCTATGGGTGTTACTTACTTTGGTGACCCTTTTTGTTCAACATATTCATAAATAATACTCTAATATCTTCCTTTACATTACAATGTAAATTTACTTTATTGAGTTTTTGAGAGTTGAAAGTAATCTTTTTACTAAGATGTCTGAAACCTGCTAGCACCATTAGTTACCTAACTGTTTTTTTGTTTGTGTTCTGACCATTTCTTTTGGTTTCCCCAACTCTCCTCCCCGAGGATATCATACATGTGTAGAACAAAGGTGTGACCATGTTTGATTAATCATTCTTCAGTGTTGAAATTTGAATATTTTTTGGGTGTTTCCGGTGTAATAGATTTATTTGTATACTATTAAAAAGCCCAACTCACGAACCTCATTTGATGCTTTTCCATAATATCCGACTCCCCTTCTCCACAGATTTGTGGCAATGTTTAACGTTGGACTAATCACTCTATGAGTGTTACTTACTTTGGTGACCCTTTTTGTTCAACATATTCCTAAATAATACTCTAATAAGGCACTACTCGCAAACCTTGATTTTTTGCATTATTTTCAGATTGATTACAATTTGTATGGAATGAGCCATTTACATGCATCGAAAGTCAAGTTCCGCTCTCCTGTTCCAGATGCTTTTTCTCGTCGGAAAGTAGGGCACAATGATAAAGGGAGACCAATAACAAATGAACCCAATCGCATGGATTTTCAGGTTCTGTTGTTTCTTTTTGTAGGATTTATGCTAGTGGATTTCCAAGGTCAGGATTTGGTTCATGGTATGATTTTTCGTCTCTTTTGTAGGCAGATTTAGGTGGTGATGTATGTTTGAACACACCAATATGGATTTCTTCTACGATTCCCGATGAATGGATTTGGCAATATTTATCTCAATCTGATTCTTCAATAAATGAAGACATTGCACTCTATAGGCGTCAGAGTACCTCGGAGCTTGAAGCTGATGCTACAACACAAGGTTTTTTGGTTTGTGTGGTTGTACAAAATTGAGTGCCATTGATATTGATCTTTGAACTAAGGTTTTGGTCATATAATGACATGCAGATATTGTAAATCAGAAGTTCATATCATTTACTCCTCTGTCTCAAGCTAATTCTGACACAAAAATGGTTCAGTCATTAATACCAATTTGGGAGGTTTGTTTCAATTCTCATGTTTTTTTCAGTAGTATAACTAATTCAATATTTTCATACATGTGATGAACTGTTCCAATCTTACACCAGGAGGAGTTTGCGAGAAATGGAGTACCTGCGGCCGTTCATTTTGATTCTCAGAAACCGTGTCCTCAAGATGTATTAAGGATTCTGTCAGATGATTTTGGGTCTGAAAAATTAATGCAAATGCAAAATATTGCTGATGGAGTTATTTTAACTCCCGAAACAATCAAATCTTCTGCAGATTCTGGAGATCTGGCTGACTCTGGGATTGCTAACCTTGGGAAAGGCATTTATCTGCCTTCTAAATATTTGAAAGCTAGTGAACAGAAAGGATCTTTATTATCATTAGATTCCACCTTTGAGAGTGGTGATGCAGCAGAAACCAGAGAGGTTGATGCAGGTGATAAACTGCAATTATCTGGCACAATTGGACCATCAAGTGCAAAGGTAATAACCAGGGTTTCACATACTATAAATTGTGCCAGTGAATGATTGCTAACAATGTGTGTCGTGACTCGTGAGACAGAATTTGGGCAGCACTGGTTCTTTTTTACATCCATTTTTCCTAAACATTTGGCTATTTCCTGTTGTCAATACATTTCTGGAAATAGGACCATACCTTAGTTTGGTTCACATGGTCATGCTCCCTCTGTTCTCTCTCTCCAATCTCTCTACTTTTGAAGTTCGGTCTTTCCGTTGCTTTCAGCACAAGTATCAACTACTCCTTTATTTTGAGGATTAATATACAGTACTGTTACTTCTTTTAGAATAAAATTGACATCCAATATATGTTTCTGGATGCTATATGGCGTCTAATACTGTGATTATTCACAACTAATGTTACCAAACCTATATGTTGAACTGCTTTTGCATATATATTTGGCCAGTGTATGTGATTGGATGCAACTTCTAGAATCAATAGCTTCTTACATGGGGCATTGGCATAGTACTGCACAAGCTCATCTTATTGGGAATGTGTGAATCCACAAATTCATCTTGCGCAATAACTTTTTTCCCTGACATTTTTGTTAAAAATTAATTAGTTGCATCTAGGATTTATATTTTCCTGTGGATTGGTATTATTGTGTACATCAATTATAGTCTTTTGTACTATTTCTTCTATTTAAATTTTCTCAGTTTTTTGGGGTAATTTAATTTTTTAATTCTGATTATTGTGAAATGGTTCATTAGGATGCAGATGAAGATGCCTTGAGGCTTTTAAACTGGCTTGCATCTTCTCAAGCTGCTGAAGATATCAATTCTGATGATGAGCTTGCTCGTGAAACAATCTTGAGTCCATTTCTACCTTCAAAAGAGATTAGCAAGGTGCTAGAAAGAGCTAATGTGGACTATGAAAGTGAATCTCAGAGAGAGTGTCAAGACATTCTTGATTCTGTTGATATGTTTAATTTTCAAGAATCAAATAGCAGAGCTTCCAACCATGCTGAATTTAATCCTTCTGGTGAATCTTCTTCTAATAGGATTATACCACAATTAGATGGCTCCAGTGATGATCCAGAAACTGGTGAAGCAAAACCAGATGTAGAAATCAAACAGTGCCCTGAGGTAGTTTCAGACTTAATCAGTAAGCCCAGAAGGAAAAGACCTCGTTGGGGTTCCTTACCCATTTCTTGTGAAAAAGTGGGTAATCTTCCACATCCTAATGCATCTGGTATTTTCAATGGAACAAAAGGACTTCTGTGTGTGAAAGTTCATGAGCATAAGGATGAGAACTTCAGGGAGCAATGTAGTGTGGTTGTTGAGTGCTCTACACGGGATTTGATGAGAAGAAAGCGCTCTGATCGAATTGATAATTCTCAGTGTAGGAGTCAAGAGGATGGTTGGCAAGCAGAATCCTGCACTGGTGTTGAGAGCAGTGAAAGGGAGATTAATCTCAACTCAGAATTATTAAAAGATACTGAAGACAAATCATTTCTTTCACATATGGATAAACCTGCACTTGAAAATGAGTGGACAAAATTCCAAGATATGATTCTGGATTCTTCTGTTGAAGTGTGCACCGAAGCAAGCCATGTTAAGCCACTATCATCAGGCAATGTTGGCACAGAAGCAAGGAAACTGCCGAAGGATATGAAGCCTAAGTGTGTAAATAAAGTTGATTGTGGAAAATGTATGCACAGCTATGGGGATACAAGCCTGACTGTTTGCCCTTGCAACCTTGATGTTCACATTCCAATGACAGGTGATGCAGATTCTGGTTGCAGTGCGCTACAAACAGGTGATGTGGGTAATATACCTTCAAATACAACTTCAAGTAGTTTAGTGTCCAAAAATGACTACACTTGCAAAAGTATTTGTCAGACCTCAACATCTGTGTGCAAATTACCAAATAGTTCAGTTGAGGGTACAAAGAACATTGAAAGTGCAAAACTAATTGGTATGACCATCTCCAAGAAACCTCCAGTTATAGATTGGATGGATAAGCCTGAGAATGAAGCTCCAGTATTGCTGGGGAATAGCGGCAGTAATATAGGAACACCTTTTCATAGAAGATCTGCAGTTAATTGTCTCCCTTTTTTCACGTACTGCCAGGAAGATTTCGGTGGTGTAAGCCTTAAGAAGGACAGATATATTGATAAACATGAATCAGTAATGGGTGTTCCTACCATTTATCAGAATGATGGTTCATGTCTATTCTTGTTAACCCCAGCAGTGTCACCTCCATCGAGGGAATCTGTTGAAAAGTGGTTGTCATTTGATGGATCCAATGTTTTGCCAAAAATAAGTGAACCTCCATTGTTCCTTCCAATGTCCAAGGGATTCTCAAGAAATATTATAGATTCCCAGAGCTCACAATCTGAAGACAGTAGATGTCCTTTGCCCGACTCTGCTTCCTTGTTGGGTGAAATCCCTAACTCTGATCAGCAGACAAATTATAATCAAGACAACTGGAGTGTTAAAGTTAGTGATGATACTCCGAAAGTTATATCACCTGGCTTCTCCCAGGATGCCTCTCAGATATCTTGCCCTCATAAGAAGATCAGGCTGACTCCATTGAGTCAAACTGGTTTCCAAGATCCAGCAAGTGTTGGTCAAGGGCAGCAGTTAACACTTATGAGCATTGAGGTCCTGGCTGAATCTAGAGGTGATCTAAGACCCGACCCAAGGTTTGATGCTGTAAATGTCATTGTTTTAGTTCTTCAAGAGGATGATGAATCTATATTTGACACTCATGTGCTTCTGCGTTGTGATTCTTCTTATGTTGATAAGGATCTCGATGCAGTTTCGGAATCCAATTTATTTGTTTTTGTTGAAGAGTTGGATTTGTTTGACCATTTTACCAAGGTCATTCGTGCTTCTGATCCGGATGTATTAATGGGCTGGGATATCCAAAGCGGTTCCCTGGGATTTCTGGCTGAAAGGGCTGCATATCTTGGCATTGGTCTGCTAAATAATTTATCAAGGACACCATCAACAATAAATTTAGTTTCTACGAATCCTGGGGCTAATGAAAATGAATTGGTGAAAGAAGTGTTTTCTGAATCAGTGGCAACAGATGCAGCCTGTCTTGAGAATACAGTAATAGAGGATGAGTGGGGCAGAACACATGCCAGCGGCGTTCATGTAGGTGGTAGAATCGTGCTTAATGTTTGGCGCCTGATGCGGAATGAAGTTAAACTTAATATTTACACAGTTGAGGCTCTGGCTGAAACAGTTCTCAGGCAAAAAATTCCATGCATCCCATGGAAAGTACTTACAAAATGGTTTTCAAGTGGCCCTGGACAAGCAAGATATAAATCGCTTAATTATATTCTAGAGCGCACAAAGTTGAATCTACAGATTATGAATCAGCTTGACATGATAAATCGGACATCAGAACTAGCTCGAGTATTTGGTATTGACTTCTTCTCAGTATTATCTCGAGGTTCCCAGTATCGTGTGGAGTCAATGTTTCTGCGATTGGCGCATACTCAGAACTATCTTGCCATTTCCCCTGGAAATCAACAGGTTGCCTGTCAACCGGCAATGGAGTGCTTACCTCTTGTTATGGAGCCAGAATCTCGGTTCTATGCAGATCCAGTTATTGTTTTGGATTTTCAATCTCTGTATCCGTCAATGGTTATTGCATATAATCTTTGTTTTTGTACATGCCTGGGAAAAATTGTACCAGCGAAGGCAAATACCCTTGGTGTCAGTTCATATTCACCAGATATAAATATCTTACGAAAACTGAAGCATGAATTGCTGGTTACTCCCAACGGTGTTGTCTATGTTCCTTCCAAAGTCCGGGAAGGGATACTACCTAGGCTGTTAGAAGAGATACTATCAACCCGAATAATGGTGAAACAAGCAATGAAAAAATTGTCTCCTTCTCAGGTTCGTCACAGGATATTAAATGCTCGACAGCTTGCCTTAAAGCTTATTGCCAATGTTACTTATGGCTATACCGCCGCTGGATTTAGTGGACGTATGCCTTGCGCTGAGCTTGCCGATAGTATTGTGCAGTGTGGTCGTAGGACACTAGAAACTGCAATTTCCTTTGTCAACTCGAATGAAAAGTGGAAAGCTAGAGTTGTTTACGGCGACACAGACAGGTGCCTGTCTATTCTTTAGTCATGTGAACGTGTTATGTAGTATAATCATGTTCTTTGCTTAAGCTTCATAAATCCTGACTAGTTCTCGGATTCTGATTTCTATGTTTGGTGCAGCATGTTTGTACTCCTTAAAGGTCGCTCACTTGAAGAAGCTTTCACTGTGGGACGAGAAATTGCTTCTGCAGTAAGTGAAATGAATCCAAGACCCGTAACATTGAAAATGGAAAAAGTATACTACCCATGTTTCCTCCTTACAAAGAAGCGGTACGTTGGTTATAGTTATGAGAGTCCTGATCAGGGCAATCCGGTCTTCGATGCTAAGGGCATTGAGACTGTCCGAAGAGATACATGTGGAGCAGTTTCAAAAATCATGGAGCAGTCCTTAAGGATCTACTTTGAAAGTCAGGATATTGATACAGTAAGAAATCATGCATTCTCATCCCTTCCATGTTTATATCCCTGCTTTTTTATTAATCTAATTGACCACAGCAGTTGGATAAGATCTCTCAGTGCCAATGTTCATCGTGGCTAAAAACTTCAATCATTATTTTTCTTGAATCAGGTCAAAACATACATATTGCGCCAGTGGACAAGGATATTATCTGGAAGGGTCTCGCTTCAGGATTTTGTTTTTGCAAAGGAGGTTCGCTTGGGTACTTACAGTGAACGTGTTTCTTCACTTCCTCCTGCTGCAATTGTAGCCACCAAAGCAATGAGAGCTGACCCCCGGGCAGAACCTCGCTATGCTGAGCGAGTGCCATATGTTGTAGTCCATGGTGAGCCCGGGGCTCGTTTGGTTGATATGGTGGTAGATCCACTCGAACTTCTTGCCCTCGATTCCCCTTTCCGTTTAAATGATATTTATTACATAAGGAAACAGATCATACCAGCTATACAGCGAGTATTTGGGCTGGTTGGTGCTGATCTGAATCAGTGGTTTCTTGACATGCCTCGACCAGTGCGTGAAACTGTGGGAAAACGCCACTCTTTTGTATCAAACCCACAGAGGACAAGAATCGACTACTATTATGCATCAAAACATTGTGTCCTCTGTGCTGACTTAGTTCAGGGGTCGACTCATTTATGCCTCAATTGTTCCAAGGATGAAGCATCTGTCGCTGTAGCCCTCACGGGAAGAACTTCAAAACTGGAGAAAGATATCCAACACCTTGCTGCGGTAAGAAGCAAACTAATGTCCAAATTTACTATAATTATATTTTCTCCATACCCTTCTCAGTTCATATGTTAATTATCTGTGTGGCATGTTTTTTTTCGTCCTACTCACATATTCTTTTTGAAACACGTTTCTTCTCCACAAAAATTATCGCTTGAACCAGAAGCCATGCTAATTATGTTTGGTTGAGCATTTGTTCCAGAACTACTTAATGTTCCTCATTGCACTTGCATTATGTTCTTCCTTTCTACTCGGGTTCAATTTTGAAAAAGCTGATCCTTTTGTTTCCAACTGTTTCTATTCTTATGCAGATATGTCGTCATTGTGGAGGTGGAGATTGGCTTATTGAAAGCGGTGTAAAATGCACTTCGCTGGCATGCTCTGTTTTCTACGAGCGAATCAAAGTTCAGAAGGAACTGCGGTCGCTCTCTCAAGTCTCCACAAGCACAGGTTTCTACCCCAAATGTATGGTTGAATGGTTCTAGTTCCTTGTTCTACCCCTCTCTTAAATCCCTAGAAGAAAGTGCTTAGGATTGAGTAAATAGTTTTCAACATAAAGATACCTTAAGTTCTATTTTAATTGCTTTATAGTTTTAAGGCCTTTCTAGGTCAGGATATCACAGTAGTTGGATGTGTTATAAAGTTAGGATTATGTATGTTGTGTTAATTATTACCTATAGGAAAAAGAAACCTTCTCTTGGGAAATGATGAGAGTGTTGTTTATTTTTTACTGTGCATCGAATGATCTTGATTCTTAAGCATTTATATACTTCCTTCGTTTTCTTTTATTTGCTCCATTGGAGTTTCGTCTACTATTCGCACTTGCGTTTTAACTTAAAGTTTTATCATAGTTTTATAAGTTAAAATATAGCCAAGTGAGATCTTGTTAGATTCGTCTCGTCGATTAGTTTTTAAATATCCAACTTTTAAATTTTTTAACTTGTACCGAATTTGAGTTATTGATAACTTAAAATATACATTGGACTGCGTGACTGTGGGTCCGTAACAAATATAAGAAAAACAGAGGAAGTATGTATGTAAAATTATTATATATGAGAAAAATAATAGAATAGTCTTACATCCAGTAATAATGGATGGTAATAAGAAGAGTTCGTATATGGGAAAATTTGTGTTTTGTACACATCAGTTTTATAGTAACAAATTATGTCAGAAAAATTTTTTAATTTAATGTATTTATTAATAACATGTTTTTATTTACGGACTTGATATTTATTTTTAATCACAAATATCATGTTTTTATTTATTTTTATACTGTCACCTTGGACATGAAATTTAGCATATTTATTTAAATACTGTAATTTTTTTTTAACTTGGAAGTGATTGGGCTGATTAATGGTACTGTTGAGCTGAGCCGTCAGCTATGGCTGCTTGTGGTTGCTGCTCAGCGGGCTAGGCAGAAGTTTCAGTGTTTTGAGGTTCTTCATGTGTTGTGCGAGGACAATCAAAGCAGCGGAACTTATGGCTAAGCAGGTTGTGACTGACAAACAATTTTTTCTTTTTTTTTTTTTTATTTTTTTATTACTTGGGCATTTCCACTTAATGCAGGGATGCAGGTGGTCGTCGCTACCTCAGACCTTGATGTCTGCCTCTACTGTTTGTGGCATCCTCGTGATGCCTCTGTTATTTAATTTTTTTATTTTCTTTTAAATTAATTAGCCTATTGGCTGCTAAAAAAAAAAAAAAAAAAAAAAAAAAAAGGCAAATGTAATTTAAATCCCCTCCAACATAATACACAACCTTTACTCCTTCTATACCTTTATACTTCAACTATAATCTCTATTCTTGAATATTGTTTTTCTTTGGAAATTAAAAAAATAAAATGACTCATATACTCCTTAATAAAAAAAATCTATAACACATGGAGGAAATGGTGAAATGGTAATTGTCTAGAGCAGTCACAGTCACAGCATCCCTCATCTTTCAAACCACCTCTCCCTCATCTTTCAAACTCACCTCTCCAACTCCATTCCAATAACCCAAACCCCCCATGAAGCAGTAGTTGTTGGTCACCGGTGAAGTTCTCAAGATCTCCAAATTGTCATGCGAAAGAGGGCGAAACAGGGGCACAACTTCAGTTTGAAGGGCCGAATCGAACACCAAAAAAATAGTGCTTGAGTTCGTGTGGAAGAGGGAGAAAACAGGGGCTAGATCTTCAGTTTTTTGGAGGCGAAAGACGAAAGGTAATGCACCCCTTTACTAGAAAATGAAATGGATTTCGGTTTGGGGTGCGATTGAAGTGTTTAGGGGTTGGAATAAGTTGTTTTCAGGCATTTTTTTGTTGATGTGAATTTGGGGATTAGGGTTTATGGAATACCCAACAAAATTAAAATGAGTTTCGGGGTAGGGTGCCTTAGTTGTGTATCTGTGACTGAGTGTATTGTTTTTTGGCGAAAATAAGGTGTCTGCCCTCCTCCAGTAGTTGCGAAACTGGCATAATTATTGGAGCAAGATTTTTTATTTCACAAAAGTGTGGTTTTTTGGTTGAAATAGGTGTTTTCCACTTTTAAAGTTGTTGCGAATTTGGCATAGGTTTTTAGTAAGATGTGTGAGTTCATACATGCATTGTATTGTTGGAGAAGTATGAAAATATTGTTGTTTTGTTCATAAATGGCGTATAAAAATGTTGATTTTGTATATACCTATGTTCATATATGTATATGTTGTTTTTTGTTGCGATCAGTGGTGTTTTCTGAGTTGATAACTGTGTTGTGTTGTTTTTTTTTTGTATGAAAGTGTCATTTTTTATTCATACCTTTGTTCAGAAATGAATGTATTGTTTTTTATTGTGATTAATGACATTTTTTGAGGTAATAACTATGTTGTGTTGTTTTTTGTATGAAAAGATTGTTTTCTGTTCATACCTGTGTTCATAAATGTATGTGTTGTTTTCTGTTACGATTTAATGGTGTTTTTTGAGTTAATAACTGTGTTGTGTTGTTTTTTTGTATGAAAAAATTGTTTTTTGTGCATACTTGTTGTTTTCTTATGAATGAGTTGTGTTGTTTTTTGTTCATACCTATTGTTTTGAATGTGTTGTTTTTTTGTATAATAGTGTAATGGTATGAATGAGGGAATGCAGGAGGCCGAGGTAAAAGGTACTGAAGACAGAAAATGAAAGCGTGGGGACTAGAGATGGAGGTACTGACCGCTCCGTGGAGAATGTGGCCAAAGAAAGTAAAGCAAAATAGAGGAAGAAAACACCTGCAAAAGAGGAGGGTTATAGGGCTGGCATCATAAGCCGATGTTCCATTATGTACTTCAAGATACAATGAGCTGTATTCAGGGCCGCATCACTGAGCAGCAAAAGAAGGCAATAAGAATGACGCCCTTCCACTACTTTTCAAAGGCAGATGGGACATATACAACCAAGACGAGGCTGCAAGCACTTCTATTACAACATGTAGTTCTGATTTGTTTGTTGTAGTATTTTTTTAATTTTGGTCATATGTTCTATTTATTTTTATCTAGTGTTCAATAACTACACATGCTGTTGCTTCTTATTTTGTGTATGGTGTTCAAAAACTTAATGTGCATAACCTTGAAATCTTATTTAGTAGGTAAATGTCACTGAAGAAGAGGTGATGCCAGTGTGTTTTGTTCATAATTATTGTGTTTCAGAAACAAAGTCCGGTGTTGGATACACAACGATCAGTAACCATATATCATTTCAATAAGAATAACAACATTTAGTTCTATTAACACAAATCTACTAGTAATAAGAACATTACAATGCATATCACCAACATCATTGCGCCAATCGAGTATATGAATGACATTAGTTTTACACATACTTGCTCACACCACGCGCCATATAATTATCGGATCAATATATAACACAATAACCATAAAGTTGTCCACTTAACCATATATCATTTAAGTGTGACATGCAAAGGGTAACATATATTAAAATAATCCTGAACAATGATCGTTTCAAATAATGAAACCATTCAAAAACAATACCATTTCAGTTTGTGGAAAACGTCACAGTAGAAATACTCATGATCTTTGCATGCAAAAGAAAAATACCCATTTATTTCCAAACACAAACATTTCACGTTATGCATACATGCACCAATGTGCATTCAGAAAATAAAACACCAGTATCAAAGGTTTCAGCACCACAATTGATTTTGTTTAACACCACAGCCTTAAATAACCACTGCCCAATGTTTACAAGTAAATATCCACCCAAAGTAAGTAACCATTGTCCAATTTTTACAAGTAAATACCCATCCAAAATAATCATTGTCCAATGTTTACAAGTAAATAAGCTATTGAATCTGTTAGGTGTGTGAAAGTATGAGGTTGTTAGCTTCAATGTGTAGCAAACCATCCAAAAAGTGGTGTTTACCTTCCGTAACATGTAGTGAACTTTGTTCATATGGTCTCTAATGAATACATGCAAGCTATAATAGATAAAATTATGTTGAATCTTAAATGAGCAAGAACTTAATGTGCACAACCTTCAAACATTATTTAGTAGAAAAATTTCACTGAAGAAAATATGATGTTTTTATCTCCCTTACTGCCAGTGTATTTTGTTCATAATTTTGGTGCTTCAGAAACAAAGTGTGGTGTTGGATACATAGCAAATCAGTAACCATTCCAATGCTTACAAGTAAATACTGATCCAAAGTAAGTAATAATTGTCCAATGTTTAAAAGTAAATACCGATCCAAAGTAAGTAACCATTATCCAAAGTTTACAAGTAAATACCCATCCAAAGTAAGTAACCACTACCCAATGTTTACAAGTAAATACCCACTCAAAGTAACGTTGTCCAATGTTTACAAATAGTTAGGCTATTGAATCTGTTAGGTATATGAAAGTATGACGTTGTCCAACCTTCATAACATTATTTAGTAGGAAAATATGTCACCGAGAGGGTGTTGTTTTCGTCTCCCATTAATCTAGTGTATTTATTAATAATGTGGTGTTTCATAACAAACGTGTGGTGTTGGGTACACATCATTTCAGTAAATACCGAACATTTTCATTGTTCATAACTTTGGTGTTCTAGAACAAAGGTGTGGTGTTTTATGACAGTACAATGTTATTACCCTCAATGTCTGTATGTTGTTGTTGATTCCACGTGTAGTAGTTCAAGGTGAACCTTATTCGTTGTAGTTCAAGGTGAACATGATTCATAACATTTAACAATTCATCTTCATCCGAAATTGAAAATAACATAAGTTTGTATATTTTGTCATCCACTTAACCCACTACACATACCTTCCCATCTCCAAAACCTTATTAGTTGTAGTTCAAGTGAACCCGATTCATAACATCTAACCATTGATATTCCTCCAAAGTTGAAAATAGCATAAGTTTGTATGTTTCATCGATATCATCCACTAGACATACCTTCCCACTAGACACACCTTCCCATCGAAGAGAAGCTTCCCAAAGACAACACATTCAGATGTGGTGTTACACTCAACACTAGAACACCTGTGGTTTCACAACATCTTTTGTTATGTGAATTATTGCATCATTTTGTTTTGCAAGTGAAGTGTTTCTGGATATAATTATAGATTTGGTTTTTAATCGTGTCCAATGAAGCAATGAGTTTCTGTAGAAACAAAAGGGTAGCTTAGTGAAATCCCAAAAACGCATTGTGGACAACCTTAGTAACCTAAAAGGGTGATGATTGTAGTTGTTTGCATGTAGAGACCCATGTTTACAACTGTGGTGCTCATCATTTCTGGAGAACCCCAACATTTTCATTGTTTACAACTGTTGTGTTTTAGGATAAAGGTGTGTTGTTCTTCGACGGTATTGTGGTGTCAACAACAGTGATTGTATGTTGCTGTTGATTCCAACTGTGGTATTTCATCCCATGAACCAAACACGTTGTAGTTCAAGGTGAACCCGATTCATCGTGTTTAAGCATTGATCTTCCTTCAAAGTTGGAAATAGCTTAGGATTGTATGTTTCATCGATTCCAGCTACCAGATGAACAATCCCATTTCGAAAACCCTTTTCCTTGTCGTTCAATGTGAACCCGATTCATAACATTTAAGCATTGATCTTCCGGTACTATAGTTTGCATGGCTTCACATTGTATGTTTCATCGATGTGATCCACTAGATGAACCTTCCGATTTCTAAAACCACGTACCACGAGTTGTAGTTGAAGGTGAACCCAATTTATCGTGTTTAAGCATTGATCTTCCTCCAAAGTTGGAAATAACTTAGGATTGTATGTTTCATCGATTCCAGCTACTAGATGAACAATCCCATTTCCACTGGATGAACCTTCCCGTTTCCAAAACCCTATTAGTTGTAGTTCAAGGTGAGCCCTATTCATAACATTTAAGCATTGATCTTCCTCCAAAGTAATAGCTTAAATGTGTTGGTTTCATCGGTTTCATCCTATGGATGAACCTTCCCGTTTCCAAAACCCTATTAGTTGTAGTTCAATGTGAACCCGATTCTTTAGAAATAGATGTGTTATATTTGTTACATCCAAAAAGGTGTTAATCATACACGACTTCTGAAAACACACGAACAACACATTTCAGTTATATTAACACTACATACTTGTAGCTTAAACACTACTAACCACCAACATCACTGTGCCAACTGAGTATGGTTGCACACTAGTTTCACACACAATTTCTCAAAACCACATACCATATAAATATCATCTTTGCATACAACAAAATAACCACATTCCATATAAAAAAACATATCATACAGAATATTACACCCACACACAGCTGTCCACTTAACAGTACATCATTCCACTGTTATATCAAATTGGTATCACATCTTCAAACAATCCAGAACACGGACCGTTTCAAATAATGAAACCAGCCAAAAATAATACCACTCCAATCAAAATAAAACACCACACTAGCTCAAAAAGTGCAAAAGTGCAGCGTGTGTGCAAAATTTGTGCTGTGCAACTATCATTCAGGCAATGAACTTGTATGCCTCTTTGCACGTGGCGTGGTTATGCCCACGTCGTCGGCATAGCACCTTCCTCTCTCTTTTCATTTATCATCTTCATCACTTGCTTCCGAATTGTATCAAGCATTGAAAACGGAGGCAGGTTCCTCGGTTTCACCACCCAGGAGTTCCAACTCTCAACAAGGTTTGTGGTCATCACTCCCCATCTATTGCCCGGCAACACAACATTTGCCCAACGTCGCGGTTCCGAGTTTGCAATGAAAGTTGAAGATAGAGGCATTGCTTGGAGGATAGAATTCAAGTGTTCACACATCTCTTCGTAGGTAGCAGCGTAAGCCGCAACCTTCAATACCCCTGTTCATTTCGTTTTATCCTTATAAGGGTACATTTTCAACACCTGCAATCACACAAAATGAAAGCCTTTAAACACGACAATTAAGCATAAAAACACGACTCAGAATAACCGTGACACTTAATAGCAGCACTCGTTCTCATACCGAATAACATACAACAACTCTATGAAAAAACTATCATATCTGTTTTGTTGTTGTCCTCAAGATGCCATATGCATATAGAGTGATGACACCCGTTAAACACACTTGGAATCGTTTTCATCAGTCTGGAGGGACGATCACTAAAAAATGTGAACTCTCCCCATTGATCACGTTCATTGCCGCCTCAATTGCACTCCTCAGTTTTCGACAGAACCAGTCCTAATTTTCATCAGTCTCCTCCCCCCCCCCCCCCCCCCCAACTATAAACCAACAAAATCAGCCAGAAAAACAACACGGTTGGCATATAAAACAACTAAATCAGGGTATAACAAATACAACACTGTATTTTTTAAACACCAAGGTATGCGTTTAAAACACTAAACCACGTTAGTAATACAATAAACTACAAACAACATGTCAGTGGGCACCTGCATATGCAATTGTTATGAACCCACCATTTGTGTCTTTGCCCACAGCGCCTAATATTGAACCTCTCCACTCGGACTGAAGAACCTATCCAGAATCTCCTCCAAAACCCTGCCCTTACCATCGTCTCTTCCCTCTCAACCCACAAAGAAACCCGCCCCCTATTCCCCTAATGATCGGTTGAAAATGTGGTAAGAAACCCTAACCTTTTCCACCTCCAATATTAAGATCGCAGCTCGCCTTCCCACACACGAATTTCGCATGAACAGGAGCTTCCCAACGAATTATGGCACGAACAGGAGCTTCCCAATGAAGCCAGCAGTCCAATGTAGTGATTTTGTGTTTGTGGTGGCTTTCTTCCCCATTTTTGCGTAAGAAGGAGGAGGGAGAATGCAATGAGTACCTGTCAAATCAGCCCTCTTTTGCAGCAAAAGGTAAGGTCACAAAGGTAATTTCATTACTCATTTTCTTATTCCTTTTCTTTATTGCAATGGGGATTAAAGTGGAATGTATTTTACTACAGGTACTAATACATGAGAAGAAAAGTATGTGGGGATTTAACTAAAATAAGTTAAATGGAGGGGGATTTAACTATAAACACCCCCCCCCCCCCAAAAAAAAGGAGAGACAATAAATAATAATAAAATAAATATTTTTTTATGAGCCCCAGCAAACAAGGAACAAGGAAAAATTAAATGCAGTTGGTCTGAGTGGTATGTGGCTCTGACAGTTTAAGCAAATATTTCGGGTTCGAGTCTTTGTGTATGCAGAATTCTGCTTTAGGAGACACAATACTTCAATGCTCACCCGATCCTCGAGGAATTAATATTGGGTCCAATAAGACATAGAGATATCTGATATTCACCTAAAAAAACAAGGAACAAGGAAAAAAGAAATAGTCTGAAGAAACAAAAGAAAAAAAGGAAACAATCACAAAACAACTAGTGTCGCGGGAACTACACACCGGATGCACGCACCAGAGGGAAAGCCATATCGTATAGAAGTCTTCAATGGAGGTATTATGTTTAGACAAGGCATCAGCTACACTATTCTCCTCTTGAAGGATGTAGTTGATAAAAGTCGGATAGGAATCGAACCGAAACTTATAGTTGGGAAGTCGGGGCCTGACTCCCGAGTCGTGACCACCCCATCCCATTGAGACTGAGGAATATTATAAAATAAATATTTTACAAATAACACTCCCTCCGTCCTATTAAAATTGACCATTTTTTTTGGCACGAGAATTTAGGTTGTGGTGTTTAGTAGTTAAAGTAGTGTCAGTAAATTTGACTAATCCATCCATCTAATTTATAATGGTTACATTTGACTTTTAACCATATTTATTATTTAACTTTGACTTAATGTTATAGTAATGATGTAGAAAAAAAATAGTCAAGTGTGGTCTTGTTGGAATCATCTAATCGTATATTTTAGAATATATATTTTATATAATTTTTATTTATACCCATTTGAGATATTAATGGTTAAACATATACAGAGACTTTGTGCAGAAAATATAATTATCATTATTGTGGAGTTTTTAATAGGGGTGAAAGTGGGGCCCGATCCGATGCCGTATTCGATTATATTCGAATCCGAATTCGAATTTTTATATCCGGCGGATACAGGACAGGATATGAGATTGTAAATATCCGCCCGTATCCAAAAAATCCGAATATAATGCGGATATTATCCGTATTTTATATCCGAATATCCGGAAATTTATATATATTTTTATATGTATAATATAGTATATTATATTAACTATAAAATAAATAAGTAATACTATATGTATAAATATAACCAAAAGCTTGAAAGCCATATGTAATTTATTAAATCAAATCATATCAATCAACTCAACTACATCATTAGGTTCTTTGCATCAAAATTATAATATATAACATCTTGTAGTGATGTTATTTAGATATTTTGAACAAAATAACTAATGATCTTGAAAAATTTAAAAATTTAGTTTAGCTTACATAGTAGTATATTCCGATTTCACTTAAAAAATTATAAAAAAAATTTAATTTTAGTAATTATAAGATTATCCGAGTTAAAATCCGAATCCGTATCGTATCCGTTTCCCGAAATATTTGAATTCGTATTTGTATCCGGCCTATTCGTATTCGATTCCATATTCGACAAAAAAATATGGGATAAAATACGGGATGAGTATTATCCGCTCGTATCCGTCCCGTTTTCACTCTAATTTTTAATCATACTTATATTAATTTAATTTCTTTAATCATACTTATATTAATCTAATTTAATTTACTTGAAAGGGAAAGTGGCAACCTTAACCTTATTGGACATCAATAGTGGTCGGGGATGGAGGGAGTAACAAAAGTCCCAACCAATTGATTCCGACTTGCCGAGGGTTTTAGGTGGTGAGCAGTCTCCGCAGTATTTCCATGGCACAGTGACAAGGTTTTACTCCAATTGGTAGCCCAAATCATGGCACTTTGGCATCTCCTTCTTCGCACCCGCCTCAACCCTTCCAGTCCCTCCTACTCCTACTCCCTCTCCCAACTCCTCCTCAATCCACCATGCTTCTCTTCTCTCTCCACCGCTCCCTCTCCCGCACCCGATGCCACTCCCCAATCACCTCCCTCTCCCAACGCCTCCTCGCTGTCCGCCCGTATGAGCTTCATCTTCGACCAAATCGATCAAATTGACAAAAAGCGTCAAGACAAGGACGACGCCCTCCACAGAATCCGCGCTTGGCGTGAATCCAAGAAACAACAAGGCGGCGCCTCAGCTGTCGACCCGGTTCAGGGCGCTTCGAGGGACGAATTGAAGTCGGGCTTGGAGAAAAGCGAGGATCTTTTGGGGAATGCTGCTTCGGAGAAAAGCGAGGAGATGTTGGGGAATAGTGCTCCAAAGAAAGAGGTGGAGTTGGTGCACCCGTGGCCGGAGTGGATTGAGTTGATGGAGAGGCTCGTGCAGCAGAATTACTTTGATGACAAGAGGAAGGATGAGGACGGAATGCTTAAAGGCATTGGCTTTGACATGTCGGACGCTGTCCCGGCGGAGGCTGGAAGGCGTGATTTTACGCGGGATTTCTGGACTGTGCAGACTGCCATCGTCAATTTTGGCCGGGATCGCTTTGATATCTTGAAGTATTCTTCTTCCCCTGTTTTCCTGTCCTTGAATCTTTTCATTTAATAGATAGTATACTGTGATTTTTTTATCTGTGAGTTTGATTGATTTTTTCTTTGGCCCAAGTAGGAATTGTGAGATAGATAATAACATGGTATTCAATGAAATTATGGGTAAATGCTGGATTCGTGAATAGTGATGTTATGATTGGGGTAAAACAAAATTTCCAGTTTCAAACTTTCAGGGGTCAGTTGTGTGTTTCTGTTTGCATTAAATTTAGAATAATGGTCTTACTTTGAAGTACCCCATTTGGAACACAGTATCATGACTTATTGTGGTTCACAAGGCAGAAAAATTGCCTAGTTCTTGTAGGAATCACATTTGATCGAGCTTGCTATTGGTTTGGATTTATTTTCATTGGTGAATCTGCTTTACAGTTCTTCCTTGACGGACTTTGAATATTGATGCCTCATCCCTCATTGTTTCCCTTAGAGGCTTGCTTAGGTTATTTGGTTTCTTGGATTTTCCTTTCAGGTCTTTGTCCAGGCAGGATCTTCAAATCTTGGTTGGTTTTGGATGCCCTAGTGCAGACAAGAAGGTTGTATATTCGGGTAAATTGTTAAGAAAGCATACCCATCTGGATGAAGGAGATGTAAGCTTTTACTGTAATTGCTTATTTAACTGATAATATTACAAATAACACGTCTGGGTTTTGGATTACATTAATGGAAAAAAAAAGTACTCTTTTTAATTGTGAAATAATTTATCAATTGTTTTACCAGACCAGAGTTGTTCCTTCCATATCCTTGGTCATGTAGCTTCTCTTGTACTGTAGTACAAGCTTCGGCTATTTTACAAGTTCCAACAACCAGTAGAGAAAGTATTTCAGAATTGATAAATTTAAACTACGTAATGTCACGTGGTGTATGTGCATTGGACCGGGTAACTTTTTTCTGATGCTGCCACGGAAAAGTTGTTTGTCAGTGTGGGAGCAATGTGAAATTATAGTTATGGATGGCATACAAAAATTTTGATACTGGAAACTAGTTTTTATTCTATGAAAAACTTTGTAGAGACAAAAATAGTTATAATATATTCAGCATTCTCTTTCAGAATATATCACTAGATAAATATTTCTGGAGTAATGAAGCAAAGTTGTCTTTGAAATTGATGTGAATATACCTCAAGCTGGGTTTATTGTGTAATGTTGGTAGTTTTAAGTTAATACAGTAGAAGATGCAATAGATTCCTGTATAAGCTCTGTTTTTTACGTTTCTAAGTTTAAAACAGTTCCTGAAAATGATTTATTATTATGTTAGTTATGGCAAGAGGGGCTCAATGATATCTTCTATTTCATGCCTCAGGTTTGTAGTTCCTGCAGTCTGAGGAATTCATGTGAAAAAGCATACCTACTAACAAATAAAGAAGATGAAGCGAGGACACTAGATGTCATGCGAATTCTACTTGCTTATGGTTTTGATCCAACTGATGAATCATTTTTAAATAAATCCATTTTGAAACGTAAATCTGTTAAAACTGTTGTTCGAAAAGTACTCCGTGATGTAGTCAGGCTAAGTGCTATTCCAATAGACCCAAATTTACCCCCACCTGTTATTAAAAGGCCCCCTCCAAAGGTGAAGCAACCACCTCCTCCTCCAAAGAAAAGAATCGGACGTGCTGATGTTGAAATGAAAAAGGGTGACTGGCTGTGTCCTAAGTAAGTTTCATTACCTTTTCTTCCAGTTATAGTTTATTTGTGGTCCTTATGCAAATCTGTGAATGATATCTTGTTATTTATTTTGTGCACACTTTTCGTTGTTTTTATTTTATCCTTCCCACACCTTGAAGCACTGTTCCTCTTGTAAGGTTTTAAAATGCCTGCATAGTTGGGTGTTATAAATAGAAACATATTTCTATATCTGAACCTACTCAACTTTGTTCTCATTTAGGAGCTTATGTTACAGTTCAACCTAGTTGACATCAATCTTTTATAACTCTAAACCATGATGATGCTTGAATTGCTATCAGCAAACACCGGATGCTTTGTTGGTTATACTGCATCTTGTTTTCATCTCAAATTGATTTGGGAAACAGCTCAATTCTTTTCTTTACTGGTATTTATGACTGTCTCAGGTGCGACTTCTTGAATTTTGCCAAAAATACCATCTGCCTGCAATGTGATGCTAAACGTCCTAAGAGACAGTTGCTTCCAGGAGAATGGGAATGCCCAGAGTATGCCCCGACTCTCTCTCCCCACATTTGGTATGGAAGCTTGGTTTTTCTATTCTCCATTGATTAATTAATTTTATGTTTGTGCAGGTGCAATTTCTTGAACTATAGGAGAAACACAGTGTGTTTTCATTGCGAACACAAACGTCCACCTGATACATATACTGAAAACCAGTCTCCAGAGAAGCAACATGGTCCACGAATCAGTTCGGAAAAGGTCAACAGGAAAGACATCTCAAATGCATGGAATTTTGATTTTGATGATGATGAGTCTGATGGGGCCGATGTTGCTGCATTTGAGTATGCTGATTCCCGGAAGCTAGCTGAAGATTTCCCCTCTGGCAGGCAGAATCTCCGTGAAGATGGCATGGAAAACAGCAGAAGACCGCATAAGGAATTTGAAAGGGGATATTCAGACTCTCGTCGAGGGGGATCTGCCATCGGATTCAATGACTTCGATGATGAGGATGACGACATTGACAGCTACGAGTTAGTTGGTGAAAATGAAGATCATGAGGTGTCTCGAGTGGATTTCTCAGAGATCCGAGCTGATTCTGATTCTGAAGATGTAGAAAGCACCGAAGGCAACTGGCGTCCCCCCGAAAGAACTCAAATTAGAAGACAGAGCAAGAAACAAATGCATCCGAAACCAGCTGCTGACTCTGATGATGATGGAGTAGACTTTGATACTGATGACGATCTCCCGGTTCACCCAGACTGGAAATCAAGTCATGTTGCTGACAACAAACGGCCAAGTAGAGGTCGAACTGCCATGAAATTTGTGTCAGACAGTGATAATGGGTTCGACTCAGATTCCGATGGTGAAACTACAAGATTTAAAAAGAAAGTAAACCAGCGAGGCTTCAATGCAAAGAATCGTACATTGGGAGGAAGATCCAATTTTAAACCGGATTCCTTCTCCAAGGCAGGTTCTGATGATGATCTAAATTACCATAGTCCAAAACAAAGAAAAGAATCAGGAAGGGATCGCAACACTCCCCGGAGCAAAAGTGGCACACTATCGAACAAGAAATCCTCTTCAAACAGAAGTTCTAACAGATCAGGTATACAAGGTAGATCAAACCACTCTAAGAATCAATCAGCTAGTTATTTGGATGACGAAAGATACCAGAGGCCAAGAGTAAATGTGCGATGAGCCATTTTTGTCATTGTGTTGCTTCTTGCATCGGTTGCAATGCTATCCACGGGCACGCTGCTTCTTTCGAACCCTGCAGACAGCTCCCTGCATATATTTGCAATACTTATTACCAAACACATTACCAAGGAGATTCACAAGAGGGAGTGTGTTGAGGCTTCTGAAGGTGAGAGAGAACTTCATTTATTAGTTTCTCATAGCTAGACAACCCTGGGTTAATTATCAAGATGAGATTTTTATTTAATTTGTTGTGTAATTTTATAAGTTAATTGTTCAGTTTGGATGATATCATAATGCTAAAGTATCGTTTTTTAATCATAGGTTGCTATGAAGAACATGATGGTTTGATTATTAGGTCAATTGCAAATGGAAAAATCTCGAATTCAACTTTGAACAACTTCCTCCCAACTCCCAGTTATATCATACACATGTAATAGATGTTTCCAAATGAGTGGAGGAGATTTAACTATTGAAGGCGCTTTTTTTTTTTTTTTTTTTTTTTTCGGATTGACGATTTGTAAGGATAGATTATATATATATATTTTTTAATTTTTTTTAATAATTAAAACTAGTATCATGTTTGCTTGGGATTGTGAAGTAAAATTGGAACATATTCATCAGAAGCAAATGGTGTGGCTGATGTGCTTAATTATTAAATAGAAGTATTCTCCTTCTGTAGGTCAAATAGTAAGATTGTTAAATCCTCCTAGCCGAGTGGCTATGAGCCCGTTTGGATTGGCTTCTAGGGAGGTGCTTTTGACTTTTGCTTCTGCCAAAAGCACTTCTAGTGGCTTTTAAGAAAAAGCAAAAGCACCTCGAAAAACAAAAAAAGTGCTTCTGGGAGAAGCAGCACAGGGGGTACTTCTCCCAAAAGCAGAAGCCAAAAGCACCTCGTAAAATGTGCAAGGACTTAAATACTCCCACTACTTAATATAAATTACACTATAAATATATCTTATTATCATATTAAGTAGCATGTCCTTTTTGGTAATTACCACACTCTAAAAGCACTTTTCATTTTTATTCATCCAAACATATTTTTTAGAAAAAGCCGCTTTCAAACATTCAATCCAATCACAAAAATTACATGCTTTTGCTTTTGACTTCTGCTTCTGCTTCTATTTTTGGCTTCTGCTTTTTTCAAAAGTCAATCCAAACGGGCCCTATATATCGGATTTCAGGATTTGCATGTAAACCAGCTGGCTTTGGTCCTCCAACCCTCCTCTAATATTGAGAGGGAAAAAAACAAACAATGTAAGACGAACCAATATAAAAATAACTGAATATATTTTGTAAATAATTTCGTCTACATTTTGTTTATATGGCACTCACAAAGTTTTTGCTTAAAGATGTGGTACATTATTAGAACCCATATATGCCACACAAATAAAGAAAAATAAAATAAAAAAATAAAAAGAGGGATATATGGTAAGCTTTTATAAGTTAAACACTTGATCATTGAATCAAGTCCCAAGCTGATATTCTAAACTAGCTATATATATATACGGTATGATTATAATAGATTATTTAATTTGAAATTTGATACAAACCTAGTTCATGATAGTTATTTTAAATTTATTCTTTAAATCAAACAAGTAACAAAGTATTACATAAAATGGGGGAAAAAATTAACATAGCCTAGCTCTAAATTTTAATTTTTAGAGAGAGTACAAACAATAAATTAAAAGAGAGGATTTAGTTTACCAAAAAAACAAGAGAGGATTTCAAATCCTTTAACTTGTAAGTGCATTCATCCAAAAGCATGATCAGGGTTTTAAAATTTTGGTATACACATCAATTTAATTATATTGGAAGAATGTAGATGGAGGGTTGCTCAATGGTGGCAAATTGCAAAAAGTGGCGCAAATGTAAATTTGATCAGCTTAGAAGAATCCTTTCCTAGGGGCCTGATGGTGGGTGGCAGTGGAGGCTATAAGGCGAGTAGAGTCAGGCTGATGTGGGAACGGCCGGATAGAGGGTGGTGGAAGATTAACACTGATGGGTCCTCCTTTGGTAACCCGGGACCGGCAGGGATTGGTGGGATTATTCGGGATGAAGATGGAGTTATTATTTACAAGTTGGCTGATCATATAGGCCACACAGACTCTGCTAGAGCCGAGATGACTGCTATAAGTCGTGTGTGCACGGCACTTATTCGCGATCAAGGTTTTCCGCTCCCGAGGTTGGTCTTTGAGTGTGACTCATTGAATGTTGTTAAATGGTTACATAATATAGATAATTTTCCCTGGAGTTTCTCGGATTTGTTACACCCTATAATGGTGGTGTTGAAGTATAGTGGGGATGTTCGGATTAGCCATGTTTTTAGGGAACGTAATGGAGCTGCAGATCAGCTAGCGAGAGAAGGAGCTTCAGGTGTCTGTATTAAGGAGTGCTGGTGTTAGGAGTAGCTTTGTAATGCAAAGGAAAAGAATCAAGTGCATCAAGCTTTGGATGATGTTTAATGCTAAATGTTGTAATAGAGTTGGAATAGGAGGGACCTGCTGTGTAATAGAGTTGGAATGGGATGAAACTGCTGTGGAATTCAGATTTTTATTTTGCAGGGACGGGGGAAGGAGTGCTCGGGGGATTGCACTGATGCTGCTTGTCTGACTGATGCTGCTGCTGTCGATATACTTGATGAGGCTGATGGTTCTTGATAAGTTTTAAGACATTGTTTGTATCACACAACATGTAAAGAGGGCTACAACTGCTGGTTGATGAGGCTGGTGATGCTACTTTTGGTGATCCATAATGGTTGACGATGGTATGCAACAGTTGCAGAATTGAGCCATTCGAAATATTACCTGGTGAGATCTGTGACCTTCAGCTATTTAATGCTTGCTTTCTGAGGTGATCATGTCGACATTCTTGAACTTGGTATTCATACATGTGGAGCTTGCATTTATTCACCTCCGGTGCATTGAAAAGTTCAGGGTACTATGATTATTCCACACTAACTCTATTACCTCTTTTGTGAGCCATGCTTTGCACCTAATTATATATTCTACCCTCATTCAGTCCATATATTGCCCTTTAACCTATAACTTTTCTCTCGAATGCCATACAATCTTTTATGCTCCTTAGGGATGTTCGGGAACTACTAATGAATCATTATATGAAAGTTCTTTGCGAGGTTGCAATTTTGTGTTTCGGGGATGTAAAGGTGTGTGGGTGTGAACTTATTAGTATGGGATTGAGAGGTTTATTTTGGTTGGATTTTTTGGTCGAAAATTGAGTAGAAGAGTTGAAGATCAATTTTTTGATTCTGCTATCGGCCATTGGACAGCCCATGTAAAAGAGAGTAAGAAAAATAGAGAGAAGAAAAAAAAAAGAAAAAAATAAACAGAAAAGTGAAAAGAAAAAAGAAAAAAAAAAAGAAAGAGAAGAAAAAGCATACATTTTCGAATTAATATAACACCATAAAAGGAGGTGTCCTTGATTTGCAAGAAAGGGGTTGTTTAATCAGAAGAGTTGCCTGTAGTAAGTAGTGAGAGTTGTGTTGGGCTTCATGGGTTATTGGATGAACTATGCAAATGGGGTTGGACTTTTTTTTTGAGAAGTTGGGTAGAATGATAGCTTTGAGAGATGGCAACTCGCGTTGAGCTTGAGTATGATGATGCATTGACGGGTCTCCATCACTTTTAACTTTCTCATGTTTCTTCCTCTTTTATCTTTGGCCCTCGGTTCAAATTTCCTCAGAGTCCCTTTGTTTTTTCGATGCACTGGTATTGAGTAATGTGCAGGGGATATGTGTTTGAAGCAAGTCATGGGAATGTCTGTTTTGGGTCATCTATCCCACTGCTGCTGGTCAGCTATCCCACTGCTGCTGATGCTTCTGAGATGATTATGATTCGATAATTGTTGCTGGCCTGTTTTGATTTGCGAATATTCCATATATGCAACCTGCTACTTGTCCTGTTGATGATCGATGGTTCCTTGATATGTTAATGATGTCCCTTGGGAGTGTCCATGGCAATCATCTGAAGATTGGAGTCGAACTCGTCGGGGGTTGAAGAAAGACAGAAAGGACGCCCGAAACTGATGCATCACAAAATTATTTCTGTGCTAATGATTTTTTGACACAAACAGATATTTGCCCATATAAGCTTTCATTTTGTTTGGTCCGGCTGTAAGTTTCTGTAGGGTCAGTCCATCATTGTGGCTTGACCAATACAATAAAATAATAATACAAAGAAAGAAAACATTTACCTGTAGAGCAGCACTACAACCGGGTGAATGAGCAAAAGTCATGCATTTAATACAGCCAGACAAGAGCAATAATGGTGGGCAGTGAGTATTGAATATAGATCTGAAAGGCTGAAGAAAAGAACTCACACAGAAAGCAGAACGAGAAAAACAGAGAAAGAAAGCAGAGAAAGAAAGGAGGAAGAAAAAGGCCGATCATTCACTCCGTCTGGCAGAAAAATTCACATCTTTGGTGAAATCCTTTCTCTTACACCTCTCTTGTTCTTAGCCTAGAATTGTGTTCTAGAAGTATTAATATTTTGGGAAATCCACTGCCGTCGGTGATTATTGTTGATTAGCCAAGATTAGTGAAAATCTTGATGATTGTTGGTAAACCTCTAGGCATATGCTAGAGAGAAATATTGGTGTACCCATTATTTGATATAGTGGAGATTTTGAGATGGTGGCGACTGGCCCGTGGTTTTTATCTTCTCTCTGAAGGGTTTTCCACGTATAAATCTCGGTGTCGATTTACTGCTTTACAGTTGCTTTGGTTGGCTTATTGTTGATATGGTGTTGTTGGCTTGATTGCATCTGTTGGAAACTCATTTGGCACACAGGGGATATACTGTTTTGGATATTGGTATTGTTTGGTATTTTCTGGTGATCCCACAGGTTCCGCACTGTTCCGCTATTTTTCCCAACAAACTGGTATCAGAGCGAAAGTTGGGCTGTGGAAGTTTTGATAGTATATCTATGTTTTGAAATGGATGAGCAAAATTCATTTGGAATGATGAAATTGAATTATGGGAATTATGCTATTTGGAATAGGAAAAATGCTCGATCTGCTTTATTGCAAAGATTTATTTAAGCCGGTGTTGGGCAAAGAAAAGCCAAATGATGTAAGTGATGATGCTTGGGGAGTGTTGCATATGAAAGCTTCTGCCACAATCAGACAATGGGTAGATCCCAATATATTTCATCACATTGCAGAGGAAACCAAAGCAGATTTATTGTGGAAAAAGCTAGAGGCACTTTATGAGAAAAATACTTTCAGAAACAAGGCGTTGCACATTAGAAGACTTGTGAACTTAAAGTTCAGGGATGGAAAAAGTATGACAGAGCATACTAGTGATTTTATGGGATTGGTGAATCAGTTAGCTGGGATGAAATTAAATCTTGAGGATGAGTTACAGGCACTGCTACTTCTGGGGTCTCTACCGGATAGTTGGGAAACACTAGTGGTCTCGTTGAGTACTTCAGCACCAGGTGGAATACTAACCATGGAGATGGTTAAAGACAGTTTACTCAATGAAGATGCAAGAAGAAAAGAAAAAGGTGAATCTTCTTCAGATGTTCTAGTTTCTCAGAAGCCAGTGAGACAGGGAAGAAGTAAGAGCAGAAATCCACAAGGACGTGATAAACATTTTACACCAAGAGGAAGGTCTAAGAACAGAAAAGAGATCAGATGTTATCACTGCGACAAACCGGGTCACATGAAGAAAGAGTGCATGATCTTAAAAAGGGAAATTGCAGAAGGCAAGAAAGAAGAAAAAAGAGACTAATGCAGTTAACCACAACAGTGATGCAGTTACTGTCTTAGATGACAGTTTTGTTAGTCTAGTGTGTCAGGACACTGATTGGGTGATTGATTCTGGCGCATCATTCCATGTTACATCTCATGGTGACTTCTTCAGTTCGTACTCTTCTGGTGATTTTGGTAATGTCAAGATGGGAAACAATGGTGTTTCAAAGATTGTGGGCATTGGAGAGATTTGTTTGGAGACAAATCTTGGTACCAAATTAATACTCAAGGATGTAAGACATGTTCCAGATATTCGTCTCAATTTGATCTCAGCTGGAAAGTTAGATGATGATGGTTTCTGCAACTACTTAGGTGAAAGTAAATGGAAGCTCACCAAAGGGTCTTTGATAGTTGCAAAAGGGAACAAAGTTAGCACACTCTATGTCATGCAGGCAAAGTTATGCAAGGGAGAGACAAATGTTGTTCAGAAAGGTGTCAGCATTGACCTTTGGCACAAGAGACTTGGCCATGTAAGTGAGAAGAGCTTGCAGACTCTCTCAAGGAAGCAATTTCTACCGAATTTGCAAGGTACATCTCTGAAAACTTGTCTTGATTGTATTGCTGGTAAGACACATAGAGTTTCATTCCATACTTATCCTCCACATAGAAAGTCTGGTGTACTGGATTTGATTCATACTGATGTTTGTTTTATGCGAGATAAATCACTTAGAGGTGTTGTCTACTTTGTTACATTTATTGATGACCACTCAAGGAAAGTTTGGGCCACTGCTTTGAAAACCAAAGACCAGGATTTTGATGTCTTCAAGGAGTTTCATGTCAGAGTTGAAAGGGAAACAAGAAAGAAGCTGAAGGCAGTTAGGGCAGATAATGGTGGTGAATACAGAGGGCCGTTTGAGAGTTATTGCAGAACTTATGGTATCAGGCTTGAGAAGACGCCAGCTAAGATACCACAACTGAATGGTGTTGCTGAAAGGATGAACAGGGCAATTGAGAAAAGGATCAGGTGTATGCTTTCGAATGTAAAGCTTCCCAAAAGCTTTTGGGAGGAGGTTATGCGGACTGCAGTTGATTTGATAAATGTTTCTCCAAGCAATGCTCTTGATGGTGATGTTCCCAACAGAGTTTGGAGTGGGAAAGATGTTTCCTATGACTACTTGAGAGTGTTTGGCTACAGAGCATTTGTTCATGTTCCGAAAGATGAGAGGTCCAAGCTTGATGATAAGGCCAAAGAATGCATCTTCTTGGGGTATGGTCATGAAGAACTTGGTTACAGGTTATGGGATCCAGTGAACAAGAAAATTGTGAGAAGCAGAGATGTTGTATTTCTTGAAGATCAGTTTGGGGATGATGTCAGCAAAGATAAGAGTCTCGATTCCTTTGCAGAGATTTCAGTTAGATTGGATCCAGTCCCTTCTCCCTTAGTAGGTCATGATCACGGGGGAGACACACAACAAGAAGGCGGTGATACTATTGATGAGCAGTCTACAACTGATGATGTTGATCCAGTTGGAGAAGTACCACAACCACCACTACCAGTTGAGCCAATTTTGAGGAGATCCACCAGAGAGCGCCAACCATCAAAGAGATATAACACCAATGAGTATGTGATGCTTACAGATGGAAATGAACCTGAAAGCTATGAAGAAGCCATTGGTCATGAAGCCAAGAATGAGTGGTTGAAAGCTATGCAAGATGAGATGAAGTCTTTAAAAGATAATCAGACTTATGAGTTGGTAAAACTACCAGAGGGTAAGAAGGCACTCAAGAATAGATGGGTTTACAGGTTGAAGACTTCTGAAAATAGCTCACAACCAAGGTACAAAGCAAGGTTGGTTGTGAAAGGATTTGGTCAGAAGAAAGGTGTTGACTTCGAAGAAATATTTTCTCCAGTTATGAAGATGAGCTCCATCAGAGTTGTTCTCGGTCTGGCCGCCCGTTTGAATTTGGAAATTAAACAACTTGATGTGAAAACTGCATTCCTTCATGGTGATTTAGAGGAGGAAATCTACATGGAACAACCTCAAGGCTTTGAAGTCAAAGGGAAAAAGAACTTGGTTTGTAAGCTTAAGAAGAGCTTGTATGGATTAAAACAAGCTCCAAGGCAATGGTACAAGAAGTTTGATTCATTCATGATGGGTCAAGGGTATACCAGAACATTGTCTGATCATTTTGTGTTTGTGAAGAGGTATTCTGATGATGACTACATTATCCTACTGCTATATGTAGATGACATGTTGATTGTTGGCCATGATGCTAGCAAGATTGAGAAGTTGAAGAGAGAATTGGATAAGTCTTTTGCAATGAAAGACTTAGGCCCTGCTCAACAGATACTTGGCATGAAGATAACCCGAGACAGGAAGAATGGGAAACTTTGGCTATCTCAGGAGCGCTATGTTGAGGCTGTACTTGAGAGGTTCAACATGAGCAAGGCAAAGGCGGTATCTTCTCCACTTGCAAGTCACTTCAAACTTTCAGTTAAACAGTGCCCTACAAGTGAGAAAGAAAAAGAAGAGATGAGCAAAGTTCCTTATGCATCAGCAGTTGGCAGCTTGATGTATGCTATGGTTTGCACAAGACCAGATATAGCTCATGCGGTTGGAGTAGTGAGCCGGTTTCTCTCTAATCCCGGAAAAGAGCATTGGGCTGCAGTGAAATAGATTCTTAGATACTTGAGAGGTACTTCCAATGTATGTTTATGCTTTGGTACTAATGAGCCTACTCTGGTTGGATATACAGATTTAGATATGGCAGGTGATGTCGATTCCAGGAAGTCCACGTCGGGGTTCTTGATGACTTTTGCAGGGGGAGTCATTTCTTGGCAATCAAGATTGCAAAAATGTGTTGCTTTGTCTAGTACTGAAGCTGAATACATTGCCATCACAGAAGCTTGCAAAGAAGCTTTGTGGATGAAGAAATTGTTGGAAGAGCTTGGCATTGAACAAGAGAAGTGGATTGTTTACAGTGACAGTCAGAGTGCAATCCATCTATCTAAGAACTCGAGTTTCTATTCAAGATCCAAGCATATTGATTACAGGTATCATTGGATTCGTGACGTGCTTGAGGACAAACAGTTGAGTTTGGAGAAGATCCACACAAGTGAGAATTCATCAGATATGTTCACTAAGTCTTTGCCGAAGGAAAAGTTCGAAGCATGTAGGCGAGGAGCGGGCTTGGTAGCGCCCAGAAAATGAACTGACGGGGGAGAATTGTAGGGTCAGTCCATCATTGTGGCTTGACCAATACAATAAAATAATAATACAAAGAAAGAAAACACTTACCTGTAGAGCAGCACTACAACCGGGTGAAGGAGCAAAAGTCATGCATTTAATACAGCCAGACAAGAGCAATAATGGTGGGCAGTGAGTATTGAATATAGATCTGAAAGGCTGAAGAAAAGAACTCACACATAAAGCAGAACGAGAAAAACAGAGAAAGAAAGCAGAGAAAGAAAGGAGGAAGAAAAAGGCCAATCATTCACTCCGTCCGGCAGAAAAATTCACATCTTTGGTGAAATCCTTTCTCTTACACCTCTCTTGTTCTTAGCCTAGAATTGTGTTCTAGAAGTATTAATATTTTGGGGAATCCACTGTCGTCGGTGATTATTGTTGATTAGCCAAGATTAGTGAAAATCTAGATGATTGTTGGTAAACTTCTAGGCATATGTTAGAGAGAAATATTGGTGTACCCATTATTTGATATAATGGAGATTTTGAGATGGTGGCGACTGGCCCGTGGTTTTTACCTTCTCTCTGAAGGGTTTTCCACGTATAAATCTCGGTGTCGATTTACTGCTTTACAGTTGCTTTGGTTGGCTTATTGTTGATTTGGTGTTGTTGGCTTGATTGCATCTGTTGGAAACTCATTTGGCACACAGGGGATATACTGTTTTGGATATTGGTATTGTTTGGTATTTTCTGGTGATCTCACAGGTTCCGCACTGTTCCGCTATTTTTCCCAACAGTTTCTTTACCTAATTTTGGTTCCCAGACCCTGGAACTAGCCGAGTGTACTTTGCTTTTGCATTGGCAATAAAATTCTTTCCTAAAAAAAATAAAATAAAATAAATATTGGTCTACAAAGAATATTTGGAAGATATCTAAAGTTTTGGTTTTGATAAAATGTCATGAAAATTACACACACGCGCGGAAATAATTAGAAACGAAAATGGTTCACTTTTTCTAATACATGCATGTATATAATTTACTTTAATTACATAAAAATTATAATTTCTAATACAACTAGTAAATAACCCATTGAAACTCGACGGGCATAACTTAATATTTTATATAAAATATATACTTATATTATATAAAGTAATAATAAATTATATTTTGAGTAATGAAAAATATTTAATGATTTTTTATACATTCAAAAGATGATGTATATGATAATATAATTTCATTATTTTTAAAACTAACAAAGAAATCATATTATACCGTATTTTTTAACTTCTGTGGCTTGTCCGGTACAAATCTAACAGATCAATAAAAATAACTATTAAAATAATATTTTGATTTGATTTGAAATTTAAATTAAGATAAAATAAAATTTAAAAATAAGTATGAAGCATAATATGAAAATTTTCATAACAATTTGCTGAAAATTGCATTGGTGAAACTCTCATGATAGGGGCTAGTATAACATTATCTTTTAAAATGTCTGAACTTGAAGTGGTGCAGTTTATATTTGTATATGTACTTTAAAAAATTACTGTTATAGGATCACCCGTAGAGTTCATAAGAATATCATCCAAAAATATCACATCTAATTGTTCATCTCCAAAATCAATACCCCCTTTACCATCACCTACATCAACTATCCATTTTGCAAATTTTCTGTCATATATAAATTTCATTGTAAACAACAATTCTTGTGGTATTCTGAGTTAATCATTCTAAATTGCATATTAATACTTTTAGCCACATCTTGTTAGTGACATGAAATATTACAACATAAATTTTCATGGCTAAAAACTGCTTTTGGGAGATAAAACCCGACATTCTTTAGATTGACATTGACTTTTGTTTATAATTATAGCAAAACAAACTGTGAGTGAGAATTTTCTCATCTCAAATCGAATCAAAAATTTGGTTAAATCAAATATACTCATAAACATTCTACCAATCAAGAATTTTCTACTTTCATTGTTTCCCGAAATTAGTTTAACCTCAACTATCTAGTTCAGCATCTTGGTTACTATCAACGTACTTCCATTACATAATTTATTTGATGGATATATATTCCTAAGAAGCATTACTTATGGAACCCTCATTCAACTATATTTCATGATTTAGTAATCCATAACAGTTGATCGTGTCTAGATATTCCAGTGAAAATAATTCATTGGCATTATCTATGCTTTCATCCTTTTGACAAATATTGTTAAAATTGATAATATATATACATTTTCATTTGCAGATATACGTTCCATGATGTAATTATTGATTGTAACAATAATCTCATTGGTAGGGGTTAATCTATAGTAAAAATGTTTGGATTTGAAGTGGTGCAGTTAATATTTGTATAAGTACTCTCAACAATTGCCGCTATAGAATCTTTCATAGAGTTTATAAAATTATCATTTGGAAATGTCACATATAATTGTACATCTTCAAGATTAATACCAGCTTTACCAATTACGATCACGTACATGAAGTATTCATTGTGCAAATCTTTGCCATATATAATTTTTATTGTAAATAACATTTCTTATAGTATCTTAAATTATTCCATATTAATTACATATTAACATTTTGAGTACCCTCTTTACAGTGACACGAGATATTGCAACATATCACTGACATGGGTAAAAACTGATTTTTTAAGATAGAGTCTAGCCTTCTTTAGAGGTTGGCATCTACTTTTTTTTGGTTTTGTTTTTTATAGTCATAGTAAAAAAAACTGCGAGTGGAATTTTTTCCTCTGAAATCGAATGGAGAATTTGGTTAATTCAGACGGGCTCATAATCATTCTGCCAATCAAGAATTTTCATTCCAAATATTGAGCTTTGTTTTAATGAGAAGAGAGGTAAAATAATTTTCTTGAGAGGTTAAATAATTTTCTGAGGTAAGTTTTTTGCAGGTAGAATTCTCGTCACAATATAGTGGAATACCAAATCTAGAATGTGTAGTCCTACCTCTTGGAATGAGTAAGGGTGCTATTCCATTGGATGCTACAGGCAGCACAATATTACATCTATCATGAAGGGCTAAACATAATATTTTTTAGATAAATTATCGATAAATGTCTTGTTAGTTCCACCATGTAAGGAAAAATGAATCAACACCCATTACTATCAACTACGGACATTATTTTATTATAAACATTATTCTCATCATCGATCAACAAAGGTAATATTAGCATGATCCGCTTTCATTTTTTTTCTTATTATAATGTCTCTTCTAGCGTCAATAGATTATTTGTTTCAGACGTTAAAACTTCATTAAGTACTCGCATTCCAGAGAAAATTTTCAAACTTATAGAATTTGCATCAATTAGTCTTTCAACATGAACTTACTTTGATCATTCACAATCACAATTTTCTAACAAAGCTAGATTTATATTTATTTTTCATCAATTGCAAATCTGTTAAAATATAGATTAATGAATTACATCATCCGATTTTTAAGTGTCACATTTTCCCTTTTTGGGTGTTTGGAATTAAGTGTTACATTACCATATTTGAAATATTTTGAAGATTAATAATTTTTACTTATTATGCTTAAATTATTAATTTTTTTATGTTCATTAAAATAAAACTCAAAATCAACAAAGTCAAATGTGACTTATTTTATTTATTTAATTACTTCAACTAAATAAATTTTATTTATTTTATTAACTTCAAATGTGTCATTTTCTAGTGTTATACTTATTATAAAACGGATGAAGTATTTCTTAAAAAATATTCACTCCGTCGCACTCAAAGTATCTCATTTTGACTTTTTAACACTGTTTATTGATCAACTTTGATCTAATGTTATCGCAATTATATACGATAAAAATATAGTCAAATTCAATTTTGTTAGATTTTTCTAATCATGTATATAGTTTTAGAATATATATATTTTACATAATTTTTTACATATGTACATATTAATATATTAAATGTTAAACAAATGTAATGGACGGCGTGAGTTTGAGACAGAAATAATGGGACAAAGGGAGTAGATTAAAAAAATTAAATTTTCCTTCTTTATTTACTTTATTTACTGATGGATCTATTCGCAACTATATAATTGTATATTGCTTTTAAGTGAAGTGACATATTTTTGTGAAAACATGGCATATATATACATTAATTAATATATACAAATATTTTTATATATTTATTAAGGTATCTTTTAATAATATAAATTCCATATATACACTGCAAATTCCATTTAAATTTGAACCTCCATTTTTTTTTAAATTTGAAAATTGTGGAAACGTCATATAAATTGGAAATTGTCTTTTAAAAACTAAAATTGGGATTTCCATATGCACATTAATATATATTTAACATGAATAAATAAATCTGATGTGCAATGTACATTTTGATTACATCATTCACCATACAAAATATCGTCATAATAATTCTATTGTGTAAAACTGAAAATCTATAAATAATACAAAATGCAGCAATAAAATTTAAAATAAATAAAATACAAAATACAAAATAATAAAATTTAAAATAGATAAATAAAAAAAATACAAATAAATAAACTCCAACATAGATAAAATAAAAAAAATGCAAAATTTCATCTTTCAAATCTTTTTAAAAGTGAATATATAGTGACACGATAGGATGATAAAGTGGGAATTTATAAGTAAATGATAGATTTTATACACGATAGACTAAAATCTATAATGAATAAATAAATAAATGCAAAAATCTAAAATTAGTAAATTAAAAAATGCAAAATAATATAGATAAAATAAGATATGCAAAATTTCAAATTTCAAATCTTTCAAATCTTTTTAAATGTGAATATTGTAGGAATTCCATATATTTCAAAAACTGAAAAATCTATAATAAATAAATAAATAAATGTGAAATTATAAAATTGATAAATTAAAAATGCAAAAATTTATAAAAATTAGAAATTTAAAATGGAGACACCACATTAAATGCAGGATGGGTTGTTCACTAATGTTTTAATATATATATATATATATATATGATTAACAATTAAGCTATCTATAATGGAGTATATAAAATTTATTGATGTTATGAATAGTAATGAGCTTTTAGTGGGCTTACAAGAATAATTGAGTTGAATTGTTGAATTTGAGATATAATTTTTTGGATGAGCAATTTGAGATATAATTGAGCTTTTAGTACTTTAGTTTAAAAAATACACTTAATAAAATACTATGGAAAAATATACATATTTATTGTTGAAAATAGAATAATGCAAATTAATTTTTTAACTAAAATTAAATAAATTAAATATATGTATATATAAAATATTTTTAAATTATAATTTAATTAAAAATAATGTGAAAGTTGTTCGAGAAAAAATATTTACACATTGTTTACTAAATTTTGATATTTTAGCAATTAATCTTTATTTAGTAATAAATATAGTCCATTATATTATCTAATAATAATTAATTTATTTACTTAGAGTATTTTTAAGTTAAATATTTTATTTGCTGGATATTTTTTCTGAGCAGCCAATATTGACTAAGAAAATATGGTGGGAGCCCATGGCACACAAATATTTGCTGAATATTTTGATTAAATAGTAGATTATTAAATATCATATACATTGTTTTTAAAAAATATGTGATATTTTATCCAATTATCTCAATCTAATAAAAGGACATTATCCATAATAACGTGTGATAATTCATACATTATTTGGGGCAAATATTGGATGAATATTAATATATTATATACATTTAAATAATGCACTATTGTTTAAACTATTGGGGTTATTTATTTAGACTTGAATAATTAATATTTACTGGTTAATTGTTGCTGAATTAATT
This sequence comes from Hygrophila difformis, assembly GCA_030278955.1. Taxonomy (NCBI): domain Eukaryota; kingdom Viridiplantae; phylum Streptophyta; class Magnoliopsida; order Lamiales; family Acanthaceae; genus Hygrophila; species Hygrophila difformis. The sequence continues at coordinate 46,654,406 of JAOANR010000004.1, forward strand.
CTATACACAAATGTTGGGCGAAATATTTTGGTCAACAACAAATATTTAATATGAAATTCAAGTATATTTGGATGTGTTTTATTTTGCATTAGTCAACAGATTATTATTACATTTCAATATTTTATTTTCTTCATATGTGAACTATAAAGGATATTCTATCTTTATTTTATTTTATTACATATACCATCCCCGCCCATTCGGGTGGGGGTAATACTAGTATATATTAAATGGTGAAGAAATCTTTAATATCCCAGCATGCATTCCTCTATACAATATTATAAAGTTTGTACCGTTTCGAACAGGGGCGAATATACGTCTAGAGCAATGGGTGCACATAACACCATTTAAATTGATAAAATTATTATTTTATGCTTAAAAATTTTCGTATTTGGTTTGGTACACCCACATAATTTTTGGGATGATACCACTTTAATTGACGAAATTATTATTTTAAGCTTAAAATTCTTTATATTTAGTTTGGTGCACCCACCCAATTTTTGTGGTAATATCACTTTTATCAATTCCAACTTTTCTTAATACTTTTTATATTGTCACTACTACCCACAATTTTAACTTAGCTTTCATCAATTTTTGTGACACCACTTAGAAAATTTTCTGGATCCGCCACTGGTTTCTTTCGATTCAATCAATAATAATCAAGTTAAAATGCAATTCCATTCATCAAACTTGAAAAATCTAATTTCATAAGTCGAATGTCGTGTGTGATCCGAATTTTTAAACCAAGTTCCGAAATTATTACCAATGAAAATTTGAAATCCATCCATTGAAAAAAGTCACTACTAGAAAAATTCTAAATTCGATTTCTAAAATTGTGGTCAATAATAAATTTCGATTGCTAACGTTTTTAGTAATTGAATTTTTTACTAAATTTTTTAAATTCTTGTGAAGTGTACTAATGTTTACACACTCAACTGGCGAATATACATTTCTCATTATGTATATATTTATATTACTACTTTTACAGAACAAGAAATGAAATGGGGTTTAAAGAATTTGTCACATTATAATAATAATCACTTTACTTGGCAACTCTGTTCAAAGAAGATATTGGAAAAGTGGTCCCAAAAGGAATTGTGGAAACCCTAGATTTCTGCCCTTAGAAACCCTAACCTGGACACAGATTTTCAGACTTGAATTCATATTTTTTATGGGTGTATTGCAGTATTGTATCCCAAAAGGGATGTAAACTATTCCACTTGCTTTATACTTGATCCAATCAACTCTTCACAGTACATCCATGGTGTTTCTGCACCAAATTTCAAGGATATATCATCAAATTAAATACTCACAAAACCCTAGTTTTTGTGTTCTTGGGACAATCTTTTTATCAACTTTGACTAACCTGCAGTTTGAAAAATTATGGGCCACAAAAAGGTTGCTATCATTTTACTGCGAGAGAGAAAAAAAATGACCTTATAATTAATTTCTCCCATATTGATGATGAGGTAAATCTTTCTTAGATTGAATTAATAACATATATATAGAATACTTAACTGGTAATTTGATTGTTATTCCATCTTAATAGGATCTCCAAATGGAAATTAAACTTATGAAGAACATGATTTTTAACTTTCACTGCACTTTTCAGCGACAAGAAAGCAAGTGTGTACAAATTAAAGACAGGAAAAGTAAAACAATTCTATAAACTACAGGTAACACCAAAAAAAAAGGGTTTTAAAAAATGCAACCATATGATCCTAACTAGATCTGAAATTATATCCGAGTTAAATAACAAAATTCAGCTTATAGACATACAGCTTACATTTGGATCCCAAAGTTCTTGCAAAAATTAGGGTTAACCAATTCAGCACAAATCACACAAAAAGTAACCCTAATTTTACAATTTTGCACAGTATTTAGAACCAGTACTTATTACATGTGTTTCTCAAACTTCTGCAGATCGATTGATGAGAATTATCAAGAGGGTTTTGCTTAAGCAGGTTTACCTTCTTTGTCAAGAATCAAAAAATCGAACGACAAAGGGATCGAAGAAGCAGACACTTCTTGAGCACTGCTGGAGGAGGCCTTGTTATTTCTTTCCTTCTGTCTCTCAAGCTCCCTAAATTTGAACAAGTACCTTAACATGGCTTCAGAGTAGTCGTCCAAACCTAGTGATCCCAAGGCCCAGCAGACGTCGTCCCCATTCACAGTCTTGCGGTTCTCCTTGAGGCACCGGGCAGAGGCTTCTCCTGTGACGAAGGAAATGAACTCTGTGGCGCACTCTTGCATCGTCTCTTTGGCTTCCCTAGAGACCTTGGCTTTCGGCGGCAGGATTTGCTTCATGATCCGTCCTATGTTGGCGATGGGGAGCAGGCTGTTCTCGTGGTCGTGGTCATTGTCGTCGGTCATGTCTCTTCAGGTGAAGATCGATCTGATATTTGGATGGATGGATCGATGCTTTGGTCAATACTTGTTTGTATTGATGAGAGACTGACACGTTGAGTGAGCCCATTTATAATAGTTATTTCTATGTAAGTTTGCTAGTAGAATCTTTTGCAAACGACTTAAATATATATTGTAAGGGCGGAGTGGCCTTACCAGTGCTATCCGTGGTGAGTCGAACTCCAATGTGCCCCTTCAATTGAAATTAAAAAAAAAAAATGTAATGTGGTGTAAAGTATGTATACCTATAATTAACTCTAGCACCTTGTAGAGTATACACACATATATACATGGATTATTGTTAGGGCTGAGGATGTTATTAGGGTATGAATGTTAGCCCTGCCGGAATATATGTAATAGAATGGAATGGGACTATGGGAGGCAGAAGCATAACTTGGTGGATAGAGACATATAGTCCAGGACATTTTCCTTTGTTGTGTAATAAATATATGCTAGTGACAGATCAAGTATGAAGCTCTAGGAATATTATTATCAAGGGGAACGCATTAACATTCTTGTTGATGTAATTTCAAAGTATTTTTATTTTTGGAGTACACGTGATATCCCATGCCACATTGGGCCCAGACTAATCCTTCAAGAATCTGGTGGGCGCTGAAGGGTTATCTATCCTAAAACATAATTATGCATACATAAAGACTAATCCTTCAAGAATATGGTGGGCATTGAAGGGTTGATTTAACTTTTTAGTATAGTAATACAAATTTTTTTTTTATAAACTTTATTTTTCTTTTGTGTAAATCGATCACTTATTAATTTAATTTAATTTAATATTGTTTAATAGGTTATTAAATAACCTAACGACAACCAAATAAGAACGATACATTTTTGACGAGCCAGTAAAATTTTCGGATTAATTGGTAAGGACTATATTGTTTTATAATAATGATACTCAAGCTAGATGACTTTACGGTAGTGACATTAAGCAGAATTTAAAGAATACAAACAGCTTTTGATCATAAAATTGACCAAAAATAGTAGTATTGTAGTAGTATTTAAATAAACTGGAGGAAAATAAAACTCATCTAGATTAACTTGCGTAATCATCATGTAATGACCTAGCTAGGTTTTACTTTGATCAGTTAAAATATCCGAATTGGTATTTTAATACGAATTACAAAACAACAATATAAAACTCTTCCATCAACAGCGACAACATTTCTGTTTTACAATTATCAATTTCATCCCTTAATTACCATCGCGTCATCTAATTAAGGTAAGGTCAAATGACGCAATTAGTTAAATTAAGATAGAGTATGAATTTACTCATTAACAAAATTGATGATCGATTTTTTTTTTTTTTTGTGAACAGTGACACTCATGTGTCGGCAAGGGTGTGTGGGAGCCCAAACCACACAAATTAATTACAAAGGGGGATATAGGGGAGGGATAATAGGCCGGGCGGGGATCGAACCCCCAACCTATGGTGGGGATCGAAATTGATAGTTAAATATACTTCTGACACTATTAGAGTTCTTATTCTTTTAAGGCCATTGTTAGGGTGCGATTAAAACAAATGACATGATGTACTGCGGAAACTCCCCACCATTGATTAAGTTTTAAAATCAACTGTTGAGATGAACTGGAAGGGTAAAAAGGTAATTTTGATATATTACTGCAAAATATACTTTAGTACATTTCAGCGACAATGTATGTACTTTTCAGCGATTTGTTGATTAATATATTGTTTTCAGCGACATGCATATTGTTTTCAGCGTACCTTCCGTATATTTTCAGCGACGTAGTATAGTATATTTCAGCGACGCTTTATAGTATATTTCAGCGACAAGCTATATATAGTATTTTTCAGCGACTTGATATTGTGCATTTCGGCGACTTCATAAAAGTTGGAACCCCAATTCTTTGGTTTAATATATTTTCAGCGACGAGCTGGGTGTATTTCAGTGAAAAGCTGTGTGTATTTTAGCGATACCATTGTGTGTATCTTTCGGCAAATTGACATTATAAATTTTTTTGGACAACTTTATCATTTTACATTTTGAATCGTTGGATTTTAAATGAACGGTTAAGATTGGTGCCTTGATGTGCTGCGGATTTTGGTGATTGCACTATAATAGTACCCTTCTTTTAATACCAACAAAAAATTGTTGCCCGGTAACAACAATATTTATTTGCTAATTAAGTGCTTGCACTACAACATCCAAGCAATCTAGCCAGGTTTGGATAGGTGCTATATGGATATGATATTAAGTAGATATCGGTATGCTGACCCGATTAGGTGTGTGCTGAGTATTTAATGGTGTCAGAATTGTATAAAAACACTCAACCATACAAATCACTCATTCAACACATAGAAACACGTTTTCAGTACTTCAGCAAGGAGCTGATTCAACTCCAAAACCAAATCCAATCTAGCCAATAATCTATACTAATTAATTAATTAATTAAAAAATACATTTTCTTTTTCTTTTTATCAGTGGGGGAAGTTTCTAGCTATTCACTATGATTTGATAGCATTGCACCCACGCATGATCCCTTATTTTAGCACTATTTAGCCAATAATGTATACTAATTAAATAATAAATTAAAGAGAAATATAATTTAGCAATGGAATATTGACTCAATTATTACTTTCAATTTTATATATGATGTTAAATTGCAAATTCAAAACCTGAATCGAATCATCCCATTTATTATTGTTATTTTATTGCATTAATAATTAAAAGTAAATTCTATCGACACCCACAAATTAAATTTGGGAAATCGCACCAATAGACGACGATGCAACATGGGCAAAGGCATATTAATTTTATAATGTTTTATTATGAGTTATATTCGGAAACCTGAAATCACGAATTAATAATACTATATTGAAAAGAAATCAAATAACTTTTGTTAATGCAGAATTTGAGAGAGACAATATTTCAATGCACACTAAGTGGGGTGTATTGGATTGAGATTCTACAGGATTTTTTTGGACTTTCAAAGTTGGGGTGTATTCAATCTAGATTTTAAAAAGTCTTTAAAAATCTAGATGTATTCAATACGGATTTTAAAAAGTCTTTAAAAATCTAGAGGTATTCAATACAGATTTTAAAAAGTATTTAAAAATCTAGAGGTATTCAACACTCTATGGATTTTAATTCTTTATAGATTTTAATGGATTCTCTTAAAAATTATAACTACACGAAATCTCTCTAAAATCAGCCAGACTCTTCATAGACTCTATACAAATCGGTCAACTCTATGTGGAGTCTATAGACTTTCTAAATCCACCGACTTTTTAAAGTTCATAAAAATCTATTAAAATCTCAAACGAATACACCCCCCTAAATTCTTAATAGATTAGTCTTGGACCAATGAAATATAGGGATACCCGGTAATTAATAAAAAGCAAATAACCCATAATAAATAAAGTCCATAAGACCATAGCCACGAAAGTAGTTCCCAAATCTTTTGAAAAATAGGGGATGAGGACTTGGCCCAGTGGTTATGTCCCATGGCTTCCAACTGGTTGGGAGTTCGATTTCCAATTGATCCTCTATTGCCTTCCTTTATTCTCTTTATAATTTGTATGGTTTGGACTGAGTGTCAATCTTTATCAAATAATCTTTTTAAAAAGTATACAGACTGATGGGAAGGTTTAAAATGGTAAAGTACTGGGTTCGTTGCCTAGCGTTGGGGCCTGGGGGCATCATTTTCTATTTATTTATTTATCTGTATTGAGTTATGGGAAAACCAAAAAGAATACTCCCTCCGTCCCATATTTATCTTCTTCGACACTGTAGATACGGAGTTTAAGAAAGTTGTATTTTATTATTTTCATATGTACTTTTTGAGGGGTAAATTTGTCTCTTTTTGTCTTGTAGTGCAATTGTTAGTAAAATTAAGGATTGGTTTTTCTGTAAATATATGGACATGTAGGGACATTTTAGTAAAAAAAAAATTCACTTTTTGGGGTAGGAAGATAAATGTGGGACGTCCAAAAACGGAAAGTAAGAAGATAAATATGGGACGGAGGGAGTACTACTTTAGACAAAACCAAAACCTTAGGCACACATGGGAATGGGAATGTAACTTGACCCCAGTGGTCATTTCTCATGCTTTCCAACTATAGTTTGAGATTTCGAATTCCACCCAGCCCCCCATCCCTTCCCATTATATTCCTTTTTTAATTTGTCTAGCTTGAGCTCCCACACACCTTTGTCGACACATAGATGTCAATGTCTACACAAAAAAGAAAAAAAAAAAAACCTCAGGCACATAGTTTAAGGCACTGTTCTCTAGGCCTTAAATTAGCGTTCTGATCTGAATTTTATAAGATATGATCTGATCTGATCTGAATTTGTCTGGTCTTGTCTGAATGTTTCTGGTCTAGTCTGATCTGGTCTGATATGATCTAATCTTTACTATATTATTATAATTCTTTGATCTGATCTGGTTTGATTTTATTTAATCTGATCCGATCTTAATGTTTCTTATCTGATCTGGTCTGATCTGATTTTAATAAAAATAAGTAACAAGTCCTAAAAATAAATTCTAAAGAACGGGAAGTCGCTTAGGGCAAATTAAATGTGGTTCCTCCATAATTTCTTAATACTTTTAATGTGTACTTCTGTTCCTACCAAATGCATTTGTTTTAAGTTGTATAGAGCTCTATCAACTTAAGGCAAAATTCTGTTTTGGAAAAAACAACCCTTCAATAACCACCAGATTCTCAAGGGATTAATTTTGGGCCTAATGTAATCTCGTGTAATCTCGGGGTACGCCAAAAAAATATGTCCGTCCTTTCCTCTGTCACAGTGGAAGTTTTACGCTTGAGTAGTACTCCAAAAAAAGTAGTACCTTGTTGTGGCGAAGATGTTCAACTTTTGGCCGTCTGGGGTGATTAATATCCTCCATCTTACATTTCCAAAATTTATACGGAGTCTCAATGTGAAGGACACACGATTAACAGAAACAGAAGGCATACCATTTTTTTTGAAAAGAAAAAAGAAATGAAAACAAATATGGGACTATTTCTTTTTAAATAAGAAAAAGTTATAAATTTGTTCTACACAACAGCCGAATGCAGCATACCACTACAATACATAATATGGACACCAAAATATGTCCAAACACAGGAAGATGCAACAACTAGAACATAAATAAAACGCTTACCTAGGATGTTTACCTCCAAGGGGAAAAGAAACTCGTTGAGGAGTCCCTTGTGGTAAATCTCTGTGTTCTTGAGACGGATTGGGAATGGGATTGGGATTGGGATTGGGATCAGCAGCTTCTTCATCCTCCTCTGTTTCTTCAGCCGGTTGAATGTTTTGTCTCTTGGGGATTGCTAGTTGATAATTTGGGCTGATCAAAGTGTCCTGGTCTGGAGGCAGAGGGATACCGGGCCCAGGTACAGATTTAGGCAACGGGATCTTGTTCCTACTCTTGGCTAACTCGAGCAACACCTGTCAACGGTTCAGTGTGAAGAGGCATTTCTCATAGAAACATTAATGTATTCAAATTTCTCAACAATATCCTTTATGGAAAAGGAAACCAACGCAAGAGATGCATGATATGTTGAAATTGACATATCTTAACATTCTTTATAAACAAGACAAAAAGGTGAAAAGAATAGCCATTGCCAAGTGTAATCTAGTCAACACAAATCCTCACAGCGCAAATTATATTGTGTACAGTGTACCAATGTCAATTCATCTCTATTTGCTGTCAGGAAAACTAGTTATCAACTACTCTAAGCTCTAGTGCACCATATTGGGATAAACATAAATTCCACTCTAAATGATAAGTAGCTTTATTGACATGAAACACAAGGGGTGCGGTTACAGTCATGATGGACTATTCTATTAGGACATCATATATATTTTGGCAGTAGTGACAATCCAATTCAATTACAATGAGTATGCAAGTCAACTGCACTGATTCTTTAATTTATCAACTAGTAATAGTGAGTTAAACAAAACTAAGTTATTTGTAGGTGTCAGACCGTGATAGACATTATATGATTCAGCGGCAAAAATAGAATGAAGCTTATTTTATAAAGAAATATTCAACTGTATAATGTGGATATTCAACGACGTAACATTCAGCTAGTGTACTAGTTCAATTCAGTGATTAAAAATATCATGATGTACTTGGGAGGAAAAGTCAATAAGGAGCTGCTGGGATGACACACAAACACAGCATAAACATCATAAGCTTAATTCTAGGATAACCAATAAGTAGAATTAACAGTTACAATTTTAGTCTCACAGAAGATGTGTAAATTACCTCTCGAGGTGGAGGCTGTGAGAAACTGAAGTTGACTTTCGACTGAATTGCGAGCTTTATGTCATCAGAATCTACCATCAACTTTCCAGCATGTTCTGAGTAGACTTGTGCATCAGCCAGCACATCAGCAACATACCTATACCAAAGTTCTAAAAACTGGTTTACAACTCGAGGTTCATAATCTTCAACATTCATTGATTTCAATAACTCCTTCACAATTTTTGCATCCCTCGGCATATCCTCTTCTCCTCCATCTGCCATTTCTGAAATGAAACAGTTCACGTGCAACAATAATTTTTCAGAATCAAAGAACATTACTAGACAAACAAAACATGTATCCTTCATGATCATCTTTTACTATGTCCAATTCCAATGTCATGCTTATATCCAACATCATGGACTTTGTTGTCTCATCAAGTATGAGAACTTCATTTAACTGAACTGCTTTAGTGAGCACATATTGTATTTGTGCTTGATGCAAAAAAAGAAACTTTTGATTGGAAAAAAAGATGACCCAATAAAAGGAGTTAGATGACATCCAGCAAGAAATAGATAGTGAAATTCAATTTATAGAACAAGAACAAGCCTCGAATTCTATCAATAGTGAAATAAGTTCGCCTATTGACAACAAAATTCCTCAAATGGAGCCAGAAATTGAACATAAAAATGGCTAACGTGATCATTAATTGTTAGGAAGAAGATGTATTAGCAGCGGACCTCTTTCACAAGGGTTTGTGCAAGTGTTGGATAACCTCACTCTATAAGTGACACTTAATGTGGTGGTTATTTCTGATTTTCTTCCCACCCTGAATCACACTCACATGTAATGTATTGACTTGCAAAACATATGCACATTTACTGTATTCAATCATTATCACTGTTTAAAGCACATAGATTTAATCGTATATTCACATTCACATATTCTCTGCAGTTTGCACCTTAAAACCCAAGTATGAACCTCACATCTAATTATTATATAATAGTTCATATACAAATGTATTGAAAATCAAATTAGAAGTACCATCATTTTTCATCTCAAACCACACCATTTTATACCCAAGAAATTAATAACCACACAGAGTGAAAATTTATTAAGATCAAGCACCATCAAATGCATCAAGCCAAAAATGAAAACTACCTAGAGCATGGCATCAATACAAAAATATACAGTCTAAAAAAATTTATGCACGTGAAAATACACTCACTGGGGAATGAATAACAGCAAATTTATTCAAGAATATTTAAGTCAACTAAGATTGCACTTACCTATTAATGATCTCTAGGTTTTCACGAATCTATCCTGATCTAACACAAAATTCATGAAATGGTGCAGAAACAATCAAACATCTACGCTCATAAAAAATAAGCAGAACAAAATTGCTTAAAACAACAAGCAATACCTTCTCAAGGGCAAAGAAAATTTGGAAAGCGGCTCCAAAAGACCAACCTGCAACAAAGGAAAAAAGAATCAGGAAAAGTCATCCTTTTAAACACCCTATAAAATGTCACACTTTCGTTCACCCAGCTGCATAAGAACAACAGCATATACTTGATTGATAAAATAAGTTAGCCTTCCAACCTATTTGCACTGGCTACTCAAAAACAAAAAAGCACCAAATATCAAAAATTAACTCAAAGGCCTAAATGATTCTAAAACAACATTCTGGCAATCATCCCTGAAATTTCATCTCCCAACATCAATCAAAACCCATATTCAAACTTCACTTGTCAATGGTGCGACCACTATAATCAAAATAAATAAATAAACAAAAACTTCCATGTGAACCGCAAAAGCAAGATATTATACAATTCTTTCAACTCTACTAAAATCCCCTTTAGAAAGCAGCAAGTGAAGCTAGATGAAAACAACATTTATGCAAATGTTACAAATAACCAACATATACATCTTAAAAAACAACCCAAAAATGCACCTTAAGAAATAAAAACACAAAAACCATACCCCAGAACATGTCAGCACATTGTAGTCAAATATGCCAAAAAGGTAATTAGATTATTGAATCGGCGAGAGGGCTGACAGAACATGTCAGCACCTGCAATCTATGAATATGTAATAGTTGGTAGCATAGGTGTTAAATTTATATAGTAGAATTGTTGAAACTTGCATTCTCAAGCATCGCAAAATATGAATTCAACAACTGCATTCCCCAGTAGTGGAATAATAAAAAAGGTTCCCGATAAATTTGGAGAAGACCCAAGTGTTGAACCTTTGGGCAGTCATCTAATTAATCCCCCAAAAATATCCTTCTTCGCAGTGTATTGAAGATGCCGATATAATTACAAAAATTTTCATCATAGAATTTTAACTAAGAGCTAGACCCCAATCCAGGATACAAGAGTGCAAGCTTGTCATAACACATTCATCACTTACTGTTGTAATGGCAGATGTATGCAGTGACAAGAACTGGAACTACAGTAAAGAGGTTGAGGAATGACGAGAGACTTGTAACCTCAGGAAACAACCTAGGCATCAAAACAGTTCCGTCTATTATCTTAAAGAGTGTGATCCCAATTGTAATAACAAGGAATACAACAGCCAATGCCACTGACAGAGCAAACAAATAAAGAAGTATTCAGCATCCAAGGCAATCATGAAAAATAGAAAACTATGAGAAGTTAACATATACTTCCTCCCTTCCATAATGTTAACAGGTTAGGAGCCAATGGCAAACATTACAGACAGAGTGAGTGCTAACATATCAGAAAATTTGTCATAAAACAAAATGTTTAACTTGATCTTGCAGATTTAAATATACTCCAAATAACTATACATTAACCACTTTGGCTTTCAGCAGATTGAAGAAAAGTTGAACCGCACCAAAAATTCACATTCATTACATTAAAGGAAAAAGGACTCACCAATTCTCTTTAAGCTAGCCAATGGAGCAAATTCCACAAATCCAAACAATATATGCATCAAAAAACCCATAATCCTTCAGAAATTAGCAAGAATCAAGAAAACCCAAAAAACCCACCAAAATTTCCGAAAACCCGTCGGTGCAACCTCGAATGAGATTAGTGAAAACAAAAGAAAGAGTAAAATCCGTGGGTGCAACCTCGAATCGGATGAGCCAATGTAGAATCGGAATTTTGCAAAACGAAAAAAAAGAGTAAAAACTCACCTTCGACGTTGACTGCAGGAGGCGGCGGCAGACTTCCTTCCCGCCTTCCTGCGACCGGCCGACGGCGAGGGACAGTCGAGCCGAAAGCAGCGACGAGCCCAAGGGAGAGGCGGGAAGGCGATGGACAAATAAGGTTTGGGAGAGGGCTGTGGAAGGCAACGCTGTGGCGTGTGGCGGAGGGCGAGGACGATCGATTAGCAGATTGGGCGTCGAATATGAAGGGAACTGGGGGCGGAAGAGATAAATCGCGAAGTGGGAGGCAGAGTAGCAGGTTCGTAGTTAGGCTTGGAAAATACAGAGGTTGGTTTTTTCTTTTTTCTTTTTTTTTTTGGGATTAGCCAAAGGCCGGAAAACAGGCAACAAGGAAAACATAAGCATAAAAAAAAGCCAGTAAACACATGAAGCAAGGCGGATCACTCCTAGGGAACCAGGTCCCTATGCATTCTCAAAGAGTTCCCTCCTAATAAAATCGGGCGGAAACGCCCATGTGGTAAAAAACTCTTCACTGGATGCACCCCGTCGAGCCAAGATACCACGACTTTGTTTCCCTCGTGAAGCACATGATTTATCTCCGCCGACTCAAAGGATTTTCTAACCCTTCTAATCCTTTTCAAGATAGGGGCGAGCATGTGAGAATCTTTCCTGTCCTCCAGAAGTCTGATGGCCGCCTTAGAATCTGAGAAAACTTGTATGGATCGGATTCCTAGACTTTCAACATACTCAATGCCAAAAGCTATAGCATAGCAGCAAGCTCTGCAAACATAATCGTTGTTTTCCCCAAGAAAACAAAGCCGCCACCCTGCCACTGACCGTTTCCCCTCACGCACTACAAAACCATACCCAGCTCGACTACTTGCACCAAGTAGGCTTCCATCCACGTGCAGAATGCTACCATGTATCTCAAGCATGTTCCATTTCACCAATCTTGTAACCTGGTGATGGGGATGGGCTGATTTTCTACCCTACTCAACATCTAAGCACAAGGTCTGAATGTCCTTGATCAGGATCCAAGTGGGCTTATCAAGCCCGTTAAATATCCGTGAATTCTTTTCCAACCAGAACATCAAGAGCGCTATAACAAACTTCACGCCATGTAGTTTATACGAGGTTTTAAGAAAAACCTGTATATCATTAAAATAACTTTTGGCATTAAAATAGCTATTTATTGAATAGTATTTAAAAAAATTACTTCTTGAAGGGTTTATGACAGTCGATGGGTCCTCTGTCCAATCAATTGGAAGGACCCTAGCCCATCGACGGGTGGAAGAAAAGATGGCAGAGCTGTCGCTGGATATTTAAAAGTCCAAACAAGTAGTGCCGGATGGAAGGCCAAATGGAGTCTGTCGATGGATCTTGATATTTCTTGGAAGATGTAGGGCCTTACCTGTCTATGGGTAGATGGAATGAAGGCCAAAGGTTAGAAGAGTGATGGACCTTTTTCAGAGAAGGGGTCCTGTCGACGGAAGCTGTGCTGAGGGACTCTACAATGACCAGGTGAAATGGTTTTATCCATGACCAAGTAAGTTGAGATCAAAGTTCTTAAATGGAATCCCAATCCGTGAGTGGACAAGGCCCAATTGATGGAAAGTATGTAAAAAAGAGGGCTTGATTGTTTACTACTTGACCGAATAAATTGTTGGCTATTTGACCGACCAATTTGTACGAGCTAATTGCCCGAGAAATTATTCTAAACATTCAAAAAGTTTGTGTTTTGCTTTTTGAATATTTAAATAGGGGGCAAATATTATCACCAAAAAATTAATTCAATTGATTGGTGAAAAGATAAAAAAATTAAAAAAATAAATTAAAATAAGAGTAAAAGTTGGCCCGGAACAAAGATGGCACCCATGAGCTATACCAATTGAAGGAACAAATGAGACAGTGGCCAGTGTCGAGTGGTGGATTAACAGTAAAATTTAAGACCCAAATGCCTACCTATGTGTGAGAAATACAAAATGGTCAAATTTAAGATTCATTGGCCTACTTATGGGTGAGAAATATAAAATGGTCAAATTTAAGACCCAATAACCTACATATGGGTGAGAATTACAAAATGGTAGAATTCAAGACCCAAGAGACTACCTATGGTGAGAAATATAAATTGGTAAAATTCAAGACCCAGGGGCCTACCTACAGGTGAGAAATACAAAATGGTCAAATTTAAGACCCAAGGGCTTACGGCCTACCTATGAGTGAGAAATATAAAATGGTAAAATTTAAGACTCAAGGGCCTACGTATGTGTGAGAAATATAAAATGGTAGAATTCAAGACCCAATGAACTACATATGGGTGATAAATACAAAATGGTAAAATTCAAGACCCAAGGGACTACATACGGGTGAGAAATACGAAATAGTCGACCGAGTGCCAAGGAGCCCTAGGTTGGGTAGTCCCAATGGACTAGGAAAGTGGAACTAGGCGGTTGAAAGGGCAAGTGTTGGGCCAGACAATGACCATCCATATGGAGCGGTTCAAAGCTGAGAGTCATGGGATTGGAAGTTCTCCCAAATACGATCGGCAGTTCTTCCAAGACGGCTACTTGGCCATCTATAAATACCAGGCAACTCAAAAGTAATGGGACACACAATCAACACCACATCAAAAGCTACTTTTTACTGCTTGGAAACATCAGGTTTTCTGGCATGGCCTCTTCCGAGTTTTCTCCCGCTCCCCCCGTCTCCCCCGATCCTCCGCCGCCCAGTGACTCCCCTCCGGGGGCCCCTGAATCCCCCCCGCGCTCCTTTCGTGACGCTGCCATGGCTGGACAGAAAGCCGAAGAAGATCCTCTTCCGCAGACTGAATTCCAAGATTTGATTAAAGAGAACTTGGTCCATATTGATCGGTCTGGCCCCAACCCAAGGATTCCCCGCATCCGCTTCGACAAAACTTTACTTGAAAAGTTGTATGAACCTTGGCATGATACCCTGGTAGTAAAGGTGATGGGATCTACTGTTGGTTATCTTGCCATGAAAGAAGGGCTTCGTCGCATCTGGAAACTTGACGGACAGTTTGATCTTTTGGATATCGGCTTTGGGTGTTTTCTTGCCAAATTTGAGAAGCCTACGGATCGAGAGAAGGTCCTCACCGGTGGGCCGTGGTTGTTGTTCAATCACTGTCTTGCCATCCTAAGGTGGACGCCATCGTTCAATCCGGCGACAACTAAGGTGAATACGATCCAAACATGGGTGCGGCTTATTGGTGTTAAGCAGGCTTTTTACAGTGAAAGTACGCTCCATGCAATTGCTTCTGCATTGGGCACTCCCCTCCGGTTTGATCGGAATACGCTGGCAGTTTCACGTGGGCGTTACGCGAGGGTTTGCATTGAAATTAAGCTTGATGAACCTCTCATGGGAACCTTGGATGTTGAGGGGGACATGGTGCAGGTAGCCTATGAAGGACTCAATTTGGTGTGTATGAAGTGTGGTTGCTATGGCCACATTCAAGATCGTTATGTTGAAAAGCCAGTGCATGCACCTACACCTTCGCCACCAGTGCCGGAGGCTGTGCCGGCTGCTATGGTGACTGCTCAGCCGCGATCCGGTGACTCCCGAATTCAGGCAACTAAATCGATATCTAATCAAATCCCGGTAAATTTGGCAAGTGAATCTCCATCCCTTGTAGGGGAAGATACGGTGGATCTTGGAGTAGGAGAGTGGATGATTGTTAAACCTAGAAAGCCACGTAGGCCTGCTGTCGACAAGGCTAAGGAACAATCACCCGTTGGGCCGCCACATAATGTGAAGCATAAGTCAGTGGGCTTGAGGAATGGCTCTCCTAAAACTAATACTGCTAAACCTCATCAGGAAAAGAATACAACAGTTGGTGCTGTGAATGACCTTCAGACCCAGGAAGCACCCAACTCGGTGGTTGTTTTTAAAGTTGGGGCATCGAACAAGGCGGGGAAACAACCACGAGCGAATACTCAAGGGGCTAAGAGAGCTCGATCGAACAAAGTTGTGCCTCATGCTGTCGAGAAGAGTTATTCCTTTGATCTTGCTAAAATCTTTCCGGCTAAGTTTACTCATTTACTGAATGGTGGCGCTGCTAATGAGGTCGCGGTCTCGTCAGGAATAGCGGCTAGATTAGTGGCAGGAGAAATACAAGATACGGTTATGGTTGCTAATATCCAACCTCCAAAAATTGTGGACGGGCTTAGCAGACCTTCCCCTAGTGACTCCCGTGAGGGCCCATCGGCCATGCAACAATAATTTCCTTATATTCCTTGTTCGTTTACCTATGATTGGATTCAAGGATTTTTCTATTATTTCATGGAATGTCCGTGATGCCATGAATAATAGTACTCAACGCCACATTGCAGATGTTCTCCGGCTCTATAAACCGAGTGTTGTTGCTATCTTGGAGCCTCGAGGGCTCTTTTATCGACTTAGGGTTTTCTTTTACAAACTTGACTATGATGTATTACATATTGAAGAGTGTAATGGGCAAGCGGGGGGTCTGTGGATCCTAGTTCGCCTTGGTCTCCCCTTTCGATATGTTTGTGCTGCTGCGTTTCACAGGATGGCATCCTTTAATGTGTCAGTGGGGGCGGCTTCCTGGTACTTTACTGTCATTTATGCCAATCCGTTATACCGGCTTCGCGGGCAGGATTGGGCGAATATGAGGGCGTCTCATGCTCAGATTCAGGGTCCCTAGCTTGCTCTAGGTGACTGGAATGAGATCCTCACATCAACGGATACTTTAGGGCTGAACTACAACCCACATCATGCTGAGCTATTCCGAGACATGTTGGAGGATTGTGGTTTAAGTACCCTTCATACGATTGGTGATAGCTTCACCTGGCAAAAAAATACTACTGGTGGTACATGGGCATGCAAACGTCTGGATCGTGCAGTGGTTAACTGTGACTGGATGTCTTCCTTTCCTACTGGCCTTATGGAAGTCCTTCCACGCAGATCATCTGACCACTCGCCCCTTCTCGTGAGATGCCATAAGTGGACTGACCAGGCTACTGACCGTCCCTTTCACTGGGAATTTGCCTGGATTGAGCATCCTTCTTATACGTCTGTGGTGGAAACTGCCTGGTCATCAGGGGGCCCGTCTCTTCGGCATCGACTGGATCAGGTCAAGTCTTCTTCGACCCAATTCAATACTACAACCTTTGGTAATATTTTTCGCCGGAAGAGAAAATTGTTGCACAGGCTTGCTGGCATTCGTCGGGTTCTGGTGGGAATTGACTCAGCCTGCATGGTACGGTTGAAGTTGCAATTATCTCTCGAGCTAGATGAAGTCCTCAAACAGGAGGAAATCTTATGGTTCCAAAAGGCGCGGGACAAATGGTTATCGTTTGGGGACCGTAATACAAAATTTTTTCAGACCAAGACGAAAATCCGAAGCCAAATGAGCTCTATCAGTGGCCTGGAGATTAATGGAGTTTGGGAGACAGACATGGATATTCTTCAGCAGCATACTAAATTTCATTTTAGCCACCAGTTCAGCCAGCAACTTCGGCCCCTCCGGATTCTTCCTCAGCTTCCTCCCTTGCCTGTTTTGAATTCGGCCGATGAGCTGGCTGTTCTTATCACCTATGATGAGGTTAAAACGGCAGTGTTTGCCATGTCCAGTTTTTCTTCTCCAGGTCCGGATGGCTTTCCGGTTATTTTCTACAAAACTTATTGGGACCAATTGGGAGTTGATACTTGGAAGTTCATTGCCAAATCATTTGAGGATGGTTATTTTGATGAAAAGATTGCTGAAACTTTTCTTTGCTTGATTCCAAATGTGGACATGCCAAAGAATATTAAACACTTTCGCCCCATAAGTCTTTGTAATGTCAGTTACAAGATCTTGACCAAGATTCTTGTAAATCGGCTTCGGCCCTTGCTCAAGGCCTACATTGGTCCTTGTCAGTCGGCTTTCCTCCCTGGTCGAGGCACTATTGAGAATGGTATTATTCTTTAAAAGGTTATTTCCACCTTTCGAAACAAAAACCGCCGGACTAAGGATTTCTTGCTCAAAGTGGACTTGGAGAAAGCATATGATAACATGCAGTGGGATTTTTTTGAGAACTGTCTTCAAGATATGGGGATTCCATTTCATATGCTCCGTATCATCATGTTTTGTGTGAAATCTCCGGTCTATTCCATCCTCTGGAACGACTCTGCCCTATCGCCAATTACTCCGTCCAAGGGGATTTGCCAGGGTGATCCACTCTCGCCATACCTTTTCATTATCGTAATGGAAAAGCTTTCACGTACAATTCTCACTAAGGTTGATGAGGGTTTGTCGGATCTGATATCTCTGGCCAGGAACGCAGCACCCCTTTCCCACCTTATGTTTGCCGACGATCTTCTTTTATTCTCGGGAGCTAAGCTGTCTAGTATTCACTGCATGGAAGCGGTCTTAACTAGCTTTTCAGATCACTCTGGATTGAAGATTAATATGCTAAAATCGAATGCCTTTGCCTCGGCCTCGGTCACACAAGCTATATGCGAGCAGATCACCTTGATTATGGGGGTTCATTTCACCAACGATATTGGCCGATATCTAGGCTTTCCTATTTTAACTGGCCCTCATTGTCGAGCTCAATTCGAATTTTTGATTGACAAAATCCACGCCAAATGTAGTGGATGGAAGCGGAAATTGTTGAACAAAGCGGGGCGTATCACTCTTGCACGTTCAGTCCTTTCTACTATCCCGTCCTATGTCTCTCAGTTATATTGGCTCCCGTTGGGGGTGTGCCACACGATTGATCGTTGAATCAACAGATTTATTTGGAAGGATGAGCGCGGTCGAGGCATCCATTTGGTTAGCTGGCCGAAAGCTTCCCTACCAAAACATATGGGTGGACTGGGGATTCGTATGTGTAGAGACACGAATGTCGCTCTTCTTGGCAAGTCTGTGATGGAGTTGGTCGGCTGTTCTTCAAAGCCTTGGGCTAGGCTTCTCTCAGTGAAATATGGGTGCCCAGGAGGTTTCATTCCTCCTCGTGTCAGCGCTTCTCCTACGTTTAGAGCCATTTTTAAAGCCTTCCAACTCCTTGAGGATGGCTTGCGTATTCAGATAGGGAAGGGATCGAGCAACCTTTGGTCCTCGCCTTGGCTACTTGGGTGTTCTTTGGCACCTAGGATTCCCTGTATACTTTTTTCTGATATGGACCTCAGGATTCAAGATGTTGTGGAGAATGGGCGCTGGACCTTGGAGCGAATCGGGACGCCTCTGCCGAACAATATTTTTCAGGAAATCCGCAACCATGGTCCGCCCTGCCTGCATGGTGCATTGGGGGATACATGGCGATGGGTGGGGACTTCCTCGGGCCAATATACTGTGAAATCAGGGTATTCTTGGCTAGTGTGGAAACGTCATGGACATGCAGACCCTACCAAGGCCTGGGTTTGGCATTTGGCTGTCCCGGAAAAGGTTCGGATTTTACTTTGGCTAGCCTCTCATAATTCCTTACCTACTAATGCTTTGCGATGTGCTAGAGGTATGGCATCCTCGGCTGTTTGTGGCATGTGTAATTCTGGACTGGAGACGATCAGGCATCTGTTCTTTCGATGCCCTCATGCTATCCGCATTTAGAATGGAGTCGGCATAGATGTAGCGCACATTTGGGAAGACGATGAGTTACAGCCTGATCAGGTCTTCAGCACCTTGAGGAAGACATGGACCTATCTCCATTGGGCGACTCTTTGGTGTATCTGGACCATGCGGAATGATATCTGCATGAACTGGGCGTCCGGGGTGGCTCCGGAAGTGATTCGCCGGGCTCGGCACCTTGGAGTGGCATTCGGCCGTTCATTTCCTCGGCCACTGAAAGTTGTTGCACCCCGACTTGTTTCTTGGCGACCACAAGGCTACTTGGATGTCATTCTTCATGTTGATGGCAGTTCGCGTGGGAATCCAGGTCATGCTGGTTTTGGAGGTGTCATCCGCGGTGTGGATGAGAACTGGATTCAAGGTTTCTCGGGATCTATTGGTATTAGTACAAATCTTGTTGCTGAACTCCACGGGATTTGGCACGGTTTGAAACAACTAGTGAGCTTGGGTATTCAGCATGCTAGCTGTTTCTCTGACTCGTTGGAAGCCTTGAGGATGATTGGCAAGGGTGTTCATGGTGACCATTGGCATGCTCCTTTGATATATCAGATTAAGGAGTGCATGGAAGCCAATCCTGGTTTGCGTTGGACTCATATTCTTCGTGAAGGCAATGCGGTGGCTGATTCACTTGCTAAACGGGGCGCCAATGCTGAAGATTTCTTCACCACCTGGGCCTTTCCTCCGGATGATGTTCGTTCTTTACTCTCGACGGATATGGCGGGAGTTTGCTTTGTTAGGGTCTAGATTGCTTTTGGTTGTGTTTTGCTCGGTTTTCCTTCATGTCCTTTAGCCTTCTTTTTATTTTTTCCGCTTTTGCCGACGTTTTGACGTCACTTGTATCCAAAAAAAAAAAGCTGCTTTTTACTTTCCTAGTTTTAGCATTAGTGTAGTATGTAGCTTGTAGTCAGTAGTTGCCAGATAATAGTTCTTATAATGGACAGTGGGCAAGAGACTCGTTTCCTGTTCTTTGTTCTTAAACTTTTTTGAAGGCATAATCCAACGAAAGAGTTTTTATTCAAATTCTATCGTCTTAGCCTGTAAATGACTTACTATTTGTTGTCCTCCGATTTTACGCAATAACAATAGTTTAACGTCTTGGTGATTTAATTTTGAGATAAGTTGCTTCCACAAGTTATCAATATTTGCTAGCGAATTCTGATCTTCAAACCAAATTATCGTCCAAGAACAGTGTGTAGACTTGGAGTTGGGCCCCTTCAACAGGAGATAATTAATGCCTAGCTTGTGTTGTACTTGTGGGGTTGCACTTTGCAGACTTTTATTTGTGCTTAATTTACTTGAAAATGGGGAAATCAAACATTTCAGTACTCCCTCCGTCCCATTAAAAGTGGCCACTATTCCTTTTTGGGGTGTCCCATTAAAAGTGGCCACTTTCCCTTTTAAGTAAATTAGATTAACATAAACATGATTAAAAATCCCACAATAATGACAATTGTACTTTCTGCACAAAGTCCCTATATATGTTTAACCATTAATATCTCAAAATGGGTATAAATAAAAATTATATAAAATATATATTCTAAAACTATACGATTAGATGATTCCAACAAGATCACACTTGACTATTTTTGTCTTTCTACATTATTACGATAACATTAAGTCAAAGTTAAATAATAAATATGGTTAAAAGTCAAATGTAACCAGTATAAATTAGATGGATGAATTAGTCAAATTAACTCACACCACTTTAACTACTAAATCCCATTACCTAAATTCCCGTGCCCAAAAGAAATGAGCCACTTATATTGGGACGGAGGGAGTACTTCATAATGTTATTAATCTTTTCAATAATTTAATGTTAAAATTAAAATACGTGCAATATAAATTCAACAAACTGTAATCTAAAATCAACACTACTTTAATCTTTCTTTTCTTTTCCTATGTCTGCCCAATCCGTTGTTAACAAAAATAGCTCAAGGATTTATCCAGGCAGTTTAGTTAGGTTCATAAAAAACCAAAGCAACCAAGGCTAGGCAGTTAGGCTGTAGGCACCCACTCGCCTTCATCAAGAATCAAGATTCAATTCAAGTTCCCCTTCGATCTGAGATTGCCACTCCTCGAAGATCCCCTCAATGTCGGCAGCGCTGGCCAACTCCGGTTCCAGCCTCGCATATCCTGACCGCTTCTACGCGGCTGCAACCTACGCTGGGTTTGGCGAATCCCCCAAATCCGCAGCCAAAGGGATCGCCTCTAAGTTCTCAAATGATACGGCATTACTTCTCTACGCTCTCTATCAGCAGGTCCTTACGTTATTTCTTTCTAATTTTTGAATCGCATTTTGCCCTTAGTTTCTACACATGCTCCGGTTGTTCAGTAATGTACTCAATTTCGCTTGATCCAGTGGCGTCGGGCATTGAGCTTGGGTTCTGTCTTGTTTTCGGGACCATTGTCTGATATATTCTTATATGGTGCTCAATTTAGGATATTTGAGAGTTCATTTGCAAGAAGATACTTCAGTTTTCGGGTGCAATGCTTGCTATTCGCTGATACCTTTTTAATTTATTTCTTTTCCTGCTATGTGAATTGTGATGTTTCATTGTTAAATACTTATGAAGTATATATAATAGGTTGGGTTTCTTCTGCTATGTTTCATTTATGAATGAAAGGCAACATTACAGATTTTTTATTTATTTTAAATTCACAATTTCATGAATCATTTTTATTCTATCTAGAATGTGTGTGTGTGTGTGTGTGTGTGTGTGTGTGTTTTTTTTTTTTTTTTTTTTTTAATCAACATATATAGTTATTTTGATTGTATAATTAGATTTATTTCCGAATTTCATTTGTTGTGTGTGGGGGGTGATACAAATTGAGTTGGATTTCATTCTGGCTTAAACTTTGGCATGCATGAACAGTTATACACCATTTACTTCAGAATGTTGGGTACTTAACTTTTGAATTTCAATCTACTGCATTATTAATTAATTCTCAGTTTCTTGTTGCTGTTGATATGCCATTGCTTGGTAAGTAATCCAATCCTTTGATTTTTTTCAGGCAACTGTAGGGCCATGCAACATTCCTAAGCCTAGAGCATGGAATCCCATAGAGCAAAGCAAATGGACAAGGTTTGAAGTGTGCAGATATATAACATTTTACTGGTTGATTTATTGATGAAGGCATATTTTGAAAAAAAAAAGAAAAAAAAAGACTCTATTGGTAAAGAACCATATTTACTGGTTTTAAATATCCAACTTGAAGAAGTCTTGGATGTTGGGGTTGTACAAGTAAATGGTAAAACTTTTCCAGTAGCTTAACCAATACACTTGTTAGAACTTAGGGAATTGCCTACCTTTATTTTTAAAATGACTAAAGTTAGAAGAAACTCTAGAGATGCTACCCAATTCCTGAACGTAGAGGATAGTAACCATGATTTTAAGGGCCCGTTTGGATTGGCTTTTGAAAAAAGCAGAAGCCAAAAGTAGAAGCAGAAGCAGAAGTCAAAAGCAAAAGCATGTAACTTTTGTGTTTGGATGAAATATTTGAAAAGCGGTTTTTTCTAAAAAAATATGTTTGGATGAATAAAAATGAAAAGTGCTTTTGGAATGTAGTAATTACCAAAAAGGACGTGATACTTAATATCTGTGATGCTCGGACTCGCCTAAATGGCCGGAGTACCGGTGTCCGCCGGACACGACACGGATTCCGGTACGGGATATGTGGCGGGTGCTTCAGGCGGCGGAGCGGACACGGCAGTTTTGAGTTTTTTTTTTTTTTTTCCCTTCCACTTGTAAAAAGCTTCGAAGAAGAAGACTGAAGAAGATGGAGAAGATTATACTTACCAGGAAGGGGGAACGGCGCCGGGCAGGGAACGCGCAGACGGCGCCGGCCGGGGAACCGCCGCGAAGAGGAGGCGGAAGACGGAAGGAAGATGATTGACGAAAGGAAGAAGACAGACAATTCCGAGGAAGAAGATGAACAGTTGGATTTGGGAAAAGCTGCTGTAATTAATTGGGTTTTAATTAATTGCCATTTTTTTTAAAAATAAAACAGCTGTATATAAAAGGGACAGCTGTAATTAATTGCCATTTTTTTTAGTTCCTTAAACAGTGTTAACTTTTTATTAATTCCCTCCTAAACAAAAAATCCAAATTAACTTTGCCCCCAAATTGTTCCCCAAAAAAACTTTGCCCCAAATTTTATTAACTTTTTCTTTAACAGGTTTTAATTAATTCCCTCCTAAACAAAAAATCTAAATTAACTTTGCCCCCAAATTGTTCCAAAAAAAACTTTGCCCCAAATTTTATTAACTTTTTATTTAACAGTATTTAAATAATTTTATTATATTAAAGAAATTTCTATTTTGATAATAATATATTAGTTATTAACAATATTCACTATATATATTCACTACATAAAAATTATATTATGAGGTAAACTTGAGGTAGATCATAAATTATTACCAAATTTTTGTTTTCTTTATCTAGTATTGGTACATATAATATATATATAAAAAAACTTTCCGCCGTGTCCCCGCACCCATGTCCTAATTCCGGATCCTTTTTTGCCGTGTCCCCGTATCCTGTTTTTTAAAATAGTAAGTGTCCGCTACATATCCCGCACCCGTGTCGGACACCCGTACCCGAGTCCGAGCAACATAGCTTAATATGATAATAAGATATATTTATAGTGTAATTTATATTAAGTAGTGTGGGTATTTAAGTCCTTGCACATTTTACGAGGTGCTTTTGGCTTCTGCTTTTGGGAGAAGCACCCCTGGGCTGCTTCTCCCAGAAGCATTTTTTTGGCTTTTCGAGGTGCTTTTGCTTTTTCTTAAAAGCCAAAACAAACACCTAATTTCCATTAGAAGTGCTTTTGGCAGAAGCAAAAGCCAAAAGCACCTCTCTAGAAGCCATTCCAAATGGCCTCTAATTCCAAGATTAGAGAATCTTATGGAAATACTTTACAGTGCTAATTGTGGTTGCAACTTGAGCATAGAATAAGTGAATATTGGACACTGATACCAATATTACCAGGGAGTTTTATTTTATAAAAATCCCATAATGCTCCCTCGGTTTCAATAGGAAAGAATTATTATTGTCCCAAAATACTAGAGACAAAGATGTATTTATTGGCTATATAAGATGTATATGTTTTCTTTATTGCCTTGTTGCAGTAGAATGTTATTTTTATGAGATATATGTAATGGGGCAATTTCGTTAAAAAAAAAGGGTATATTAATGAGTTGATATTGGTATAGAATATTGACTTCTGATAACTTAGTTATTTGTCCCTTATATAATGAGAGAGAGGTAAATGTTTTTAAATGGTAAGTTAAATAACGAGTAAACTCTGAATAATGTTATTTAATACAACCATGCAATTTGGTTTGATTGAAGATTGAAGAATGAAGATGTACTACATGTTATGGCTTTGGGGCTGACATTTAAGACATATTCTGTTGTGAAAAGCTTACACCAATAATGCTTCTGGAATTGAGACTTTCCTTTGTGACCAAGGCTATGCGCATTCACATATCATTCTTCATTTATTTTGATTCCATGGGGAAGATGAACTTTACATTAGGCTTAGATTGGGATTTGCTTTTAGTAGTTTTCATGGGGTCAGTTATAATATCAAGAGTTTTCTGGATACATATGTCTTGGTTTTTTTGAAGTTTGCTCCAAAGTGTTTAACTCCTTTCTATTCTTTTTTCATTTGTATTGAAGTTGGAATGGGCTTGGGAAGATACCTTCAACAGAGGCGATGCGCCTTTTTGTCAAAATATTGGAGGTAAGACACAATCAATCTTAGTTTCTAATGCTTGTTTTAGGGCAACGTATTACAATATTAAGATGGTCCCCCATCAACAGGAAGATGCTCCAGGATGGTATTCGAGTGTTTCAAATGTTGTTGCGGAGCATGTTCAGGATGGAGAGTTGAAAGTGAGTTGTTAAATATTCGCTACCACTTTTGTTATGGAAGAGTTTTACTCTAAGTGAATATGCAACTAGTCATTATTTGTGATCTGTTATGCGACAATAATTTTAGTAATATTATTGCCATGTCTCAAATGCGGTGTTACACAATTCTCTTTGTGCGAATTGTATTGTTGATGTCCAATAGAAGGACGGGAACAATTCTCTTTTGTGTGAATTGTATTATTGATGTCCAATAGAAGGACGGGAACAAAAGGGGAGTGGGAAAATTAAGGACGGTGAGGAGAAATAATCTAGGATGTAGAGTTGGCATTCATTGTGGAGAGGAGGAAAAATTGTAGACGCTTGTCTTGTTGACTTTCCTTGATATTACATTTTATCACATAATCTTCATCCAACATATTTTGCCCTTTGTATTCTCATGGTTTGCTCAGCAAAATTGGCTTCCTTTTTTTCTTTTTCTTGATTAACTTTTTTTGTTGTGGCTCAGCATAATCCAGCAGTTGTACCTATTGCTGAGAATGATAAAATTATCTCTCAAACAGAGACTGTTCCTACTGAAAATGGTAGCATTTCAGAAACTCAGGATAAAGATGTTGTGTCTGAAAGCAATGAAGTAGTTAGTATCTATGACCAGTGGGTTGCACCAACAATACCTGGTACACTGCCTAGAGCCCGATATGAGGTATTGAATCTTCATTTTTTCATAATTTTTCTTTGAGTATATCATCTCCTATTTTATAAGTCCTCAATCTGGCTTGAATGCATCTGCAGCATGGAGCAGCAGTTATTGATGATAGGATGTACATATTTGGTGGAAATCATAATGGTCGTTACCTAAATGATCTCCAGGTATAGAATTTAATAGTATTAGTACTTGCATATCTTATACCTTGTATTATTTTTGCAGCAGGCACTGCTAAATAAGCCTCATTATTCTGCATTTTTTTTTATGCTAAGTTCTTTCAATGTTTTACAAGATATACATGAGGTCTTATGTTTTTCTCATTGTCTTTTGAGTTCTGTCCTGTGACCTGTCCCACAACCACAAATGATGTTTCCCTTGTAGTTTCTGATTTCTCCTGAAGGTAGCTGAAGGAGTAACTCCAGATTTTCTTTAACCTGAAATTAGGTTTTGGATATGAGAAGCTGGAGTTGGTCCAAAGTAGAAGTTCAGGTAGGAGCAGGTGGTACAACAGCAGCTTGTGCTGGCAATACACTGGTTAGTATAGAGATTACTTTTAGCTTTCTGATGAAAAGTATTAAGGTAGTTGTCTCCACTTCAATTTGATAATCAACGTTCTCTCTCTCTCTCTCTCTCTCTCTCTCTCTTGGAAAAAGTAAACCAGTTTATTGATTTCCTTTCCAAGAAAAAAGGAATAAAGTAAACCAAGTCATAAGTGCCTTTTGAGTTCAAGTATTCTGCAACTTTGATACAATTTTCAAGTCATAAATTGTCTTACATAATTCTATTAATTGATCCCTGGTATTACATGCTTGCACTGACCTCTTTGTAGATACCATGGGAAGGGAATAAGCTTCTTTCAGTGGGTGGGCACACAAAGCATCCTTCTGAAACCCTGCAAGGTTATCACTATACATGCTAGCAACTCTGGTGTGAAGACTTGTAATTCCGTATGTTCAAAGTTATTTTGAAAATTTTTGCAGAATTTATTTTAAAATAGTCCATGATGTTAAATAAAGGTGTTAAAAATTGGTTGTTTCATCTCTTTGTGCTTTTGTTTTCAACAGTGATACTTGATACAAAATCAAGCACTCATGGTCATTGTTGTTCCTCTTTCATGTTTCTCAGCCATTTTCTTTGTTATATTCCATCTTTGGGGCCTTCATACTATTCTCGTCATCATCTGTTTTTATGAATGCTGTTCCCTGGTGTTTCTGCTTACTAAAAGTGACAATGAATTGACACGAGCTTATGGTTTACCTCTTAATGCTGATTAACAAATGATGGCAGTAAAGGTATTTGATCTGCAAACTCGTACATGGTCAACCTTGAAGACTTATGGAAAGCCTCCGGTATATTTTTGTCCACACCAAAATAATCTCTTGAATTTAACTGCTGTATTCATGATTTTTTTTTCTCCCTATCTTGTTTTCCCATTTTGTATAGTGCCTGTGAATGTAATCGTGCTACATATCGAGTGATATAACTCATATTGTTTTTTCGATTTGTAGGTCTCACGAGGAGGGCAATCAGTTACCCTTGTGGGAACAGCGCTAGTTATATTTGGTGGACAGGATGTGAACAGATCTCTTTTGAATGACCTTCACATTCTGGATTTAGTAAGCTTGACTTGGGATGAAATGGACACAGTGTACGATTTTTCTGAGCAGAATCTTGGGAATTATCCGTATCTGGTTACACTTTATACTATTGAGAATTTGTGATTTCTGATGTAACTTTATAAAGATCAGGAGGCTGGGAAGCTTCTGGAAAACTAGAACACTCTCTGTATCTTTTATTTAGTCACAATGAATTGGTCTAATAACTTGTTTTGTTTGATGATGGTTTTGATGATTGTGATTGTGTTTAATGAAGAGAACATATTTTAGAGTTGTACTTCTTGGTCAGTGGTTTCTTTCAGTCCCTAACTCCATATCAACATGTGTATGTGTTTTTTTTATGACCTCCAATATTTGTAAGTTGATATTTAAATAGGGATTGACCAAAGAGGATTATGTTGTCTAATAGTCTCTGCACTTACATGTTCACCATTCCTAGAAGAGTGGTATGCTGTTGCATATTAGCATTTTATGCTGAAATTTTTATTTGAATAAGTAACTTTTAACTTGTTAGTTGTTATAGAAATATAATTGTTGATATTCTTGTGTGCTTATTTTCTGCTAATTGCCACCAACTTTGCAGGGGGGTGCCACCTTCTCCAAGATCTGATCATGCTGCTGCAGTGCATGCAGATCGCTACCTTCTTATCTTTGGTGGGGGGTCACATTCAACTTGCTTCAATGATCTTCATGTTCTTGATCTGCAAACTGTAAGACAATAATTTTTACCTTAAAATTTTATCGCCAGCAGTTCCGACACAATGATTTCCAAATTCATAAAATCTTTTATATTTTATCGTAATTTAATACATTGTCATAGTTGGAATGGTCTAGACCAACACAACAGGGTGAGATACCAAGTCCCCGTGCTGGCCATGCAGGTATAACTGTTGGCGAGAATTGGTTCATTGTTGGTGGAGGAAACAACAAAAGTGGTATGTGTATGTGTTTGATACGTAATTTAATTCCCACCAGCCACCATTGTGAATCCTTTTTTCTACGCTTTGCATTCATTCAATTAATTTTAGCGTTGGCTGAACTTTGTGAATGTTTTTGGTTGGGATGTTACTGAAAACCTGAGTTCTCTTGAAATCATTGATAGCTTTGAGGCTTCACATTTATCTCAGAAGCTGAATCCACTGTTTAAAAAGGCGTTGGTGAGGCGCGCCTTGAGGCTCGCCTCTACTCGAGGCGGTACAAAGTCGTACAAGAGGCGGCGCCTCTGGTACATGAACAAAAAAGCACGCCTCGCCCATGGTGAGGCGGACGCCTCAGGCCCAAAAGTTACTACTATTTCTTTTTTTAAAAAAAGAAAAATTTTAAGATGGGCATCATGGGCTCAAACCTGTCTTCTCATATTTTTTCCTCTTTGTTGTGTGTGTTTTCGATAGGAAGATGAAGACAAGGATAGCTTATTAGATTTCCGAATAATTATAATTTATATTCCTTATTATTTATTTTGAACTTAAGATTTTAAAGACTTATAAAATATTTTAAATTGTTTTGAATTTATATTTTAGATGTTTTAAAAACATTTATATATCTTAATTTTTAAAAATATATTACATATAATTTTACGTCTTTCCAATTTATGCCTCAATGTTACGCCTCAGACCGCCTCGAGGCTTACGCCTCATGAGGCAGTACAAAATTGTACCGCCTCAAATATCGTACTTTAAAACATTGGCTGAATCTTCTGGTTCTTTTACCTGCTAGACATTATGGAGTCTCAAAAAATATAGGAGGTACCTACAACTTACAAGTAGCATTCAAACAACATCCCTTTTCTTTATTTCACTCCAAATCATGCTATAGGAATTTAGGTTGCATCATGTATGGGGTTTGTTGAATACATTTCCCCAAGCCATTCTTTACCAAAGAAAAAAAAAATGTGATTTGAGTTTTTGTTCTGGTGCGCACTACTTTCCTATTCCAAGGAGAGAATTGATTGGGGCAATCTCAACCTTGATGATTCATTTTTTGGGTAGTTACTAGTTACTATGTCTCCTGTTAAGGAGTTGTAATTTCTTTGTTTCCTTGTTTTTTTGAGATACGAATCAAGTGATAAACTCCTTACATTCTTATCTCTTTTTGCGTACGCAGGAGTCTCTGAGACTGTCGTGCTCAACATGTCTGCATTGGTTTGGTCGGTGGTCACTTCTGTACAAGGTCGTGTACCAGTTGCTAGTGAGGTAATGTGTTGTAACCTGTCAAAACTTTATTTTATGCTCCATATTCTTTTGAACTGTTGACGCCAATGAGGTGTACAAGAGTACTGACACCTCAACACGTTCTGTATGTTAAAAATTCTCACTTAAATTTCTTTAGAGGCATTTGTTTAGGAATTAGGAATAGAGTCCTGCAAATATTTTTTTAGAGAATTTTGACTTTATTTTAGATCTAAGAATTGAATGGCTAGGACCTGGCTGATATATACCAAATTGTTTTAGGCCCTGAGGATCTCAGTGTAACTACTAATGAGTATCAGAGACTTGGAAGTTGGATCCACTTGGATAGATAATCTGCTGTAAATTCCACTTAGTTTGACTGTGTGAAGATGGAGATTCAGACAATTTAACTTTTGTCAACTGCTTTGATATTTTTTTTATTTTAAAAAAAAATAAAATAATACTCCGTATGAAGTATGACTATTGCATTGACCTAGGATCATACTAAACTATGAAAGAGATGCGATTAATAATTTTGCAAGATGTCAAAGGAGCTTTTTGTTTGATTTGCTATAAATAAATAAATTACACCATGTAGGTGCAAAAAATGCGTAGACAGAAACTGCAAAATAATTTTATTAATTTCACAAGAAATGTCTACAATTACAGATAATTTCAATGAATTTAAAAGAAATATGTGAAGATCAAACGATATGAGTGTTCGACTTCTGTTACTCCTTTGATTCCTCCAACCTTGAAGACGTCGAGATGCTTTTGTGCTTCTTCTTCGGCTTTTTGGAATTTCTGCAGCGTTTTGTTGCTGTAGATCTCAAGTGTTTGAGTCTTGAGAGTGGTTAGGGTATAAAGATGTGTGTCTGGAAGTGAAAAGTAGTCGTATGCGACAGGGTGCCTCTATTTACAGAGGGAAAAACCCTAGGGTTTGTGGATGATGGACCAATCGATGGGCTGGTCCAATCCACATCTCTATCGGGTCAGTGAGCATGTGGGCCTTTCGTCTGGGCTTGTTCACATTGACTGATTTCCATGGACTGGCCTGCTTTAAGTGTCCATTGGATCATAGGCCTGTGGGTCTTTCATCTGGACTTGTCCACATTGGCCCAATATAATTAAATCCATTTGGTTTGATGGATCCAAATGACCCAATAAATATTAATAATTATTTCAAACATTTCATTTATTTAAAATGTCTAAAATAATTAAATTAATATTTAAATTTGCACGTGTCGCATTTTTAGTGGCGAATAAATTTCACGTGTTTACAGATGCCCCCTCGAGACTTGTTTAGGGCGAAATAAAATATTTGAGACGTGAACGAGTCTCGAAATATTTATTTTTGTATATGATGCCCTCTTTTTTCTTTCGGGCCAAATTTCCAACTGTCTTTCACATATCTTGGCATCAAATTGATTTGGAAAATAGTCGAAACACTAAAATCTATATCACTTTAGACTCTTGTATCTCTTCACATGATGAAACATACTGGGCGAAAGGCTCTTTACCGTTCGAGATTCATATCAGATTCCGTCGGTGTCCCTTGTACTTATCCAACTTAAAATAAATCAAATCCAATCCTTTAGATTTTCCACAATCAATGGGTTTGCATATTTATTCAGATACTGGAATATGATTTGCTGGGCGGTTGGATCATTAAAGATTTCAAACTCCCAAAACTAATTCCAACCGTTCAAGAGCTCCTTTTTCTTCTTGGATTTTTTTTCTTTTCAATGCATCAAACATTTGATCCTGTATGCACACTCATACCGCCAATTACCATATCAAACAAATATTTTCATATGATTTGGAGCCACTATTGAATATCTTGCATTTAATTCCAAAACTTCAAGCCAATTCAAAATTGATTCACCTGACATTGTATCGGGATCAAAACCGAATTAACATCTGGCTTGAACTTGACTAGATTATATGATTGCATCCATGAATATTTGGGAAGATTTAAATCCATTTGCTCAGGAATTCTATAAACCATCACCTAGTTCGAACTTGGTTTCATCAACCTTCAGATTTAACTTGAGCTTTGATGTTTATTCAACTGAATCCCCAAATCCAAATCAAATTTGATACTAACAAAAATATTTCCTCAAAGATTTCAAAAACCCAATCAAGATTGAATCTTCACATATCTAATGGAATTCATGCTGGCATCTATAAATTAACCCTCAGTAACAAGAAATCACTCTACATCTTTTCCATAAGCAGACTAGTGAGACCAACCCACCAATTTCAGACACCATAAGTCAGGTAAATATAGCCCATGCCCTGCGTTTTTTTTTTTTTTGTTTTTAAAACGTCTTTCTGCTCCATTTTTTGTTTAATTGTATTCTTCTTGCTTTCTTGTTTGTCTTTGCTTTGACGAATATGGGCGCTTTCGATGCTTGGGGCGCCGTGTCAAATTCCGCAACATACCCAAGTCCACTCCGGTCACCTTTTCTTCGGTTGTTGTCCGAGAGCTTTCCCAACGGCGATGGCTCATTTGGGTTGAATCCAGACTTGGTGAGCAACTTAAATGCCTTCGGACCGAATTCTTTGTCGTTCTTCAGTCGGCGTGCCTCACTACCTTTGAGTTGAATTTTTACCGTTTTCTGCGATGTGCCAGGATCAATGGGCGTTAGTGGGAGTGTAAGCCCCTCGAATGCTTCTTCCAAGATGGATTTTCCTTTGTCTTCACGGGTTGGTTGACCTTCTTTACGTTCTTCTTCCTCCAACGAAGGTGCCTTAGCTTTGGACGCCTCAAGGTAGTACTTAGCATCCCCGTAGTAAGACTCGGCCACCGCAAATGGTTTGTCATCGGCGATAACCCTTTTGACGACGCCATTGTGCACGTACTTGAAGCATTGGTGCCATGTTGAAGGGACGACGCCGTTCTCGTGGATCCATGTCCGACCAAAAAGCATGTTGTATGATGTCCTTGCGTCAATGACGTGGAAGTACGTGCTTGCAGCCATGTCATCAATTTGTAGACAGACTCGGATTGCGCCAAGGGATTTTTGCCCCCCTTGGTTGAAGCCTTGGATTAACATTTTACTGTTGGATAGTTCTTCCTCAGAGATGCCCAATTCCTTCAGGGTGTGAAGTGGCATGATGTTGACGGCGGAACCTCCATCTATCAGAATTCGATTCACTCGCTTGTTGTCTACGTATCCAACGACGAACAATGGTCGGTTATGAGCCTTCGACTTTTCCAGCTCCATCGGCATGTCGTCGTCATTGAACGTGATGGACAGCATGCATTCGTTGAGATGCGAATGGTCCACAACTTGTTTGGTGTGGTCTTGCTGCGATGTGCTCCCAACTTCGAAGACGGTGTTGCACGTCGTGGACTTGTCGGGAACTTTGATCTCAATCGATCCAACTTGGATGGAAATGGTGTTGGCCGTCTCTGCTTCGTCTGCCAAGGTGATTTTGCCTTGTTTGACGAGATCCATGACTTTGTCTTTGAAAACGAAGCAATCTTGGATCGTGTGGCTCACCAAACGGTGGTACTTGCAGTATAGTGGGTCGTTGGTCATCCCTGCTTGCTCGGGACGTTTCATCCTTGGTAGCTCGATGAGGTTTTCTTTCATCAAGTCATCGAAGATGCCCGGTAAGTCGGAGTCAAGGAATGGGTACGTCTTAGCCCGTCTATCTTCCAATGACGACTTTTGACGTTGAGCTTGTGGTGGCTTTGGCTTGTCGTTTGTCACCGGCTCCTTCCCGCGTACCTTTACGAGAGCGGCGCTCGTTGCCATCGCATCCTTTGTGGGTGGCTTCGACTGTGGCTTGCCTCCTTTCTTCCATTCGACTCGGTTGTTTGTACGAGTTTGTTGAACAGGCGGACCATAGGCTCCACTTGACGCCAAACTTAGTTCCATGTCGTGAGCACGAGTTGCAAGCTCCTCGAATGTCCGGGGACGAATGCCTTGCAGGATGTATCGTAGGCCCCATTGCATGCCTTGGATGCACATCTCAATCGCCGACGTCTCAGACAACCGATCCTTGCAGTTGAGCTCAGGCTTCTCCAGCGGTTGATGTAGTCGATCACCGGCTCGCCCTTTGATTGTTGCGTGTTCGTCAATTCTATCATGCTGACGGTACGCCGTGTGCTGTAAAAACGATTCAGAAACTCTTGCTCAAGTTGATCCCAACTGTCGATGCTGCCGTGTTCCAAGTCGGTATACCATTCGAACGCATTCCCCTTTAGTGAACGAATGAACTGTTTGACGAGGTGATCTCCAAACGTACCCGCTTCGTTGCATGTCTCTACGAAATAGGCGATATGTTGCTTGGGATTCCCTTTGCCGTCGAACTGTTGGAACTTGGGCGGTTGATAGCCTGCCGGCATCCTTAGTGAGTCGATGCGGGCGCTGTATGGCTTGAGATACGTCAAGGAGGATTTTGATCCTGCCGAGACCTCTTCCTTTAGCGTTCCCGTGATGAACTCTTTCAGTTGATCAGCCGAGATGAAGCCGTCAGGAGTGACTTGGACGTCAGCGGTCGCTTTTCCTTTTGCCGAAGCGCCTTGCCGGGAAGTCTCTCCATCGTCGCGGATCTCTACGGGCTTGTTTACCGCTTGGCCGCCGTTAGAGCCATCCAGTCTGTTCATCATTTGCTCCATGCGTGCATCTTGCAACTCGGATCTCTTCACAAGCATTTCCACGATCTTTGTCAGGTTGGACATTTGCTCTTCAAGAGTGCTGGCTTGGGTTGTCATTGCAGCAGCATGACGCAGGGCGGATGTTTCTTCTTGATCTCCCCGCGGGCTTGACAATGGCGTGGAAGATCCCGATCTATGGTCGTTTCCTTCTTCCAGCAGCGGCATATCCGCATCAACTTCTTTTTCCCGCGCAGCATCGGCGGCCTCCATTGCTTTCTTCATGTTCCTTGTGGTGACATTGGGCATAGCGGCACCGGATGTTGAAACTACAAAAAATGTGAAGACAGAAACTGCAAAATAATTTTATTAATTTCACAAGAAATGTCTACAATTACAGAGAATTTCAATGAATTTAAAAGAAATATGTGAAGATCAAACGATATGAGTGTTCGACTTCTGTTACTCCTTTGATTCCTCCAACCTTGAAGACGTCGAGATGCTTTTGTGCTTCTTCTTCGGCTTCTTGGAATTTCTGCAGCGTTTTGTTGCTGTAGATCTCAAGTGTTTGAGTCTTGAGAGTGGTTAGGGTATGAAGATGTGTGTCTGGAAGTGAAAAGTAGTCGTATGGACAGGGTGCCTCTATTTATAGAGGGAAAAACCCTAGGGTTTGTGGATGATGGACCAATCGATGGGCTGGTCCAATCCACATCTCTATCGGGTCAGTGAGCATGTGGGCCTTTCGTCTGGGCTTGTTCACATTGACTGATTTCCATGGACTGGCCTGCTTTAAGTGTCCATTGGATCATAGGCCTGTGGGTCTTTCATCTGGACTTGTCCACATTGGCCCAATATAATTAAATTCATTTGGTTTGATGGATCCAAATGACCCAATAAATATTAATAATTATTTCAAGCATTTAATTTATTTAAAATGTCTAAAATAATTAAATTAATATTTAAATTTGCACGTGTCGCATTTTTAGTGGCGAATAAATTTCACGTGTTTACACACCAAAAAAAAAAAAAAAAAGAAAGAAAGAAAGAAACCAGAAGAGAAAAGAAAAGGATGGACCATGTTGGATAAAAAAATTGCTCTGCCTGTCTCTAGTAACATGAGGCACTCAATAGAATGATTGGGAATGGCATAATCTCCCACGCTGCATATTTGATATGTGTTTCTGCTGGGGTGCATTATGTCAATAGTGCAAGAGTGTATAAGTGTATTCTTAACACGATGATGCTTAAAAGTATTAGTACCATATTCGGTTAGGAAGTATTAATCCATTATCAATTAAACACATCCAATATTCCTAATGATAATCTTAGTGGCTTTGACAATTTAATATCATACCCATATGGCAATACCCTGCGTGAAAAGAACTCTCTTGAAACATATGGAACTGTTCTTCTTTTCCTTTTTACCAATATTAATTTTTAGTCAGCAATAATCAGTAATCTAGTGATGTCCTGTTTCAGGGTTTAAGTTTGGTCCTGAGATCTTGTGATGGTGAAGACATCCTGGTGTCATTTGGTGGATATAATGGGAGATACAACAATGAGGTCTTGATTGCCATTTCTTTCCTTTTAATATTTTATTTTGTCAAAGCATACATCTATTCATCTCCTCAACTGGGATTTGATTATCACCATCAGGTCCATGTACTTAAACCAAGTCACAAGTCAACTTTACAGTCCAAGATGGAAACACCGGTGCCTGATAGTGTATCAGCTGTTCAAAATGTTACTAATCCTACAAGGGACCCGGAGTCTGAGTATGATGCAGGTCAAGAAGGAAAAATAAGGGAAATCGTTGTGGATAATACTGATACCGAACCTAAGGTGAGCATTGTTGGCCAATTTCACTGATACCTTTATTACTGTCATTCACTTGAGTAATACTTATAATTCTTTATGTACTCTATTTTTCAATTAAAACTAATGAACAACATTCATTTTTGTTCACTAAGCATTTTGATTTTACATGAAGTTTCGCACATCTAAAAAATTTGGTGAATAACCGGGTATACATCTAAAAAATTTAGTCATATACCTAAGGTAGCAGAGTACTCCCTGAAGAATTTGTGTTTTATTTCTATCTTGCACAGATTACCAAGGTTGAAGAGGCAAATGAGCATCTTATAGAGTCACTTAAGAATGAGAAGGAAGAACTAGAATCATCATTTTCGAAGGAGAAGATGCAGGCCCAACAACTAAAGCAAGAGCTAATGGATGCAGAATCTCGCTACACCGATTTATACAAGGTGACTCTCCACTATCTCTATTATGACAAGCTTTTTCGTTGGTTTTGAACTCACCAGGAGAATTGTTTGTTCTTATGTTTAGTTGTGAACTTCTTAATTATACACTTAAAAGTTAAAGGTTGTATAACATCAAATTGTACTTTTTGAGGATCCGCCTACAAAAATGCAATTAGAAGAGAGAGGTAGCCATCTCCAGATATGTGGTAGAAAGCTGCTAACCCGTACAGGGATTAAAAATTTCTCTTTATGAGTCAGGTTTCTCAAGGCTTTTCTTTTATAAAGACAGGGAATGCACGCATTCAGGAGGAAGTGAGGGACTATGTACTCAGTACAAGATTAATCTATCATAGTAATCATCAAATACACTGTAGGGAAGACAAATACAACCCAAATAAAATTTCTTAAATGAAAGATAAACAGCAAGACAGTGAGTGATATTTGAGATGCAGCAGCCAGTTGGACTAGTAGTGCCCTGAACTTTAGATATGTCAAACATGTTAGATTGTAAGCCATTATTTGATTTTTCTGTATTGACTTTGTAAAGTTTAAACTTTAGGTTTTGATTTGCCAAAAATCTATAGTTAATGTAGTCCCTATCTGTGCTCATATGTAAACACATGAAAAAAGAAAAAAGAAAAGAACTGTCGAATTTGCCCTGAAGTTTGATCCTCACATATGGCAGCAACAATGTAACAACTGATATGCTTATTTGAAATATAAAAATGGATAGGTATGTCCTTTATCGCATGCTAAACATCTTTCATATAGCATCAATAATAGTGCATATGGTGTATTTCGTAGAGAACAGTGTATGCAGCTCTTAAAAATGATTCTCTATTTCCAGCCTCTCTCCCTGTTTAAAATGAGCAATTGTGAAACTTCTTCCTTGAGGTAATCTTACAGATAAAGAACTAGGCAAAAGTTTCCACTTAACAGGTTCAAGTTGTTTAAAATGCTTCCAATGGTTGAGTTATTCCTACTCCGATTATCAAGGTTCCAGAATGTGTGTGTTGATGGTAGACAATAGAGCGGTAGTAGGAAACAAAGCTTGGTGTAGATATATATGGCTGTTGTTGAATGGGAAGGGAAAAAGATAGCTTCTAGTGCGAGTTTTTTTGGCTTTCTATTCGTAATCCATTTTATCATTTTATGTTCTACTTTCTATTGTATTGTCATATCTTTGAGTTGTGATGTTGGAGTTGAGAGTGGAATTGTTGATTTGGAAGCTTCTTGATTTGTCTTGGGAAGAGTTGACTGGGGATAAATAGCTTTTAGATAAATAGGTGCAATACATTCATGATGAAATTTTACTTAATTTTTACATTTACGATTTTGTAGGAGCTTCAGTCTGTACGAGGACAACTTGCCACCGAGCAATCCAGATGTTTCAAACTCGAGGTATGCATCATATCAGATATTACTACTCAAGGATATTGCTGGTAATAGGAAAGGAAAATGCATTCAGCACATTTAATTGATCAACATGTACACTGAATTCCATTTTTAAGTTGCAGTATTGACATGGTCAAAATCTGATTATTCTTCTCATAGAAAATTATTGTGAAAGATAAATTGAACTGATATTTATGCTTTATGGGTGCAACAGTCTGCCTTGTACCACAGAACCATTATATGTTAATAAAATCCTTGTTACGATCTTCCCCTCTCAGTACGACATCCATGGTTGTAATGTGACCCAAAACCCTGTGTGGTTAATCATATTTCCTGATCTAACAGGTAGAGGTTGCGGAAATGAGACAGAAACTACAGACCATGGAAACCTTAAAAAAGGAACTTGAAATCCTCCAACGACAAAAGGCTGCTTCTGAACAAGCTGCACTGAATGCAAAGCACAGGCAGGGCTCAGGCGGAGTATGGGGATGGCTCGCTGGGACACCGCCCAACGAAAGGGACAGTGATGGTTAATACCAATTTTTGCATTCATTCATATGATTACATACATATATATATACAGAGAGAGAGGGAGTGAGAGAGAGAGAGAGAGAGAGAGAGATCAGTTGGACTCTTGATAAATTATTATACATCAAAAAATCCGTATCTTTTTTGAAACAAATAAGATCATATCTGAAAAAGAACATTTACAGCGTCTGTGACAGAGTTTTGTAGATTAATGCGATTTTCAGGCCGTAAGTTGTGGTATTTTTTATGTAGGTTCTGCAGTATTTTTTTTCTTTTTTTTTTTTGGGAGTTCATGTTACATAAATTACAAATGAAATAAAAGGGATAAATAAGGAGCCGGGTGGTGATTCGAACTTCCAACCTGTTGGTTGGGATTCTACAGTATTGTTATGCAGAATTTAATTATTCATTGAAATTTGGGAGAGGAGATTATTGGGGTATACTACATTGTTTTCTTTGAAATCTTGCTGCATAGCATTTTGTGGAGATACGCCGTCTACAATGATACTCCCTCCGTTCTTATAGGTAGTTATGTTATGTTTTTACTAATAAAAATATAAATTTATGAAGTAATTAATGCATATATTAGTTATTGAAATTGAGCTATTTTGGTTCATACAATGAATTGCATTGTCGCACCGTTGTCTCAAGAAGTGGATTCTATTGGGAAGGTTTATTGCTGCCACCTGACCTGACACTATTTCCAATTTCATGAAGTTAAACCAGAGCAAAAGAGTGGGCAATTGTGTACAACTGCTTTTCAAATTCCGGCCAAACGGATTCTGGCGCCTGTACGTTCAACGTGTACAGCCTTCCTCTCATGGAGCAGCACACCGCCACATTCCTCCGCCGGAAGTCCCGCCCCTCAACTCCATACTCTATTTCGTAATACTTCACCTTCTTCTTCCCATCCTCCCGCAATCTCCACCCCATCAATCGCCCCTTCACGTCCGTCCGCTTCCCCCCGCCGGTTATCGTTCGGACCACGGCTTCCCCAACCTCCTCCGCCCCTCCAAACTTCTCTACCGAGAATTCCACCGGAACCGCCGCCACGATCACGCTCACATTCAGCTCCCCGCTGGACCCTGCCGGCCCGAACGCCACCACCGGCTCGTTCACCGCCTTCCGCGGCCGCGATAGAGGAGGAGGATCCAGCGACCTCTCCGCCCGCCCTGCCGCTCTGTACAGCAGCGTCTGATCCCCCAACCAACTCTCTGGGTACACGAATTCTGTTCGTAAAGCAAATTAAAGCCCCCTCTTATTTCCAAAATTTGTTAACTGACAACCAGATTGGATTCAAAATCAAAATTGTATACGTTGGAAAGGCGATGTACTCACCGAACCCTTCGTTAGTGTCTATGTATCGGCTGTAGCCCCCGACGGGGTACAGCGCGTCGAGCTTGAGGCCCCGCGCGGCGTCCGGGGAGAAGCCGAGGAGGAAGCTCGTGACGCCACCGAAATTGGCGCCTGCGGCCAATGCGGAAGCGACGGAAACCCCGGTGAGGAGGCGGCGGCGGAAGACGGACTGAAGGGGCCTGAATTGCTCTGCCGGAGTAGGGAAGGACTGGTTTTCACCGCCGCCGCCGCCGTCGGACGATTGCGCCGTGTAAATCCGGTTGGGAAACTTCAATTTGAATTTTACTGCGTGTTGAGCACACATCATTTTTGTGTGATTGATTCAGTTTCGTTTTGGAATTGGTTTAGGAAAAGTTTTGGATTTTGTCATCCATCTCTGTACTCTGTGGTTGAGATTTTGCCTTAAAATGTTTTCTGCATGTTTGGATGCATTTATTTATTATTATTATTATTATTTTTTTCCTGTTTATATATAATAAAGTACGTTGGGACTTGGGAGTATACATCTAATACAGTATATTTAGTCCAAGTAAATTTAAATAAATTTAAATCTATGCGAAAAAAATGTAAATAAGTTGATGTGTTTGATTTATTTACACTTTTTATTATTTAATTTTGACTTAATTTTACTATAAATATGCATCGTTGTGCCTGGGCTGTGAGGGCTCTCAGCCACATGGATAGTTCAATATGCTCATCGGCACCTGACCCTGAGATGTGGATCACCCAAGGCACATTAGCATGGTATATTTAAAATAAAGTAGTCAGAATATGATCTTATTAAACTAACTTATTTTTACTGTAAATATATATTTGAAATAAAGTTGTCGGATAGGATCTTATTAGAATCGTATAATCATGCAGCTTTAGAATATATATTTTATATAATAATTTATTAAACATAATTTGAGATATTAACGATTTTAAAAAATACATTAAATTGTGTAAAAAAATAAAATAAAATAAGTTAAATGGGACAATGAGTAATATTTTTACCTTCTAACAAAATCTTACCTCATTCAATTCTTACATACACTATTACTCTTTTATGCAGATGAATTAAATAAAATATTAAAGCAATATTCTTTTCTCTGGGCTGTTGTCCATGAATAAAAAATGGGATTTTATGTTTGTTAAGAAAAAATAAAATAAAATAAAAGAACATAAGGACTCAATTTCATAGAAAATAGGGCACAACTCACCCTTGAACCGAGTAAATACAAACAAACTAATCCCCCCCCCCCCCCCCCCCCCCCCCCCCCAATCCCATTCCATCCATTATTGGCTTCTGTCATTTTGCCTTGCAAATGTGTGCTCATTTCTTGCTATATGTACATATGTATGCAGTATGCAATGTTAACTCAATCAAATAATTAAAGTGAAATACTAATAATGTGTGAATATCTATGGAAAAAAGGTTAATTAAGTACATTTTCTTTTCCAAAAATCCAAATCAGTCATTTTTCTATTTTATTACCAAAATAGTCCGCTACAAATGCTAATTATGTCCAAATCAGTCCATTGTTCACTAATTATGTCCTAAATGCTGACGTGACAAGGGTTTAAATTCAAACCTAACACGTGGGCATAATATTAGTAATTTTTCTTTTATCTTTTGTCAATTCAGTCCTAAACATTTGTTTTGTTTCATTTAGTCCTCTACCCAAATTAGTCATTTTAATATTAATTGGTCTCTAACCTTCCAAATTATTTCATTTCAGGCTCAAAACCTTAAATTTTTATTATTAGTAGTCCATTTATCAAATAAATGCCCAACATACTTCCGTAAATAAGTTTAAACACCGAACCTCATACAATGGGTTTGTCTGCCTTGTTACTGAGTTTTTCAAACTCTGGGTAGGAATGGCAATGGGCCGGTTTTGGGGCGTGGAGTAGCATCCCCATCCCCAAAACCGTTAGCATTTTTAGTCCCCAAAATCGGCCCATTTCCCATTGGAATCTTATCGGGGATCCCCATCGGGTATCATACTTTCCCCGATCCCCATCGGGAATTTTATCCGGGATTTACTTACAAGTCAATTTTCGATTTTTTGGGTAGTTGGAAGGACCAAATCCAAATTATTCAAGCCAACTTTCATAAATTATAATATTAAACACACAAATATATTGTTTAACAATAAACCATAATCCACATCAAAATTTCATATTTATTTCTAATATATAATCAACCCATCAAATAAATGAGTTTTAATAATTATTTTTATTTTACGAAGTCAAAAGGCCAAATAAATAGGAGGTTGGAGTCCATACTGTGCAAATTACAGAGGAAAAGAGGAAGGATAGGGGTCGGACGCCGAATGGGGAATCCAACCCTCAATTATAAGAGTAAAAGTTAGTGACATAACAACTATATCAAGTTCTCATCCAATTTATAATTTTTCTGGATTGTCTGAGTAAAATTTATAAAATTTAATGTATAGAATATTAACTATAATATATATAAAATATAAAATAAATAATATATTAAATATATCGGGGATGGGTCGGGACGGGGACTTCATCCCCATCTCCGTCCCCACAAGAATCCCCGAAAAAATCCCCAATCCCCGGCCCATCCCCGATAATCCTCCCCCAAAATCATACCGAAAATTCGATTTTCGATTTTCACTATTGGGGATGGGCTTTTTTGCCATCCCTAACTCTGGGATTTTAGGGACTCCCTCCAACCACCCGACCGCAACCGATGGTTTATTGGTTCTGGTTTCCGTCAGCAACAATCAGCACAATCCTATTTTGCTTCCTACCTTAGGACATAGCAATGTTTGAGTAAATTATTTAATTTAAATTTTTAGAAGGTTATGGATACATGAAGTTTGATTTTATTGAAAACATAGTAAAAATATTATTCAAATATTATTAAAAATATTAAAAAAAAAGTAGCCTGAATTTTATTGCACAGACTTCCTGCATCATAACATTCCAAAGAGTAAAAATAAATCATTTACCAAAAAATTTAAATTAAATCATTTACTCAAACCTTCATACGTCATAAGGTAGGAAATAAAGTAGGATTGTGCTGATTGTTACCTAAGGAACCCAGAACCAATGAACCATCGGTTGCGATCGGGTAGTTGGAGGGAGACCGTAAAATCCCAGAGTTTGGAAGACCCGGTAACAAGGCAGTCAAACACAATGTAAGAGGTTTGGTGTTTAATCTTATTTACGGAAGTATGTTGGACATTTATTTGATTAATGGACTAATAATAATAAAAATCTAAGGTTCTGGGCTTGAAATGAAATAATTTGAAAGGTTGGAGGCCAATTAATATAAAAATGACTGATTTGGGTAGATGACTAAATGGAACAAAACAAAAGTTTAGGACTGAATTGACAAAAGATAAAATGAAAATGACTAATATTATGCCCACGTGTTAGGTTTAAATTTAAACCATTGCTACGTCGGCAATTATGACATAATTAGTTAACAATGGACTTATTTGGACATAATTAGCATTTATAGCGGATTATTTTGATAATAAAATAAAATAAAGGACTGATTTAGATTTTTGGAAAAGAAAATGGACTTAATTAACATTTTTCCCGAATATCTAGAGTACTCCTATACTACAATCATCTGCAACAATTGTGGTTCATTGTACATATAGTTTTTTTAAAAAAAAACATTGTTACACGTATAGACAAAAGTGTGTGAGAGTTTAAACCACTTAAATTACAAGGAGGGATAAAAGAAAGAGATATGAGAAAGGTGGAAATCGAATCCATAGAAGAGATGGCGATTGGGGTCAAGTTCCATTACCATTGTCAAGTATAGTTATATATATATATATATATATATATATATATATGCTGCGTTTGGGAAAGATCGCTAGCTATTAGCGTTTAACTTTAAAATACATATTAAAAATAGGCTAAAATCATATTAATGGATTATAGGAGCTTTAGAAAATAAAACTAAGATGAAAATATCAACCTCCATATCTTTTCAACATCTCCCTAAACTTAGGCCTAATAATAACAAATCAAAAGTGGTCGAATTTTTTACTCCATGATTGAGCATTTCATTGAAAAATACATCACGTATAGAGCTGTAAATAGAACAAACAGTTCGTGAGCTGAGCTCGTTTCGACACGTGTTCGTTCGTTAACAGCTCGTTCGGTAAGTTAAACGAACCGAGCTCAAACACATAATTTGGTTTGTGTGTTCGTTCGCGAATAGTTTGGAATTCCTTTTTAGTGGAATATATATTACAAAAAAATTAAAATTTTATCTAGTTGTTCTTTCCATTTTTTATTTTTATTAATTTCACATTTCTCTCATAAATTATATTACAATATATATTATATTTTCACACCTAATTTAATTCTAAAACGAATAAATTTATTAATAAAATAAATGGTTCGTTAACTGAGCTCGACTAGGCTCGTGTTCGTTCGTTATTAGCTCGTTCGTAAGGTTAAACGAACAGAGCTCAAACATGAAAATTGACTCGTTAAGATATTTGGCTCGGTTCGTGTTCGTTCGTTAAACTTAACGAACAGAGCTCAAATACTTGAAGCTCGGTTCGGTTCGGTTCGTTTACAGCTCTAATCACGTATACGAATTGTATCCGGTGGATCATATTCATCCATCTATTGCAGCCTTCAAACGTGTATTAGTTTTTTTCATTTCAGCAGAGAAATCATCAGAAGCAAATACATCATCCATAGATAATTCTTTTAGAGGATGGCCATTTGATTAGTTTAATCAATACTATTAATGAAATTATTTCCTTTCATCAGTTTAATTAAATTTATAATAATCACATTAATTAAAGGGGCCCGTATGGGCCATCAATTCATAGGACTTATCAGCCATCTGGGAAAATAAAATAAGGTTAAATCATATGGTGGCAATACACGTAATTATGGCATTTGTAAATCTCCCAAACAAATAAAATGGGGATGATTATCGCCTCCCTTAGCCGTTCTACTCTTCCATCTTCTCTAGGGTTTCCATTTCACCTCTAATTCCCAATCTTCATATCCACCCGACGGTTTCTTCATTTTCCAATTTCTCTCGG
The DNA here is from genome assembly GCA_030278955.1 of Hygrophila difformis. Lineage (NCBI taxonomy): Eukaryota > Viridiplantae > Streptophyta > Magnoliopsida > Lamiales > Acanthaceae > Hygrophila > Hygrophila difformis. The sequence goes on from JAOANR010000004.1 coordinate 46,699,316, forward strand.
AGCAGATCGGAGTTTGGTGTTGATATCAGTGATGACCAACAGCCGCGATGGCAGTTCGGGGTTGCCGTCCGACGGCAACAACGATTTCATTCGTGAAGGTCCAGCCGTGGCTTCCGGTAGTGGCGGTGCCGAAGCTTACGCGGAGGTATTGGGGTTCGATTCAGTGGGCTCTGAGGTTGGAGCGGATAGGGTTTCAGGAACTGCGGATCGATCTGTTGAGGATAGGTGTTCTGATCCTGGTGTTGAGAATGTTGAGGGTGAGGTTTCTGGACTTGGCGATGCAAGTGGAGAAACCCTGGAGAAGGCGCTGATTTCCGGGGAGAGAGATAACGGTAAAAAGAAGAACGATTTGAGGATTGTTAAGACGGAGCAGAAGAAATTGAAATCTTCTGTGGAGGATTATGATTCAATGTTGTCGGAATTTGATCACTTTGCATCAAAAGGAGTGGGTGAGGCAGTTGGATATGGTTATGAAATTGGGGATATGGTGTGGGGCAAGGTGAAGTCTCACCCTTGGTGGCCTGGATACATTTACAACGAGGCGTTCGCTTCTCCATCCGTTTGGAGAGCCAAGCGGAATGGCCATGTTTTGGTTGCATTTTTTGGGGATGGTAGCTATGGGTGGTTTGAATTGGCGGAGTTAATTCCCTTTGCGGAGAACTTCGGTGAGAAGTCACGGCAAACTACTTCTCGTAGTTTTGTGAAGGCCGTGGAGGAAGCTGTAGGTGAGTTTTCTAGAAGACGGAGCTTGGCGTTGGCATGTCGTTGTAGAAATGATTTCAATTTTTGGCCCTCCAAAGTCGAGGGTTATTATGTCGTGGATGTTGGTGATTATGAGCCTGGGGTTTACTCTTTGAGTCAGATAAATAAGTCAAGAGAGGATTTTGAGCCAAAGGAGATGCTCTCTTTTATTGATCAGTTGGCCTTGAAGCCAAGGGCCAACCAGCACAACACCATTGAGTTTATAAAGAACAAGGCCACCGCATTGGCGACTAGGAGGGCAATGTTTGAGGAGTTTGATGAAACATACGCTCAGGCGTTTGGATCTACGCCCGTACGCCCTGAACGTCCCACTATGCCAGTGGCTGTGGATCCAGCTAAAGGTATCTTATTGATGCTATACATTCTAGAATTTGTTGTTAACTTTCTTTCTGGTACTGTGCAGTGTAATACGCTCATGTTCACCCCTTTTAAGTTTTCACTGTATTGTCCTATGAGCTATGACATTTGCAGATATTGCATGCATTTATCTTATTCTCTCAATTGCTAAAGTATTTGTGACTAAGCGATTGGTGGTGTTACACCCAGGGTTGGTGACAAATAAACTGTTACGGAGTAATTGATATCAATAAGCACAATCTGAGCATAACATGTTAATTTGTTGAAGATGAAATTTTATGGTGCTGGTGGTGGAAATTTTGAATAACTATTTAGAAGGATTTCTGATATTGATACGTGAATCTGTGCAAAAATACTTTAATCTATAGAGGGACCAGAGGGTTGAATTTGGCAGGCATTTGAAAAGTGATGTGATTAGGGAGTGTCAAAGTTTACCCAAAAAAAAAAAAAAGTGATGTGATTAGAGGTGAGTTTGTTTCATTAATTCGTCTTTGATTTATAATTCTTTTATCTTTGTTACTTTCTTAGAGGTAGAGATGGGAATGAAATTTGTACTCATTTTTAATTTTCCCTCCTATAAATAGGACAACTGAAAAAATGTCATTTGCTGCATGAAAATGCTTTTCAACACCATCCTGCTCTTCAGCAAGGCCTATCGTTTCCATTCCTAGCAATTATTGTTGTTTAAGAGTGACTGCAAGAAATGGTAGGAACTGACACGAAGTATTTGTTTTTAAGCTAATAACAAGTAGTCAATTGCATTAGTACTATCTTTTAAACTTTACTAACCTTATAACATCCAGTAGCGCCCTTTCTCTTATTTTATTTGCTCTGCAGCTCTCAGTATGCATCTTCACCTAGGACTTTAAACATTCTCTGGATGCCCTGATATTATGTTTAATAGTGATATAGAATTGAGTGTGTTTCTTCGATAGTATTTGTTTTGCTAGTAAGATCAAAATAGTGCAGATTGTAATGTTGGTTTTTGTTTCTGTTCATTCTTTGAAATAAGTTTGTTGGGGATTGTTCCTTTCATAATCCCTGCAAACATGCTATGCCTCGAATGAACTTTATAATTAACTCCCTGTATTCAAGAGTGCGTGCATGCTACATAGCGAATGTGCTAGCTATTTTGTTCGCTTGAAAAAAGCATACTTGTTTGTCAGTTCTGATCTGAATCTCTAATTTGAATTCAGGGAATATTTGATTAGGGGCTTTGAATTTTAGACTCAGAATCAATTCAAAAATTGGCTGTTTGGTGAAGGGAAATGATGTGAGTTTTGGTATTTGATGTGTTACTCTCTGACATTAATATAAGTTCCACCTTATTGAACACATTATGGTCATCCATTGTCACATCGAATGATCAACTCCATTTTGGGGACCTATTGAATGCACGATGGAACTAATCCCATTTAAAGGTTTTATACTGATGGGTGGAGGGATTACAATCCTCCATATTCTAAAGAGTAAATACTATCACCAAGTCAGTTTTTAAGAATGCTGATTTACGGATTTACCTACATGTATTTGCACTTTTATCTTTCCTTTGTAATTCTCTTCATTAGTAGTTTGACTTATACTATCTTATTTTCTATCTTAGTGATCTCTTGTTGTATTCTTTATTTTGTTTTCTCATTATCCTATTTTAAATGTTTTTTTTGTTCTTAAAAAAATGTTCATCTCACTTTATACATAATATTTCATATTTATATCCTTTTTAGCATAAGAGTGTTATATTTTCTTATTCCTTTGTTTTAAATAATTAGGTAAACTCTAATTTAATAACTCAAATTGTTTTACTTCGCATTCAAAATATTTGAAAGTTGAAACACTGTGTGTGTTTTTATTTTATTTTATTTTTATATTTTTCTATTTTATTGCAATTGGTGAGTTTTAGGTGATTATTGTGATTGTAATTAATGAGAAATTGTATAGTCTCTTAACCACACTGATTAGGTGCATTTTCTTAAAGGTAATAATTATAGTTTTTTTGGACATGGGAAAAGGCCCATTACATGGTTTATCCCGAACAAGATGAACTATAAATTAAGGATTCCCCTATTTGGATCAAATGTGAAATGGCCCCTAAAACAAGTTTGTGCGTAAATTGAAAGTAGAATTCAATAGTTAATGATTCATAGTCGCTGGTTTAAATTCAAGTTCAAATATATTCATACATACATGATAGTGTGATACAACCTTTATTGTACCCCCAATATTCAGAAATAATTAAATAATAACCCCCAAACCTAAACACATTACATCACATAAATAAATAATTAAATTAAAATTTCATACACAACTATTACATCACACAATAAATCGATCAATTATTAATTCGAACCACTGCAATCACATTGTATAAATCCCTATATTAATCTATCCCTACTTAAATACTAACTAACCCCACACATAATTCAATTATAGCAATCTTCTTCTTCTTCTTTGAAGAATGTGTGCTGATCGTTTATTTTTTTTCTCATCTTTCTATGAACTAGTTATTTAGTTTGTAGCTTTTTAAATTGTTCCATACTTCCATTTGTAATTCCTTCTGTATTTATCATACAAATTTACTGACAAAAGTTGTAAGATTGCAATAGCTGCCTGAGAGGCTGAGGCACAACCCTGCTGACATTTATTGTCATCCCATCTGCATGTTGACTATGTTAGATTGTTAGTAAGGTTTCACCTGTTTGACACTCCTAACATTGAATTTGTAATGTTCAGGCTAGAAGTGTCATGATAGAATCTGAAACCTAATGAATGAACCAAACTAGAGTAATAACCAATATCAATACCTTATAAAATTCTTGTCTAGGTAGTATACCGTAATGTGAAAACTTTATACTCATTCACGCTGAATGTAGATTGATGAGTTCTTTAAACGTTCGACTTGGGGTTTGAGACTGTTGACACAAAGCAAGAGGACATATTGTGTTTTGAACTTTTTATATTGACACCCTTTATTTTTAGAAGTTTACACCTGCATGGTGCAAATAAAAAGGTTTGTTGGTGTGCTAGATTAAGTTTTAGACTTGTTTGATTGTTAGGCTTAAGACAAGTTCAGACTTAAGATGATTTTGGGTGAAATATTCTAGAGCTTTTGTGGTAGAGTATGGGGATTGTTTTACGACTCCATTGATGACTCCAATGCTCTATCAATAAGATAGGAATATGCAATATGGGCTAGGTTGGAATCATAGTGTTATCATGATTGCTAAAATCTGTTAAAAAGATACATCCTATTTTGTTATGTACTGTAATTTATTTGATTACTCACTGAACTCTATTTGATTATATAGTTCTTCACCACTACCCCCTAGGCCCTACCCCTTGAGCCATGATTCCCTTGTTGCAGTTCTGCAATTTTACACTGCCAATTTCTGAGTCTAATTTGATCAATCATCATTGGTATACAATTGTTGAGAACATGCTGCATTTAAGCTGTTCTTTATTCAGCGCAGTTAAACCTCCTGTTAAACTTATACCTTGTTCTGTTCTGGTTGAAGATAATGCTGAAGGAACTGATTATGGCTGTCTATTCTTTATGTTGTACAGCTCCTTTGTCAGGCCCACTGGTGTTTGCGGAAACCCTTGGTAAGGGGAAAGTTGGGGCTAAAATTACTAAAATAAAGGAACAAGTGGAGGACAAATATATATTTAAACGGAGAGATGAGTCACCTGCCATGAATATCAAGAAAGAAACTATGGAACTAGCAAGTTCGGATGCTCCACCACTTTTGGTGGATGGATCGGGGCTAACTAGGATGCCAGTAGACTTGAGCACAAAAGGCCAAATGCATCACGTTCCTTTGTCAGGTATAAATGACAGTCAGCTTCCTGGTATGAGCCGCAAGGTTTCCATAATCAGTGATGTCAAGCCACCTGAAGGATCTAGAAAAATTATTCAAGGTGGAATTAAAAAAGTCAAGGTTAAAAAGGAGCATCGTACAGAGGTGAGTGCTGAAAATGCCGCCCTGGTTGAGAAGAAGAAGAGAAAGAAAGCCATGGGCGCCGGGCAACCAGCTGGAGAATTGAATTCTGCAAGTGTTAATCTGGTAGAGAAGAAGAGAAAGAAAGACATGGGCGCTGAGCAGCCAGCTGGAGAATTGAGTCCTGCAAGTATTAATCTAGTAGAAAAGAAGAAGAAGAAGAGGAAAAAAGAAATAGGAAATGAAACCAGTCCTGCCCTTCCACAGTTACCTGTTGCTATCAGTAGCAGTGGGGCAACAGCAGATAAAGTTTCAGGAATGTTAGTTGATATTCCAGTTATTGTGAAAAATGAGCTCGACACTCACCAGGATGTCATGATGAGCTCATCCTCACCTACAATTGAAAAACAGCAAGTCCTTGACATGAGGAACATAGAATTTTCAATGCTACTACGAGACCTCCATGCTCTTGCCCTCAATCCCTTTCACGGGGCAGAGAGAGGATGCCCTGCTAGAGTTCAACAGGTATTCCTGAATTTTCGCACTCTTGTGTATCAGAAGAGCTTGGTTTTATTCCCGAGTGTGACAGAAAAAGGCGAAGCTGCATCTGCTGCTTTACCTGCATCCGCTGCTGCTTTACGAGGTCCCACTGAAAAAACTAAAGACAAAAAACTTGTGAAACCTCCTCTAGTCAGGGCTGATGATCCAACCAAGGGTGGTAAGAAACGCGGTCCATCCGATCGTCCTGAGGTTCCCAAGAAGAAAAGGCTGGATGAGTCTATTGGCATTGACAAGAAGAAGCGTGATGACTCAGACGGCATCGTCAAGAAGAAAAAGATGGTTGGAGACTTGAAATCAAGTTCTGCAGAAAAGAAGATTGCCCAAAGGCCAGCTGAAATGCAGCGGGAGAATATGAAGGCTATTGCTTCTAAAACCATTCCTTCAGCAGGTTTGAAAGGCGTGAAACTAGAATCTGGCAAGAGGGTGGAGCTGCCGTCAGCTAGGACCCCTAATACTCCAACAATGCTAACCTTGAAATTCCCATCAGGTGCTGCGCTTCCATCTGGTGCAGAGCTTAGAGCAAAATTCACCCGTTTTGGGCCCATGGATCATACTGCCACCCGAATACTCTGGAAATCATATACATGCAGGCTGGTGTTCCGGAAGAAGGCTGATGCTGAGGCTGCACTAAAGTATGTTAATGAGACTAGCAAATTATTTGGGAATGCAGATGTTAGGCCCTTCCTCCGGGAAGTGGAGGTTGATGCGCCCGAACCAGAACCTGTCAAGGTTCAACGGAATGATTCCTCCATTGAACCACCTAGAACAACATCCAGAGTACCAACGTCCCATCAGCAGCAGCAGCTCAAATCGTGCCTGAAGAAGCCTGTGTCTGGCGAAGAAGGTGGAAACGGCAATGGCAACGGAAACGGCATCAGCAATGGCAATGGAAACAACAATGGTAGAGGTACTCGTGTAAAATTTGTTTTGGGTGGGGAGGGAAGCAACACTGCTAAGGCAGAACAAGTTTCTTCTTCTAGTATTGCTGCAACTGCTACTGCATCATCTTCAAGTTATGCAGATAAATTGGATGTTTCTAGTAAGAATTTGCCAAAGTTAATTCCAGAGTCCATTGGTGCTACTACTACTATTACTACTACTGCTTCTACTTCTTCTAACCCTTTACCACCGCCCACACACCATCTTCATCCCCCGCATCAGTTTCAAAGATTTCCAAGTAATATGTTGCCCCCTGTTTCATCTGGTGCTGTTGGCGAGCCACCATCTTCTTCTAGCAGTAGCAGTAGCAGTAGCAGTAGACAAATGCCCAGACCACCTAATAAAGAAGACATATCTCAACAGTTTCTCAATTTACTAACAAGGTGCAGTGATGTGGTGAATACCCTCTCTGGGGCACTAGGATATGTGCCTTATCATTCTCTTTAGAACACAAAAACCCACACATTATCGCCTTGAAAGAAACCCAACACCCAACCCAACACTGCCCGGCCCGGCCCGGCCCCACAGGAAGACAGCCTAAAATTTGATGGATTCATGTATTACCTATCCGTGGGAGGTGGTAGTGCGCATTTTGATTACAAATGTGCACAAGCAGCAAGATGAAATGAGATTACATGTGTTTCTTTGGTATGTGTAATGCAATGCAATGTAATGTAAGTGTATGGAGGGATTGGTATTTTCTCCTCCTATTATAAATACTATATATGTTCCTTTGGTGGACAGTGGTGCTTCTTCTACTATGGTGATGCTTTCTTTTCTTGATCTCATTTTTGCTGTGTCGTGCAGCCTTTTGAGCCTTACTTTTTGCTTTTTGTTTTGGACAATTTAATTGGCACTACGAATAATCTATCATGCCAATACTCTATAAAAGTTTACAGTTCCCGTTTAATTTTTCATTTCATTTTTAGGGTTATTAGAGCTCCAAGAAAAAAATTCGTTTCTGCTTTTTTCGTATGCCTGATCTAATAACCCCATTAATCATATAACTTTCTTTGGTGGTGTTGTTATTACCAACTTTTTTAAAATTATTCATCGACATACCGACGCTGCTAAATTCTGCAATTGGGGGTAATCTCACGGGGTTTTAGGGCCCAACTAGTCAACAACTACAATAGTGGGTGTAGTATTTTATTTTCATTTTCTTTTTTACACTAGATCCAAAATACTGCCTCCGTCCCATTTGAAATATCCCATTTCTTTTGGGTGCGTATTTTAGATAGAGTGAGTTATTGTGTTAAAGTGGAGTAAATAGTTGATGTGATGTTTATTCGAAGGAGTAAAAATTTTCTAAATAAGAAAATGTGACAATTATAGTTGGACGGATCAAAATAGAAAATGAGACATTTGAAATGAGACGGATGGAATATTTTACTATAGGTTAAGGTTGAGAGTTAAGACATGACTGTTAGTACCCATATTTTGAGATAATGTGTTCCAACCCAATGATGAACACTAGATAGGTTCCCACCCCTTAGTCTTATCCGCATGGTATTATTGGCAAGAAGATCCTTGTGATTGGATAAGGCTGTCTCTGCATGGCAAGGAGCATCTCCCCAACGGTCATCCTACATTTCCTCATGATGGGCGACCTTACTATGGGCATGCATATCTTACCATCCGAAGGAAATACGTCGGCTATGGAAGGAGGAAGATTTTGTGGATATGATTATACTCTTCCATAGCAACAGGATTTCGAATATCCCTTTAAGAAGGACTAATCTCAGTGGACAAATCATTGCTTTGGGTATTATCCTTCTCAAGATCAAAACGTGTGCGAAATCCTCTATCAATCTCTTCACCTCGTCCGAGAGTTTCATCTTTTTGTGAGGAAGATTGTTACTTGAGTGTTCATTCGTTTCGTCGTGCACATCTCACCCTTGATTGATCTCGACACCTTCAATCAAGGGCAACACTCAAGTTTGTGTTAACAAGGTACTGCCCTTCATTGCTACATCAAAGGGAGGATCTTTTACAGGTTCACTCAAGGGAAATTTGGAGAAGGTGTCTTCAAGGGGTCGAAGACGAATCGGAGCATTCTCACCAGAAAGGGGAGTTTCTGGTACCATCGATCACCTGCTTGGGTGTTGGAGTAAAAGATTACTAGTTCACTATTGTTCGTGTTGTAACGTGGTGCTCGAACACATAGTGGAACTCTCCTGGATTGGTATCCCCCAGACGTAGGCCTTGGGCCGAACTGGGTCAACAACTCTCTGTTTGTTCTTGTTTCTTTACTGCACTTATTTACTTTTGATAACTAACCTACTAATAATTTATTTAAGTGTGTGGTTGAACAAACAGTTGTGGTTAAGGTACTTAGTCTTGACGAATAGTGGACCAACAAGTGGTATCAGAGAGGACCAACAAGTGGTATCAGAGAGCACACACCTTCGGGTGAGATCCAAGCGTCAAGATGAGTCGTGAAGGAGGAAACATTTCCAGGCCACCCTTGCTAGATGGAACAAACTTCTCCTACTGGAAAACCAGGATGAGGGCTTTTCTTATGGCCATTGATAGGGAGTTTGGGATGCCGTTGAATCCAAGTTCGAGCGTCCCACTATCGAGGACGATGAAGGTGTCAAAACACCAAAACCCAAAGACAAATGGACTGCGGAAGAAAAGACCCTATCCTCTATGAGCTCTAAGGCTCTCAATGCTATCTTCAACGGAGTCACTGAAGAACAATACAAGCTTATCTCCTCGTGCGACATGGCTTATGATGCATGGGCAGTACTGGTAAACTCCCATGAAGGTATGGCTTCTGTTAGATTTTCCAAGTTGATTTCTATAGAATCACAATTCCACAAATTCATCATGGATGAAAATGAAAGCATTGTTAGCTATGTTGGTAGAATTCGTGACTTAACTAAAATCATGCACATCAACTTGGGAAGACCTATTCCCAACAAGAGTTGGTAAGGAAGATCGTAGGAACTATTCCGGACAGGTTCAATCCTAAGATTGCAGCCCTTGAACTCTACAAGGACTACTCCACTATGCAAGTGGACGAACTAATGGGAATACTTCAATCATGGGAGATGGACCATTGCAAGGAAGTCGGAAGCAAAAGCATAGCCTTCAAGGCTGAGTCAAAATTGGTGAATGACAAGGATGCCGAGATTGATAGTGATCACAGTGATGATGATGAGATCTCTCTTCTCACAAAGAGACTGGCCAGACTTCTTAAAAATAAGAAAGGGAAGCAAGGGTTTCCTAGCGGAAAGGGAGAAGGATCTAACTTCAGGATAGATCCCAAAAGGAGATCCAAACCCTATAGCAAGGATCAACTAACTGAGAAAACCCAAGGGACCAGAATGTTATGAATGCAGAGGTTTTGGTCACATTAGGGCAGATTGTGGAAATCTAAAGAAGAAGGTGAAGAAGACCTACCACATTACCTTCAGTGATCATGACGAGGAACCAGAATGCAGTGAAGGAGAATCTGAGCATGGGATTGCTCTCATGGCACCAGGAACATGGGATTCAGACTCATGTTCGGACACTGAATCACAATACGGTACTGCTTCTAACCCAGTGAATAATGATTTCTCTGACCATGATTGTGCTTCTCTTAGCAGCAAAGAGGCAGATAAAATAGAACGTCTCACGGATCTCTACAATGAAGTATTCGAAAGGCTCGAAGCTTCGATGACTGAGATAGAAGACCTCCAAAGAACCAATCAGGATCTTAGAAATGAGATTGAGAGGCTCCTAGACGAGAACAAAGACTTACTGTCTAAAGCTGAAGTGGTGTCCATTCACGTGACAGAACTTGAAGCTGGAATACTCTACGAGAAAGAGGAAAAGGAAAAGATTTCTTCCAAGCATGATCTTCTCACTGTGGAAATCACTGAACTCAGGGAGAAACTCAGCAAATCTGAAAAGATTCTGTCGGACATGAATAAAGGCAAGGCCAAACTTGATGATGCTCTAGCAGCTGGGAAATCTCATGGAAATAGGCAAGGTCTTGGGTACAGCAACTTCAGCTCTGCCTCTACCTCCAAAGAGAAGATCAAGTTCGTTGCAGGAGGTCAACTAAATGATCGAACACCAAGCCAGACCAGTAGAACCTTTCACAAAGGTTCCACGAGCCACAGCAAAAGGAGGAATTCCTTCAAAGGACCTCTCATATGCGACTATTGCAAGTTCAGAGGGCACAAGACCGAACACTGTCGAAGGATTATCAAGAATCTTCTTGAGGGAAGACCTGTGAGCTGGCCTAATGAAGAGCTCAAGAAGAGGATCTCCATAAGGCGCGAATGGGTTACCAAAATTTCAGCAAGGTGTAATGTTGCCTTCCTATCCTCTAGACAAAAGGATAAGAGTGCAACGTGGTACTTCGATAGTGGTTGCTCGAGGCATATGACTGGAGACAAAGATGTTCTTAAACCATTCAAAGATATTGATGGTGGATCGGTGGTCTTTGGAGATGGTAAGAAAGGTCGTCTTTCTGGACAAGGAACTCTCCACGGAAATGGCCTGCCCAAGCTCAACAATGTCTACTATGTGGAAGGACTGCATGCCAATCTCATAAGCATAAGTTAACTATGCGATGAGGACTTGATTGTATCCTTTAACAAAAAATATTGTGAAGTTCTTGATCCTAACAATGTGTGTGTGATAATGGCCAGAAATGATCATTATTTTCAATCCATTTCCGTGTCTGAAACGGGCATTTGATCGCATTCCAGTCTTATAATAAAAAAGAAAGCAGTTGAATTGGACTGATTTATGCATAATTGTAAAAATATTGAGCTGGTATGAAAAATGCATAAATATGTAATTTGATTACATATTTATGTTAGAAAAATCCAAAAACATGAGAAAAATAAAAGAAAAGAAAAAGGAAACAAAAAGATGGGCAAAAGAATAAACAAGCCCACAAAAATACAAAAAGATGGGAAAAGATAGAAAAGCCCACAAAAAGAACAACTTCGGCCCATCTGGCCCATTCAGCTCAGTCTGGGAACATCCGGTCGAGGAACCCCGGTCGAGGACCATGGTTCCGCGACACAGGAGGGATTAGCGACCCAGCATGCAACATAAAGAAGAGACCAGTCTGGGAGCATCCAGTCGAGGAACCCCGGTCGAGGACCATGGTTACGCGACACGACCAAGGTTCCGCGCCACCAACACCTTGGAGGCCAAGCCACGCCCCAGTCGAGGAACCCCGGTCGCGGTCCATGCATTAGCGACACGGACATGGATAGCGACACGGACGCACCAATGAAGACACAAGACCCAGTCGAGAAGCCTTGCCACATGCAGCCCTGTCCCGCGACACAAGGTGATTCCGCGACAAGTTGTGATGTGTGTGATGTCTTGAGACACAGTGGGCCTCAGATCAAGCCCATGGGCCTAGGGCTCCACTTCTATAAATATGAGGTGACCCCCATGAGCTCGGGGTTAGAAAAATCATTCCATTGAAGACACATTTGGAGACTCTCTCTAGGTAGTTCTTAGTTTAGGTTTATTTTCATTTTTTTTTTGTATTATTTAATTTGAGCCATAGTTTAGCTTAGTCTAGTTTGATTTTATGTTATTTTCTGTTTAAGTAGCATAGGTAGCCACTGTTCACAGTTTCATTCTTGTTATTAAGTTTGGTTTTAGGGTTTGTAATACCCAAATGATGGGTATTAACAAACCCCATTAATAAAATGGGAAAATATTCACCAAGTTATGTCCCAAAACCATGAAATGGGTGTCATAAACCCATGGATTTTTATTGCTTTCCTTTTCTTTGGGTCATTTGACCCCTGTTGCTTATTGTCTCTTATTTTCGGATATGTGGTGTGCTTCTGCGTGGTTAAATCCTAGATTAGGTTTTGCTTTATCTTAAAATTCTGTTTTGAGTAGATTTAATTCTGTTCCAGCTTGTTCTAGGTGATTTAAATTTTTGTTCGGTTATTTTGGGTTAGAACCACTTTTTGATCTGAAATAGGGTAAGATCACACTGTTTGCATTCTACTGTTCAACTTTACTTTTACTGACTTGGGTCCTGAACCACCCATGTCGCTAACCGACTCCTGTCGCTAAGCCACGTTTATCGACAGGAGGCTGTTCCGCGACATGGACGTCTAAGGACACTTGTCTTCATAATTCGAAAACCCTTGGTCCTCGACTCAACCTTGCTTAGCGACCAAGAACCAAACTCTTGTTATTATCCTCTGCATGGCTCCTGTCGCGGAACACCCTTGTCGCGGACCCATGGTCCGCGACTCAACTTTTGTTCCGAGACAAGAAATTATGCCCTGAATTATTTTGAAAACCCCAGTCGCTAGACATCCTGTCGCGGAGCCATGCTTCGCGACACAACTCCAGACTAGCGATTGGGAACCAAAACACTTAGAAATTTCCAGAGCAATCTTGTGTCGCTAAACTCCTGTCGCGAACCCACGGTCCGCGACACAACTTTTGCTTAGTGACACAAGGTGAAACTCTGCCCAAATTTCTGTAAATCTGTCGAGGTACCCATGTCGCTGGCCTAGGCTCATGACACAATTTATGGTATCTCGACAGGATTCTCTCCTCTATTTAACCCCAAAAATTCTGATCCTCTACTCTCCACTATATTGCTAAAACTCACATCTAAATCCCACGGATCAAGATGTAATACCCTAGAATTGCAATATAAGGCGTTATGCTGCCGAAATTTTGATTCTCCATCTCCCATCTGATAAATAATTGAACCCTCTAGTCATTAATAATTGATGATTCTAACTAGCAATAATTAAATCACTAATTGTTGTGATTAAAGGATCTTTGTTCAATTGTCATTAAAACATTTTTCTATAAATAAAATCATGATGCCTTAAACAGATAATCCGGACTGTAATTAATTATGGTAGGAGGGATTATTTAAGCCATCAATTATGGATTAATTCCATAACCTTGCATGAGAAACCAATGTCTCTCATGCAAGCTCTTCTTTTTGTTTCATTTTATTTTTTCTTTTGCGTATTGTGTGTAACAATTAGTAAAGAATACACCAGACTAATGTTGGTGGGTATTCCCTCACGGATAACTAGCTCGTATTCTGGGTATCAGTTACTAACTGTTATTTTGCATGGTCTGGAAGGCAGTCAGTGGAAGCCTTGGCGGTTCGTCCATCCGGGACTATAATAGCTGCTCAACTGATTCCCATCCGGATACAGTTTTATTTTATTTATCTTAATTTCCAAACCCAAATTTCAATTTGTAATAAAACTCTGCTAATGTCTGTCAACATTAGCTGATAAGTACTGCAGAGAGGAAGCATGTAGGTTTTCTTCTGAATTCACAGACAGTAGGGGCCCAACTGGTAGCGACACTGCCATTTCAGGGTTTCACCTGTCTAAATTCATTTCATCCGAGTAATTGGGAAATTGGACAGTAGATGTTTACAGTCCACCCGATTATTCTGCCATTACCTTGGTCTCCTGACCACTTCATATCTGTGTTTCACCTTCTGTCTAGACCCGCATCTATATTTTGGGTCAATTAATTTTACACTTCCATATATCCTTATGCATGCTATTATTATGTATTATTGTGGTCTAAAATATTTTGGGATCCTTCCCTTGGGCAATAGAAGTCTAGATCTTAAATAGATATCGCATATTAAATTCCCGATAAAAACTCCTTTATAAAATCCGGATCTGAGTAAGGGATAAATTCTTCAGTTATGACTAATTCACATTCTATCAAGGGTTGATTTTGGGAAATTAGAAGCAGAGTCAGCGATTAGGTCTCATCTAGACTGAAAGGATCTGTGTTTTAATTGAGAGTCTAGTACCTGTTTAGGGAATGGTTTTCAAATTCTTTATTTTCCAAAATTGCTGATTGTTGGGAACCTGAGATTAGATATTGCACCAAGATGGGGTCCACTTGGATTCAAATACAGTGTAGTAAATAATCTTAGAGGAACATCATCCAGGCCTTGGTTATCTTCTAAGATAGGGTTGAGTTTTCTTTCAACTGCTATCCTCTTTTGCCAAAGCCTATTCTTGAGTCCTGAATGAGTGCATCCGGAACGAACTAAGTTATTAGTTTGTATCTCATAACCACCCGGAAGGAAGTGAACACTACGAGCGGTTCACCGAGAGCCGGGAATTCTTGATCCATGTTCCGTCATTATGATGGGGAGCTGTCTTTTACTACCAGGGTCAGACCTTCAAAACCTCCGAGTGATAGGCTTTAAATGCTTTCTTTACTGCTTTCTTTATATGCTTTCGTTAGAGGTCACTCGGTTGTATTGAGAGTTGCGTAACTGTTACTAGGATTGATAGTTAAGGGAGAGTTCTGGGCTTGATTAGAATCTTTGGGTGTGACATGGGAGAATGATAGTAGTACTTGGCATTTCAATAAATGACTTGTCAGGTGTTGCTCATCCACCACAGACGAAATAACATACCCTGGCCGGGGCAGTTACAAATCTGTGGTATCTTAGAATTTGCGGTCTTAAGAACATGTAAACTCATACTGTAAGTACATGTCTGTTAAAGGGAACGCAGTACTGAGAGCATGAGAATTAGCTATCTGACAGGATTATCCCAAGCGAAGATCGGTGTATAAAAATGGAAGTTTAATGCTGCCTTATCTAAATCTTGTCCAATTTTTACTCTTTCCTTCCTGTCCCTTCTGTCTACATTGTGATTCAGCTTCATAGCTAGCATGATGTAAATTTTCACTGCTTTCATAGATAGTATTTATCACATTGTTAGAATAACCTTACCCGCTTTCTAGAATAGAATTTATGCGCTTTATAGAATAGATTTAATTACTTCCATAGTTTAATTTAAATTCATGTTAGTAGATGTTAACCACTTTTCAAACCAATTGGAGCAATACGAATGGAAAATCTAGTAAAACGACGTGGGCCCTGCTTCCATCGCACATCCTCCAGCGAACGATCCGGTCTTACTATAAATTACTGCAATTTTTGACACCGTGCGCTTTCGGGCCACAGTTTCTTAACACGAGTAATAAAAATGTGACAACCTATAAATATATCCCTAATCCCAACTCCGCAATCATAAAATGATTTTCATTAAACATAAGTCAAGACCGGGGTTTCATAATTTCGAAAATACTCGTGTGGAAAATTGTCAAAAGTTTCATGGCGCCGTTGCCGGGGAGGATGCATCGCCGTTTTATTAGAGAATTACATTCCTCATTGCTCCTAGTTAGCTTATACATATAAATAAAATATTCACCCCGAAACCCATTCTAACCTGGGGAATATGCAGGTACCGTCATTATTGAAGTCGTTGTTCTATGCAAAGGAGGAAGCAGACGCCAGCCGAAATCCCGTACAACGCAGAAATAGAAAAGACAGCTCGACGTCTTAGGGCGGAGACTCAACGAAGACGGGAACGGGAAAGACAGGCACTACTTTCACCAAGCACCAGTAGCGACATCTCTGATATGGCCAACCCTGACCTTCCCCCGATTATCCCACCCAATCCACCACTTCACAACATCGAGGAAGACCCCGAAGATGCTGATAACGATGATTTGGATGATCCCCCTCCTCAGATCATACAAGGAGGCGGGAACCCACCAAACATTGAACAGTAACACTTCGAGGCACCTCCTCCCAACCCGAACCCTCAAAACCCACCAAATAACCAAAACCACCAAAACTTCCAAAACCAGCAAAATCAACAGTACCAGAATCCTCATCAGAATCCCCCAAATCCTAATGACTTCAATGATCCGAGGAACTACTATATGCATCAGAACTACTACCCACAACAGTATCAAGGAGGGGTTGAGAACAATCAACAAGCAGCAGCCGCTGATTACATGCAGCCAATCTTGGAGCCATATTTGAACATTCCTGGACAAGCTCCATTCTTGGCCAGGAATTTCGAATTGAAGCCGGCCCTCATCAATCTTGTTCAGAGCAACCAGTTCGCAGGAGCAAGTCATGAAGATCCCCACGATCATTTGCAGACTTTCCTAGAATTGTGTGATACGATCAAGAACCAGAATGTATCTGCTAACACCATTTGATTGAGGCTGTTTCCTTTCTCTCTGACTAGCGGGGCAAGAACATGGTACAAATCACTGCCCGTGAATCAGAAGTCTACATGGGAGGACGTGATCAGAAATTTCTTGACGAAGTACTTCCCGGAGTCCAAGGTGGATGAATGCCGCTCTAAGATTGCGGAATTCAAGATGAAGCCAGACGAGTCCTTGTATGATGCAAAGAACGGTTCTTCAACTTGCTCAGGAATTGCCCCCAGCATGGTTTCCATGATTGGGAGAAATTGAGAAAGTTTTATAGCGGTTTGACCCCAGCATGGAAGAACATGCTTGATGCTGCCGGCGGTCAACACCTGCTATACATTCCCATGGATCAAGCTTGGGCCAAGATTGAAGCAATGAGTGTAAACAGATCTGTTCTTACTGATGATGTTAATTCCCCTCCCCCTCGTGGTTTGTGTGCTGTAGGTACAACAGAGAGATCAGATATTGAAAAGTTGCAAGAGCAGGTGGCAGCATTGTCTGTTAATCAGGGAGCTGGGAGCTCCACTCAAGGGCAGCAAACAGATGTAATCTGTGGACTGTGCCAAGGTGCTCACGCAACTGACACATGCGAACAGATTACAACTGAAAGCTGTAACTTTGCAGGGGCTTTCCCAAATAGACACCCAAACTTGTCATACTCAAACAACAATGCCCTTAATTCTCACCTCTTAAACAAGCCACAACAACAACAATTCAATCCTCAGCAGAACCAAGGATTCAATCAGAATAGGGGGCAGAACTTTCAGAACCCAGGTTTCCAACCTCAGATCCAATAGAGGCCTCCTCAAAACTTCCAACAGCCCACCCAGAACTTCCAAAATTTTCAGCCCCAAAACTTCCAGCCTCAATTCATCCCGAACCAAGGCCAATGGAACCAAAACCAGAATCAGAATCAAAATCAAAAGCCTCCTTCAAGGCTGGAAAATTTGATGACTGATTTTATTACTAGCCAGAAGGAGATTAACACTCAGCTGCAGGCTTCCATCAGAAATGTGGAGACCCAAGTTACTCAAATGGCCAATGAAATGCAGAAAAGGGATAAAGGAACGTTGCCAAGCACTGCGGAAAAGAAGCCACAATGCAAAGCAATAACCTTGAAATCTGGGAAAACACTGGCTGGACCAAAAGGAGCGGATGCTGGAAACACTCATGAGGAAGATGATGATCCTGTTGACAATGCTGATGCGGAAGCAATGGATGAACAAAAGAAAGCCGAACAGCAGACTGACGCTGCAAAAAGAACGGCAGAAACAGAAAACGGTAATGGTGAAGGTACAACCTCTAACCATCTGCCACCAAAACATGATAACAAAAACAAGTTCATGCCTAAGGTTCCTTACCCGACTAGACTTAAAAATAAGCAACAAGATCTGAAGTTTGAAAAATTTCTGAAAAGACTGCGGGAAGTTGAGATTACCATTCCTTTGATAGAAATGATCTCTGAAATGCCAGTCTATGCTAAGTTCTTGAAAGAAATGATTTCAGGAAAAAGTCAGGTTGAGCAGGACGAATTGGTGGTACTCAACAGCACTTGCATTGCTATCATTCAGAAGAAGCTGCCGGAAAAGAAAGAGGATCCCGGATGCTATACATTGCCGATTCGGATTGGCCAGAACAACGCCGGAAAAGGACTGTGTGACCTCGGCTCCAGCATTAACGTTATGCCACTAACCATGGTTAAACGTCTAAAGCTTGGAGTGGTGGAACCTGTCAAGATGAGACTCCAGCTTGCAGATAGATCAATTACAAAGCCAATCGGGATCTTGAAAGATGTGATAATCAAAGCAGGCAGTACTCCATTTCCAGTGGATTTCATCATTCTGGACATCGAGGAGGACTCCGACATGCCTCTCATCTTAGGCAGGCCGTTCTTGGCCACAGGCGGAGCACTAATTGATGCTAAATCCGGAAGGGTGACACTCCGCGTTGATGGGGATGAAGTCATCTTCGACATGGAGCAACTGCAGAAATTCCCGAACGACAGTTCTTGTTTTTATTTCGATGATATAATAGTTAGGAAAGAGCTAGACTCTGGAAACAATGATGAAATGATGCTGTATGAACCTTCAAAGCAGGTACTGAAGCCTGCTGGTGCTGAGCCAAAGGAACAGTGCAGCGCCGTCCAATTTGAGGATCCCGAGTCAGGGGACCTTGAAGCCTATGACGGTGCTGATTTCACTGCTAGGGGTGTTAATGAGCCAGGGTAGTTCGCGAACAGTTCGAGCTCGGTTCGGTCAAAGTTCGGTCAAAATTCGACTCGAATAGGCTCGACTCGAGTTCGAGTTCGACTCGAATAATTTACAAACCAAGCCGAACACCTTTGAGTTCGGCTCGAAAAGCTCGCGAACAGGCTCGTGTTTTATTAACTTATAATTCAAATCTCATAGAATACATGTCTTTTGAAATGTATTGTACTAATACTATATTTGTTTAGACTTTAAAATAAATAAAATAAATGTAGAGTCTATGACTATTTTTCGGACATGTCTACCCTATGCAATTAATGTAACTCCTTTTAAAGGAGTGTGAAATGAAAGAAGTATTTATTTATTAGTAAATATATTTATTTTTATACATATATGAAGTAGCGAATATAGAGGTTATATAAAACATTAAAAATTAAAGTGTGTCTGGATCAAATAATTTTATTGGGATAGATGGAATAATTTTTAAATTATAAATATATTTTTAAAATTATTTAAATATATAGATTAAATAAAATATACATAATTTATATGCAATATATATTAAATATAATTTTTTTATAAATTATGTGAAAATGAAAAATGAGACCGTTCGAGCTCGGCTCGATTTCGTCAAAGCTCGGTCAACGCTTGGCTCGAAGTAGCTCGGTCAATGCTCGGCTCGGTCAAAGCTCGGCTCGAATTCTTACGAGCTCAAGCCGAGCTCACCAGTGTTCGGTCTCAGTTCGGCTCGTTAACACCCCTATTCACTGCACAGGGGAATGATGGCACCGAAGAGGAAGAAGAGGATCCTGTACTGATGCAGGGTCCGAAGGTAAATCTGATCTCCCACTACCCAATTCTCGCAAATTACTCCCTTCCGTTGAATGCCCACCAGAGCTTGAACTTAAAACATTACCCGATCATCTCAAGTACGCGTTTCTCGCAGAACATAAAAAATTGCCTGTGATTGTTTCGGCTATGCTCTCCCAAGAGCAAGAAAATGCTCTGGTGGTCGTTCTTAAGAAACATGTACATGCAATAGGTTGGACCATTTTTGATATAAAAGGAATAAGCCCTTCTATTTGCATGCACAGGATTTTAATGGAAGAAGAGTATAAACCCTCCCGTCAGCCTCATAGGCGTTTGAACCCCCTCATGCAAGAAGTGGTAAGAAAGGAGGTTATCAAGCTCTTAGATGCTGGTATAATCTATCCTATATCTGACAGCAAATGGGTTAGCCCAGTGCAGGTCGTGCCAAAACGAGGAGGGATGTGCATAACCAAGAATGAGCAAGGAGAAGAGGTCGCAACCAAACCAGTGACCGGATGGAGAGTTTGCATTGACTACCGGAAACTGAATGAGGCCACCCGCAAGGACCATTTTCCATTGCCTTTTATTGATCAAATGCTTGAGAGGTTGGCAGGGAGAGAATTTTATTGCTTTTTGGATGGTTATTCTGGGTATAATCAGATTGTTATTTCAAGTGAAGACCATGAAAAAACAACTTTTACTTGCCCTTATGGCACTTTTGCCTACAGGCGCATGCCATTTGGTCTTTGTAATGCACCTGCTACCTTTCAAAGATGCATGATGTCTATATTCTCTGAATTTATCGAAAAATGCATTGAGGTCTTCATGGATGATTTCTCTGTATATGGAGATACGTTTGATGAATGTTTGACTAATCTTGCTAAGATTTTAAAGAGGTGTGAGGACACTAACCTGGTTTTAAATTGGGAGAAGTGCCATTTTATGGTCACTGAGGGCATAGTGTTAGGTCATCGCATTTCTCGTGCAGGTATCGAAGTTGATCCAGCCAAAGTTTCCATCATTTCCAACCTCCCTCTTCCTAACTCGATCAAATCAGTTAGGAGCTTCTTAGGGCATGCCGGTTTCTACCGGAGATTCATTAAGGATTTCTCTAAAATTGCCAAGCCGCTCACTAATCTGCTTTGTAAAGAAAATCCCTTCTTAATAAATGAAGCGTGTGTCCAAGCCTTTGACACGCTCAAGAAGATGTTGGTTTCTGCACCGATAGTGCAACCACCCGATTGGTCAATACCTTTCGAGGTAATGTGCGATGCTAGTGGTCTCGCCGTAGGTGCAGTTCTTGGACAACATAAGGATGGGAGACACTGCGTAATTCATTACGCAAGTCATGCCCTGAATGAAGCCCAAATTAACTACACCACAACGGAGAAAGAGATGTATGCTGTAATCTTCGCGTTTGATAAATTCAGACAGTATCTTATAGGTACGAAGACTATAGTATACACCGATCATTCTGCATTGAGATACTTGTTTAGCAAACAAGACGCTAAACCTCGATTAATCAGGTGGGTACTTCTGTTGCAAGAATTCGACATCATAATAAAAGATAGGCGAGGTCGAGATAATGGTGCTGCTGACCACTTATCTCGATTAGATAATGATAAAAAGGAAAAAGTCGTCAATGAAGAGTTTCCAGACGAACAGTTGTTCGCGTTGCATCTGCATAATCAAGCTTGTCCATGGTTTTCCGACATCGCTAACTTCTTGGCATGCGGAATAACCCCACAGTTTTCGAACTATCATCAGAAGAATAAGTTCAACCAAGATGTATTAAACTACTTCTGGGAAGAACCTTATCTCTTCAAACACTGCGCCGATTCAATAATCAGGCGATGTGTGACCGAGCATGAAGCCTATCAAATTGTCAGAAAATGCCATGAATCAGAATATGGAGGTCACCATGGTCCCGCTCGAACGGCCCACAAGGTCCTCAAATGTGGATTTTATTGGCCTCACATCTATGAGGATTGCAGGACATTTGTGAAAGGCTGCGACAAATGCCAAAGATTAGGAAACCTCTCCAAGAGGGATGAGATGCCTCAAAAGGGAATTCTCACACTTGAGATTTTCGATGTATGGGGCATTGACTTCATGGGACCGTTTCCACCATCTGGTGGAAACTACTATATCTTGGTAGCTGTCGATTACGTGTCCAAATGGGTTGAGGCTGTCGCATTACCGACCAATGATGGTATCCAAGTCATCAAGTTCCTCAAGAACAACATTTTCAGTCGATTTGGCATACCTAGGGTGGTGATATCTGATGGAGGAACACACTTTATTAATAAAGCTTTCGAATCTTTAATGAGTAAAAATGGAATCCTCCATAAGATAGGCACGCCTTATCATCCCCAGACTAGTGGTCAAATCGAAGTATCCAATCGCGAAATCAAACATATACTCGAAGCCACAGTCGGGATAACTCGCAAGGATTGGGCACGCAAGCTCAATGATGCTCTATGGGCATACCGCACAGCTTATAAGACTCCCATTGGGATGTCCCCTTACAGACTTGTCTTCGGAAAAGCTTGTCATTTGCCTGTAGAGTTAGAGCATAAAGCTTACTTGGCCGTCAGAACGCTTAACTTTGATCCGAAAGTTGCTCAGAGCAAACGCAAGTTGGACCTCAATGAAATTGAGGAAATACGAGCGCTAGCTTATGAAAGCTCTCGAATTTATAAGGAGCGGACTCAGAAGTTGCACGATCGCAGGATTAAGCCTAAGCACTTTTATGTTGGTCAAAATGTATTATTGTTCAATTCTAGGTTGAAGCTGTTCCCCGGAAAGCTTAAATCCAGATGGGAAGGACCACATGAAGTGTTAGAAGTGTTTTAAAATGGAGCCGTCAGGATCCGAACTGACAAGGGCAACATAGTGGTGAATGGACATCGGTTAAAGGAGTACCTCGGACAGTTCGATCCGGAGAAAGAAAGCCAAGCAGTGGTAGACCCGGCTTACACTTAATAAGAAACAGCATTAAAAGCACAAAAATCTCATTCTGTATATATAGTATATTATTTCATGACAAGAAAGTATCCAAAAAATCAATTAAACATTGAGAGTACTAAGACTCTAAATGTGAGGATGTTGATATTTGGAGAAAATCTAATGCGTTTTATTTATCTGTCTTGCAGAGAGTTCAGAACCATCAAAAAGAGGAGCAGAAAAGTAACACGGAAAACCAGGTTCTTGGTTGGATTAATTCCATGAATTTAAGAAAATATTTCCGGAAATTAAAGCAATTTAAATCCGGAATAATTTTCGCAAACAACTGGAATTAATCCACCCTAAATTTATGCAAGTGGATCATTCTTTAATTTCAGCCCAGCATGTTTTGAATTTATTTGGACTGAATTAATTCAGACCCAAATCAAATAAAATGAACTCAAGCCCAACATCACATTCGGGCCCAGTTCACGAAAAATTTGAAAAAAAATTTCAAAATTCGTGTCGCGGAACCAATTACTGTGTCGCGAAGCAATGCTCCGCGACCAGGCCTGGTCCCGCGCCACAGTCGCACCGGTTACCCTTTCGATGTCGCGGAACATCTGTCGCGGTCCATGGGTCTGCGACCGGCTCTCCATTCCGCGACACCATTCCCCGTTGACTTTTCCCTGCCAAAACTCGGTCGCGAAACTCCTGTCGCAGACCATGGCTCCGCGACCGGACTCAGATTTCGCGACTCATGTAATGTCGCTATGCCCTGGTCGAGGAACCCTGTTCCGCGACACGGTCTGGTTTCCGCGACCAGTGTTTCTAGTATTTATACCCGCCCTCCTCACCTCCTTTCCCTGCACTCACGTCAGTTTCATCCAACCTCCATCTTTTCATCTTCTCCTGTTCTCTCTTCTCTCTACCGAACGAACACCACCGTGTTCTTCGCACTCAACCATCTCTTTTTCAAGGGGAAACCATGGACCGATTCTACAGGATCCTCCCAAATCTGGGACCCTTACCTCGACCTGAACCGTGGAGGGCAGGGTAGAAACCCCATTTTTTTCCCCCCTGTTCATAACTCCCTCGGTTTTTCCTTGTTCTTTTAAGAGCATAATGTAGTTTGTGTGCACTTGGTTTTTCTGTTTTCGAGGTTTTGAGTGCTCTCGGTTTTGAGCATTGTTTGAGATCTTTCTGGATCTTTAAACAACCTGTTTTAAAACTGTCATGAGTCAAAATGTTGGAAGTTTAAAACTTGAAAGAATAAAACCGATGAATATTGGGGTGTTGTTTTAAAACACCATGATGTTATTGGTTTTCTGTTCTTGAGTTCTAGGGTTGTGTGTGTTGTTCTTGTTTAATTTTGCTTTTGATTTTGAGATAATGCCTCTGTAGTGTTGGTTTGAGGCATTAAAGGTGGAAGATCTTTTGGCATATTTGCTTACATGTCAGGGATCTCTTGGGGGATAAATGTTTGTTTGTTTATGGAAACATAGTACAAACACCCAATGAGAAACTTCCACTTTTTAATAAAAGTGACTTTTAGAAAAAGACAAAAAGAGCTGATAGGTTTTTAATTGACTTGTGTTCTTTTTGTTCCCAATGGAACTGTAGTGTGAGTAAATAGCAGTATTTTTGTCACCCAACTGCTATTCTTTTTAGAAATTCAAAATGGGACCACTCACATCCCACTTTCCTTAAATAAAACAAGTTAACCCTTAAAAATTAAAAAGAGTATTTGCAAATTTTTGGATGTTTCAACTGTCTAATACAGTCCAAACAAACCAGGAATAGCAAATCCATTGCGCCACGCCTCCACTGCACATTCCAAAACTCGAGCATTTCACCCCATCCACCCATCTCGCTCCATTTTCAACGAGTGTCTCGAACTTGTTCAATAATATTGAAAAATCAAACTTTTGGGCCCGATGGCCCATTAAAAATATATAGGGGCCCAATGACCCCTATCTTTTCATAAAAATCTATTTTACCCATGCTTTAAATTAAAAATTCAAGTCAGAAACTTAATAATCTCACATTTAGAGCAAAACTCTAAATGTGAGGATGTTGGTTGCTGAGCTTGAATAATCTCTGAGAAAATTACAAAAATTGGATTCATCATTTCTTGTCCTTTCAGGGGAAATCTTCCAATCCCAGACCCAGTGCCCGGAGGAACCCATCTGCTGGACCTGCCAGAAGAGCTCCTAGGTGAGATCCTCTCCAGAATAGGAGAGGATGAGATCAGGGAAGTGTTCACTGCATAAGAGACATGCCGGAAGCTTAGGAACGCAGGAAACCTCGCCATCGTTTACAAGCGATGCGAGTTGTATACAGCTAGGGTGAGGCAGTGGCAGGGGAGGATACGGAGGCAGAAAGAGAGATTTCTGAACACGTGCACTGAGGCTGGAAACTTCAACCTCCTAATTGTTCCAGCACTCCAAGCATTCACAGAAGGGGATGAAGAGCAAGCCTGCAAACTGTTGCGGCCAGGCATCGAGGACAATCACAAAGCGTCTATCTTCACCCGTGGACTGATGCTTATGAGCAAGCTAGATGAAGGCCAGGTCAATCAGGGGATCGCAATGATAGAAAGGATGGTGACCGAGCGAGAAGTTTTCAACTACACATCTACCAACACTCTCTCATGGATGACAGACAATCATGCCCCCTACTTGTTTGCAGGGCAACCACCCCGAGTCTTCTGCAGAAGGATGCATGAACCCCTGAGAGACCATAACGGCTGGTGCCTGCGCTGTGATCTGACCAGCTACGTCCACTGGCTCAGATACATGTTCTGAGAAAAGGAGGAAGAAGGAATGAATCCTAGTATGCTCTAGTCCTTTTTAAGCCCTACTGTAGGCATCATATAAGAGATTTCCTCTTTTTGCATGCAGGTTTACGCTAACTGCATAGGAATCCCTTGAAATTATTGTACTTTATCGCTTTCCACAAATTGAACTCAAGAATGAGATCTGCAACAATCTTTATTTGCTTCCTTTGAAAAGATGTCTGACAGTCCAAGATGAATAAGTGACCGTCAGACCAAAAATATGCTGTTGACATGCTCCGTATGTCGGCAGTGCCTCTTTACTGCTTTAAATTAAATAACCAGCAAAAGCATGCATAAACCTGCTCTAAATTCACATGTTGAATTTAGGCTTGTGATTAAATTTTCAAACTTTTAAATTGGGATAATATAATTGAGAACATGCATGAAATGAATTCCTGAGGTTTTGAGCTATAAAAATTTAATGATGCAATCAGCTTATTGGGTAATAAATCTGCATGTTAGAAATTTTGATTGAATAAAGTGTTGGGATTAAGCTCTGATTAAATTTGAGAATATTGTATGACATGAATCAACCCAACCTTGTGAGATTTGAGCCATGAGTCACTTTTACTCATTTATTTTCTTTGATGTGTGAATCATTTTGACTAAAGGAAACTAGAACTTGCAATTGGGACCGATTCAAGACCATGCCATATTCCCAAAATCGAGCATATGATCGAGGCACCTAGAAAAACCCAAATTTTTGGCCTTCGTTTGAAATCCAAAACCAAAAATATTTTTCCCCTTAGGATTAACCCATTTGAGCCTTAAACCTAATTTTTCTTTGAAGCCCTCTATATTATTCATATCCTTACGAAAAGACCAAGAAATTCAAACCCAAGTGTGCAAGAATAAATTCTATCAAGGCATTAAATTTATGATCATCAATCCATATTAATCGTAATGTTATAAATCGATTCAAAAAAAAAAGAGAGAGAAGTTGAATTCCATTCAACAAAAATAAATTGCAGATGACAAAGCAAATTAGACATAGTCTAATGTCATGCAATAGAAAAAGAAAAGCAAAAGAAAGAGAAAAATATTGATGATCATAAATTTTCAAATAAATATGCCAAGTTAAGATAAAATGAATCCTTGCCACTTCAAGCCCAATAATTCCCTTCCTTACCTAATGATACAACCGTATGCCCCATTACAACCCTTAAATAAGACCTCATGATCTCGTTTTAAGGAAATGAGCCGGTGGCGAGTTGGTCTGATTGCAAGCTTATGGGATAATTTAATTAAATTTGATTTTGAGCGTTCATAATTAAACCCCATCTGAGAATGAGTGAATTTTCCGACTCTCTTATATGTGAGGCTCTATTTCATGAAACATGTTCATGTCATCCCTTAATTCTCATTTTTAAACTTTGCATCTTTCAAACATGTTCATAAAGGATTGATAATAATGTTTGATTTGTAGGCCCGATGCAGTGAGCAAGTATCATTTCATTAAACACTGCAATCAAGGGAACTTAATACTTGTAGTTTCTGATTGTCTTATCCCAATCCAAAAAGAATGTGATTTATGAAGCCACGAAAATGAATTGAATATGAAGAGTCCGTGTTCTTAGGAACATTGACTCTGACTGCTCGGGGACGATCAGTATTAAATGTGAGGATGTTGATAATGGCCAGAAATGACCATTATTTTCAATCCATTTCCGTGTCTGAAACGGGCATTTGATCGCATTCCAGTCTTATAATAAATAAGAAAGCAGTTGAATTGGACTGATTTATGCATAATTGTAAAAATATTGAGCTGGTATGAAAAATGCATAAATATGTAATTTTATTACATATTTATGTTAGAAAAATCCAAAAACATGAGAAAAAAAAAAGAAAAAGGAAACAAAAAGATGGGCAAAAGAATAAACAAGCCCTCAAAAATACAAAAAGATGGGAAAAGATAGAAAAGCCCACAAAAAGAACAACTTCGGCCCATCTGGCCTATTCAGCTCAGTCTGGGAACATCCGGTCGAGGAACCCCGGTCGAGGACCATGGTTCCGCGACACAGGAGGGATTAGCGACCCAGCATGCAACATAAAGAAGAGACCAGTCTGGGAGCATCCAGTCGAGGAACCCCGGTCGAGGACCATGGTTCCGCGACACGACCAAGGTTCCACGCCACCAACACCTTGGAGGCCAAGCCACGCCCCAGTCGAGGAACCCCGGTCGCGGTCCATGCATTAGCGACACGGACATGGATAGCGACACGGACGCACCAATGAAGACACAAGACCCAGTCGAGAAGCCTTGCCACATGCAGCCCTGTCCCGCGACACAAGGTGATTCCGCGACAAGTTGTGATGTGTGTGATGTCTTGAGACACAGTGGGCCTCAGATCAAGCCCATGGGCCTAGGGCTCCACTTCTATAAATATGAGGTGACCCCCATGAGCTCGGGGTTAGAAAAATCATTCCCTTGAAGACACATTTGGAGACTCTCTCTAGGTAGTTCTTAGTTTAGATTTATTTTCATTTTTTTTTGTATTATTTAATTTGAGCCATAGTTTAGCTTAGTCTAGTTTGATTTTATGTTATTTTCTGTTTAAGTAGCATAGGTAGCCACTGTTCACAGTTTCATTCTTGTTATTAAGTTTGGTTTTAGGGTTTGTAATACCCAAATGATGGGTATTAACAAACCCCATTAATAAAATGGGAAAATATTCACCAAGTTATGTCCCAAAACCATGAAATGGGTGTCATAAACCCATGGATTTTTATTGCTTTCCTTTTCTTTGGGTCATTTGACCCCTGTTGCTTATTGTCTCTTATTTTCGGATATGTGGTGTGCTTCTGCGTGGTTAAATCCTAGATTAGGTTTTGCTTTATCTTAAAATTCTGTTTTGAATAGATTTAATTCTGTTCCAGCTTGTTCTACTACTGGAAAACCAGGATGAGGGCTTTTCTTATGGCCATTGATAGGGAGTTTGGGATGCCGTTGAATCCAAGTTCGAGCGTCCCACTATCGAGGACGATGAAGGTGTCAAAACACCAAAACCCAAAGACAAATGGACTGCGGAAGAAAAGACCCTATCCTCTATGAGCTCTAAGGCTCTCAATGCTATCTTCAACGGAGTCACTGAAGAACAATACAAGCTTATCTCCTCGTGCGACATGGCTTATGATGCATGGGCAGTACTGGTAAACTCCCATGAAGGTATGGCTTCTGTTAGATTTTCCAAGTTGATTTCTATAGAATCACAATTCCACAAATTCATCATGGATGAAAATGAAAGCATTGTTAGCTATGTTGGTAGAATTCGTGACTTAACTAAAATCATGCACATCAACTTGGGAAGACCTATTCCCAACAAGAGTTGGTAAGGAAGATCGTAGGAACTATTCCGGGCAGGTTCAATCCTAAGATTGCAGCCCTTGAACTCTACAAGGACTACTCCACTATGCAAGTGGACGAACTAATGGGAATACTTCAATCATGGGAGATGGACCATTGCAAGGAAGTCGGAAGCAAAAGCATAGCCTTCAAGGCTGAGTCAAAATTGGTGAATGACAAGGATGCCGAGATTGATAGTGATCACAGTGATGATGATGAGATCTCTCTTCTCACAAAGAGACTGGCCAGACTTCTTAAAAATAAGAAAGGGAAGCAAGGGTTTCCTAGCGGAAAGGGAGAAGGATCTAACTTCAGGAGAGATCCCAAAAGGAGATCCAAACCCTATAGCAAGGATCAACTAACTGAGAAAACCCAAGGGACCAGAATGTTATGAATGCAGAGGTTTTGGTCACATTAGGGCAGATTGTGGAAATCTAAAGAAGAAGGTGAAGAAGACCTACCACATTACCTTCAGTGATCATGACGAGGAACCAGAATGCAGTGAAGGAGAATCTGAGCATGGGATTGCTCTCATGGCACCAGGAACATGGGATTCAGACTCATGTTCGGACACTGAATCACAATACGGTACTGCTTCTAACCCAGTGAATAATGATTTCTCAGACCATGATTGTGCTTCTCTTAGCAGCAAAGAGCCAGATAAAATAGAACGTCTCACGGATCTCTACAATGAAGTATTCGAAAGGCTCGAAGCTTCGATGACTGAGATAGAAGACCTCCAAAGAACCAATCAGGATCTTAGAAATGAGATTGAGAGGCTCCTAGACGAGAACAAAGACTTACTGTCTAAAGCTGAAGTGGTGTCCATTCACGTGACAGAACTTGAAGCTGGAATACTCTACGAGAAAGAGGAAAAGGAAAAGATTTCTTCCAAGCATGATCTTCTCACTGTGGAAATCACTGAACTCAGGGAGAAACTCAGCAAATCTGAAAAGATTCTGTCGGACATGAATAAAGGCAAGGCCAACCTTGATGATGCTCTAGCAGCTGGGAAATCTCATGGGAATAGGCAAGGTCTTGGGTACAGCAACTTCAGCTCTGCCTCTACCTCCAAAGAGAAGATCAAGTTCGTTGCAGGAGGTCAACTAAATGATCGAACACCAAGCCAGACCACTAGAACCTTTCACAAAGGTTCCACGGGCCACAGCAAAAGGAGGAATTCCTTCAAAGGACCTCTCATATGCGACTATTGCAAGTTCAGAGGGCACAAGACCGAACACTGTCGAAGGATTATCAAGAATCTTCTTGAGGGAAGACCTGTGAGCTGGCCTAATGAAGAGCTCAAGAAGAGGATCTCCATAAGGCGCGAATGGGTTACCAAAATTTCAGCAAGGTGTAATGTTGCCTTCCTATCCTCTAGACAAAAGGATAAGAGTGCAACGTGGTACTTCGATAGTGGTTGCTCGAGGCATATGACTGGAGACAAAGATGTTCTTAAACCATTCAAAGATATTGATGGTGGATCGGTGGTCTTTGGAGATGGTAAGAAAGGTCGTCTTTCTGGACAAGGATCTCTCCACGGAAATGGCCTGCCCAAGCTCAACAATGTCTACTATGTGGAAGGACTGCATGCCAATCTCATAAGCATAAGTTAACTATGCGATGAGGACTTGATTGTATCCTTTAACAAAAAATATTGTGAAGTTCTTGATCCTAACAATGTGTGTGTGATAATGGCCAGAAATGATCATTATTTTCAATCCATTTCCGTGTCTGAAACGGGCATTTGATCGCATTCCAGTCTTATAATAAAAAAGAAAGCAGTTGAATTGGACTGATTTATGCATAATTGTAAAAATATTGAGCTGGTATGAAAAATGCATAAATATGTAATTTTATTACATATTTATGTTAGAAAAATCCAAAAACATGAGAAAAATAAAAGAAAAGAAAAAGGAAACAAAAAGATGGGCAAAAGAATAAACAAGCCCACAAAAATACAAAAAGATGGGAAAAGATAGAAAAGCCCACAAAAAGAACAACTTCGGCCCATCTGGCCCATTCAGCTCAGTCTGGGAACATCCGGTCGAGGAACCCCGGTCGAGGACCATGGTTCCGCGACACAGGAGGGATTAGCGACCCAGCATGCAACATAAAGAAGAGACCAGTCTGGGAGCATCCAGTCGAGGAACCCCGGTCGAGGACCATGGTTCCGCGACACGACCAAGGTTCCGCGCCACCAACACCTTGGAGGCCAAGCCACGCCCCAGTCGAGGAACCCCGGTCGCGGTCCATGCATTAGCGACACGGACATGGATAGCGACACGGACGCACCAATGAAGACACAAGACCCAGTCGAGAAGCCTTGCCACATGCAGCCCTGTCCCGCGACACAAGGTGATTCCGCGACAAGTTGCGATGTGTGTGATGTCTTGAGACACAGTGGGCCTCAGATCAAGCCCATGGGCCTAGGGCTCCACTTCTATAAATATGAGGTGACCCCCATGAGCTCGGGGTTAGAAAAATCATTCCCTTGAAGACACATTTGGAGACTCTCTCTAGGTAGTTCTTAGTTTAGGTTTATTTTCATTTTTTTTTTGTATTATTTAATTTGAGTCATAGTTTAGCTTAGTCTAGTTTGATTTTATGTTATTTTCTGTTTAAGTAGCATAGGTAGCCACTGTTCACAGTTTCATTATTGTTATTAAGTTTGGTTTTAGGGTTTGTAATACCCAAATGATGGGTATTAACAAACCCCATTAATAAAATGGGAAAATATTCACCAAGTTATGTCACAAAACCATGAAATGGGTGTCATAAACCCATGGATTTTTATTGCTTTCCTTTTCTTTGGGTCATTTGACCCCTGTTGCTTATTGTCTCTTATTTTCGGATATGTGGTGTGCTTCTGCGTGGTTAAATCCTAGATTAGGTTTTGCTTTATCTTAAAATTCTGTTTTGAGTAGATTTAATTCTGTTCCAGCTTGTTCTAGGTGATTTAAATTTTTGTTCGGTTATTTTGGGTTAGAACCACTTTTTGATCTGAAATAGGGTAAGATCACACTGTTTGCATTCTACTGTTCAACTTTACTTTTACTGACTTGGGTCCTGAACCACCCATGTCGCTAACCGACTCCTGTCGCTAAGCCACGTTTATCGACAGGAGGCTGTTCCGCGACATGGACGTCTAAGGACACTTGTCTTCATAATTCGAAAACCCTTGGTCCTCGACTCAACCTTGCTTAGCGACCAGGAACCAAACTCTTGTTATTATCCTCTGCATGGCTCCTGTCGCGGAACACCCTTGTCGCGGACCCATGGTCCGCGACTCAACTTTTGTTCCGAGACAAGAAATTATGCCCTGAATTATTTTGAAAACCCCAGTCGCTAGACATCCTGTCGCGGAGCCATGCTTCGCACACAACTCCAGACTAGCGATTGGGAACCAAAACACTTAGAAATTTCCAGAGCAATCTTGTGTCGCTAAACTCCTGTCGCGAACCCACGGTCCGCGACACAACTTTTGCTTAGTGACACAAGGTGAAACTCTGCCCAAATTTCTGTAAATCTGTCGAGGTACCCATGTCGCGGGCCTAGGCTCATGACACAATTTATGGTATCTCGACAGGATTCTCTCCTCTATTTAACCCCAAAAATTCTGATCCTCTACTCTCCATTATATTGCAAAAACTCACATCTAAATCCCACGGATCAAGATGTAATACCCTAGAATTGCAATATAAGGCGTTATGCTGCCGAAATTTTGATTCTCCATCTCCCATCTGATAAATAATTGAACCCTCTAGTCATTAATAATTGATGATTCTAATTAGCAATAATTAAATCACTAATTGTTGTGATTAAAGGATCTTTGTTCAATTGTCATTAAAACATTTTTCTATAAATAAAATCATGATGCCTTAAACAGATAATCCGGACTGTAATTAATTATGGTAGGAGGGATTATTTAAGCCATCAATTATGGATTAATTCCATAACCTTGCATGAGAAACCAATGTCTCTCATGCAAGCTCTTCTTTTTGTTTCATTTTATTTTTTCTTTTGCGTATTGTGTGTAACAATTAGTAAAGAATACACCAGACTAATGTTGGTGGGTATTCCCTCACGGATAACTAGCTCATATTCTGGGTATCAGTTACTAACTGTTATTTTGCATGGTTTGGAAGGCAGTCAGTGGAAGCCTTGGCGGTTCGTCCATCCGGGACTATAATAGCTGCTCAACTGATTCCCATCCGGATACAGTTTTATTTTATTTATCTTAATTTCCAAACCCAAATTTCAATCTGTAATAAAACTCTGCTAATGTCTGTCAACATTAGCTGATAAGTACTGCAGAGAGGAAGCATGTAGGTTTTCTTCTGAATTCACAGACAGTAGGGGCCCAACTGGTAGCGACACTGCCATTTCAGGGTTTCACCTGTCTAAATTCATTTCATCCGAGTAATTGGGAAATTGGACAGTAGATGTTTACAGTCCACCCGATTATTCTGCCATTACCTTGGTCTCCTGACCACTTCATATCTGTGTTTCACCTTCTATCTAGACCCGCATCTATATTTTGGGTCAATTAATTTTACACTTCCATATATCCTTATGCATGCTATTATTATGTATTATTGTGGTCTAAAATATTTTGGGATCCTTCCCTTGGGCAATAGAAGTCTAGATCTTAAATAGATATCGCATATTAAATTCCCGATAAAAACTTTTTTATAAAATCCGGATCTGAGTAAGGGATAAATTCTTCAATTATGACTAATTCACATTCTATCAAGGGTTGATTTTGGGAAATTAGAAGCAGAGTCAGCGATTAGGTCTCATCTAGACTGAAAGGATCTGTGTTTTAATTGAGAGTCTAGTACCTGTTTAGGGAATGGTTTTCAAATTCTTTATTTTCCAAAATTGCTGATTGTTGGGAACCTGAGATTAGATATTGCACCGAGATGGGGTCCACTTGGATTCAAATACAGTGTAGTAAATAATCTTAGAGGAACATCATCCAGGCCTTGGTTATCTTCTAAGATAGGGTTGAGTTTTCTTTCAACTGCTATCCTCTTTTGCCAAAGCCTATTCTTGAGTCCTGAATGAGTGCATCCGGAACGAACTAAGTTATTAGTTTGTATCTCATAACCACCCGGAAGGAAGTGAACACTACGAGCGGTTCATCGAGAGCCGGGAATTCTTGATCCATGTTCCGTCATTATGATGGGGAGCTGTCTTTTACTACCAGGGTCAGACCTTCAAAACCTCCGAGTGATAGGCTTTAAATGCTTTCTTTACTGCTTTCTTTATATGCTTTCGTTAGAGGTCACTCGGTTGTATTGAGAGTTGCGTAACTGTTACTAGGATTGATAGTTAAGGGAGAGTTCTGGGCTTGATTAGAATCTTTGGGTGTGACATGGGAGAATGATAGTAGTACTTGGCATTTCAATAAATGACTTGTCAGGTGTTGCTCATCCACCACAGACGAAATAACATACCCTGGCCGGGGCAGTTACAAATCTGTGGTATCTTAGAATTTGCGGTCTTAAGAACATGTAAACTCATACTGTAAGTACCTGTCTGTTAAAGGGAACGCAGTACTGAGAGCATGAGAATTAGCTATCTGACAGGATTATCCCAAGCGAAGATCTGTGTATAAAAATGGAAGTTTAATGCTGCCTTATCTAAATTTTGTCCAATTTTTACTCTTTTCTTCCTGTCCCTTCTGTCTACATTGTTATTCAGCTTCATAGCTAGCATGATGTAAATTTTCACTGCTTTCATAGATAGTATTTATCACATTGTTAGAATAACCTTACCCGCTTTCTAGAATAGAATTTATGCGCTTTATAGAATAGATTTAATTACTTCCATAGTTTAATTTAAATTCATGTTAGTAGATGTTAACCACTTTTCAAACCAATTGGAGCAATACGAATGGAAAATCTAGTAAAACGACGTGGGCCCTGCTTCCATCGCACATCCTCCAGCGAACGATTCGGTCTTACTATAAATTACTGCAATTTTTGACACCGTGCGCTTTCGGGCCACAGTTTCTTAACACGAGTAATAAAAACGTGACAACCTATAAATATATCCTTAATCCCAACTCCGCAATCATAAAATGATTTTCATTAAACAAAAGTCAAGACCGGGGTTTCATAATTTCGAAAATACTCGTGTGGGAAATTGTCAAAAGTTTCATTGTGTCATGAGGGGTCTAAGATCTCGAAATGACTGCTATTTACTTGTGCAAACCTGTAATTTTGTGAAGGATGCAGGAGGTTCCCGGAATCTACTTTGGCATGAGAAATTAGGTCATCTGAACTTCAGGAATCTAATCAAGCTAAGCAGAACAGGAGCCGTTCGTGGACTTCCAGATCTTAAGAAACATGCCTCGGATTTCTGTGAAGACTGTGCCAAGAACAAGCAAACTCGTGTGTCCCATCCCGTGACTGAACACAATGCAACAACACACTGTCTGGAACTCTTACACATGGACCTCATTGGACCAACTGAAATTCCTAGTCTGGGAGGTAAACGGTATATATTCGTTTGTGTAGATGATTTTTCCAGATATATGTGGGTTGATTTTCTCAGGGAAAAGAGCGAAGCCTTCAAAGTCTTTATGAAACTGTGCAACCAAATTATGAACGAGAAAGACTGCAAAGTGAAGAGAATTCGCAACGATCATGGGAATGAATTCGAAAATCAGGCGTTTGATGATTACTGTTCCAGCCTTGGAATCAAACACGAGTTTTAAGCACCAAAAACTCCCCAGCAAAACAGAGTGGTAGAGAGGAAGAATCGCACCTTGCAAGAAATGTCACGAGTTATGATCAACTCCAAGAAGGTTCCTGAGTTTCTCTGGGCAAAAGCAATCAACACGGCGTGTTATATGATAAATAGAGTGTAGATCAGGCCCAAAACACTTATGACTCCATATGAATTATGGAAGGGTAAAAAGACTTCAATATCATATTTTCACATCTTTGGTTGCAAGTGTTTTGTACTTAATGACAGGGAACACACCGGGAAGTTCAAGGAGAAAAGTGACGAAGGCATCTTCGTTGGATATTCAACCTCGAGCAAGGCCTTTCGAGTATACAACTCTAGAACCAGAAAAGTAATTGAATCCACAAATGTCATTGTGGAAGATGCACCAAACAGAAGTACTCCGGTCGAGTCTCAGGAGGAGGATGCAGAAAAAGAAACCGAAAGCTCTGGTCAATCACGATCCCTATCAGGGGACAAACTGGAAACTACTACTAAAAGTGAGGAGTCCCAACCCAGTGTTCAGACACCCGTTGGAACACCGTCACAGTCAGAAGCAGTTGTCCCCCAAGTCAGAATTCATCGCAATCACAACCCCGATGATGTGATTGGGGATGTACTCGAAGATCGAAGAACTCGAGTTAAGAAGAAGATCGACTATAGAGAGTTTGCTGGATTGCATTGCTTCATCTCCAGGATTGAACCTACCAGAGTTGAAGAAGCTCTACAAGATGAAAACTGGATCAATGCCATGCAGGAAGAGCTTGCTCAGTTTAAGAGGAATGAAGTATGGACCTTGGTCGAGCGTCCAGAGCACACCAACGTCATTGGCACAAAATGGGTCTTCAAGAACAAGAGTGACGAGAATGGAAATGTGATTCGCAACAAAGTCAGGCTCGTAGCTCAAGGATACACCCAAGTGGGGGGAGTAGACTACAGTGAGACCTTTGCACCCGTGGCAAGACTCGAAGCTGTGAGACTACTCCTTGCCATTGCATGCTCGATGGGTTTCAAACTCTACCAGATGGATGTCAAGAGCGCCTTCCTAAATGGTTGGTTGAAGGAAGAAGTGTATGTGGAGTAACCTAAGGGTTTTGAAGATGCAGACCTCCCTGACCATGTCTTTCGATTGAACAAAGCTCTCTACGGACTTAAACAAGCACCAAGGGCATGGTACGAGCGGCTTTCAAAATACCTGTTGGAAAATGGATATAGAAGAGGGAGTACAGACAAGACCATGTTCATCAAGGAAGACTCCAAAGGAATCATCGTGGCTCAAGTCTATGTGGATGATATCGTGTTCGGATCAACCTCTCATGTGCTCAAGGACAAGTTCATCGAAACCATGGGTAAGGAATTTGAGATGAGTATGGTAGGTGAATTAACATTCTTTCTTGGCATGCAGGTTACTCAGAAAAAGGAATGGACCATTCTAAATCAATCGAAATATGCTAAAAGCATTGTCAAGAAATTTGGGCTGGAATCCAGCAAGCCTATTCGAACACCGATTGGAACATCTGATAAATTGCACAAGGATCCGACAGGGAAGAGTGTTGATCAAAAGATGTATAGAGGGATCATTGGAAGTCTACTCTATCTCTCAGCAAGTAGACCCGACATCAGTTATGCGGTAGGAGTATGTGCCAGATATCAAGCAGACCCAAATGAGTCTCACCTCAAGGCTGCAAAAAGGGTGATCCGATACATTGCTGGAACACCTGATTTGGGCATATGGTACTCCAAGGAATCCAACCTACAGTTGATAGGATACACTGATGCAGATTGGGCTGGTAATGTCGATGACAGAAAAAGCACCACAGGAGGGTGTTTCTACGTTGGAACCAACTTGGTGAGTTGGTACAGCAAAAAGCAAAACTCTATATCCCTTTCCACGGCAGAAGCGGAGTATATTGCAGCAGGGAGCTGTTGTGCACAGCTCTTATGGATTAGACAAATGATTAGCGACTATGGCATTGAACAAGACAAGCTAGTGGTTCTCTGTGACAACATGAGTGCGATAAGTATTTCAAGAAATCCAGTGCAACACAGTCGAACCAAGCACATTGATGTTAGGCAACATTTTATCCAAGAACTTGTGGAAGATGAAGTAGTGTCCCTGGAGTATGTTGGAACACAGGAACAGAACGCGGACATCTTCACCAAAGCTCTTGATGGAGAACGATTTGAAAAGCTGAGGCGGGAACTTGGCCTATGCACCATAGTCTAAGTTCCGAAAGGATCTAGGGGATCTCACCTGTCACTATTAAAACGGCTAAGTTTTCCTTAAGTCTTACTTAAATATTATGTTAGCCTTATTATGAGAGATCCCATACTTAACTAATTATTTCTTTATTGCAGGAAATAATAAAATGCTTTCCTTAATCAGCCGATTGTCTTGGTTAATCAAAGAGGGAAAGTTTTTTATTTTTTCTGGTAACCGGCTACCTAGGAGGGGGTGTA
Organism: Hygrophila difformis; assembly: GCA_030278955.1. NCBI lineage: Eukaryota > Viridiplantae > Streptophyta > Magnoliopsida > Lamiales > Acanthaceae > Hygrophila > Hygrophila difformis. The sequence continues at coordinate 46,737,224 of JAOANR010000004.1, forward strand.
ATGATGATCTCACGCCTCAAGAAAGGGAAGTTTCTTTTTCAACCTGCGCACAATTTTTAGAAACTTTCCCTCGTTTTTCTCATCTTCTCTCGTCCCTCCGCTCTCGCGATTTTATTTCTCAAGAATCCATTATTCCCACATTGCTCTCATACTCTTGTGTAGAAATTATGGTGACGACGAGAAACAGGAGTTCCAACACTGAAGCCGCACCTCTCCCAGCACGTGGAAGCCCTCGCACCAGAGGCGAGAATCGCGGTGGCAATCGAGGAGGTGGACGAAGTCGCGGAAGGGGTGGACGTGGTCGTGGTCATAATCAGACTGAAATTACTCCCTCAAATGAAGCTCCGACCACCATTGCCACACCAGAGGTACCCATTTCAGACCCACTCGACATTCGTGTTGAAATGGCGCACGCAATCGAGGAAACTTGATAATGGCCAAAAATGACCATTATTTTCAATCCATTTCCGTGTCTTAAACGGGCATTTGATCGCATTCCGGTCTTACATTAAGTAAGAAAGCAGTCGAATTGGACTGATTTATGCATAATTGTAAAAATAATAAGCTGGTGTGAAAAAGACATAAATATGTAATTTTATTACATATTTATGTTAGAAAAATCCAAAAACATGAGAAAAACAAAAGGAAACAAAAAGATGGGAAAAAGATAGAAAAGCCCACAAAAAGAATACTCTCGGCCCATCCGGCCCAATCCATCAGGCCCAAGAAGACCTTTGTCGCGGAAGCCCCTTGGCGCGATGCATGATTCCGCGACAAAGGAACACTCCGCGACCAAGTAGCCCAGATGAAGAAGAGACCAGCCAAAGCCCCGTGGCGCGGTACCTTTGTCGCGATGTGCTGTTCCGCGACAAAGGACCATTCCGCGACCAAGGTACATTTTTAGAGACACAAGACCCAGTCGAGAAGCTTTGCCACATGCAGTGTGTTCCGCGACCAAACTTGGTGCTCCGAGACAAAGCTGTGATGTGTGTGATGTCTTGAGACACAATGGGCTCAAATCAAGGCCCATGAGCTTAGGGTTTCCCCTCTATAAATATGAGGTGTTGCCTTTGAGCTAAAGGTTGGAAGAATTTTAGAAAAACTACACCTTCTTGAAGACAAGTTGGGAAGTTCAGTAGTTTAGTTTAGTTTAGAGTAGTTTAGTTAGGTTTTCTTTTGTATTATTTAATTTATGCACTAGTTAGATATAGTTTACTGCACTTTGGTTAGATAGCCAGTTTTTATACCTTGTTTTTGGTTCTAAACCTTTGTTTAAGGGTTTGTGATACTCAAATCATGAGTATGAACAACACCATTTAATAAAATGGGAAAACATTCTCCATTTGTGTCCCAAAATCATGAAATGGGTCTCACACCCCATGGATCTTTACTGTTTTCATTTTCCTTGGGTCATTTGACCCTTGTTTTTGCACTTTAATGTCGCTGCTTGGTGACTTCTTCTTGGGATAATGTTGCATGTTTATGGATGATCAAGCTTAGATTAGGGTTTCTTAAGTTTTAAGTTTGCTTTATTTCTATTTTGTGCAAGCATGTTCTAGCTAGATTCAAATTCTGTTTTGTTATTTTGAGCTTAGTTTAGCTTTTGAATCTGAAATGGGTGAGATCACACATAATGCATGCCACTGTTCCACTTACTTTTCTGACACATGTACTGGACACACCTTTGTCGCGGAACAACCCTTGTCGCGGAACCACGTTCCGCGACAAAATGATGCTTTGGCGACAAAGGTGCCAAAGAACATTTGTTGACCATTATTTTAAAACCCTTGGTCGCGAAACAACCCTTGGCGCGGAACCACGTTCCGCGACAAAATCTTGATTAGCGACCAAGGACCCAAATACTTGTAATTTTATACTGGAAGGGCTTTGTCGCGAAGCAACCTTGTCGCGGAACCACGTTCCGCGCCAAACCCCTTGTTCCGCGACAAGAATTATGCTCTGTCCAATTTTCAACCTTTTTGTCGCTATGCCCTTGTCGCGGAACCACGTTCCGCGACAAAATTTTCTTTACTTAGCGACAAAACAAACCCTAAACTTTCAAAATTCCATTTCTCTTATTTCCCACCCCTTTGTCGCGAAATCTTTGTCGCGGAGCCATGCTCCGCGACACGAATCCTGTATCGCGACAAGGTGGCACCTTTTGCCAAATTCTCATTCTCCATTTCATTCCATTAATTAATTGAACCTTTATATTAATATTTTGAGGTTGAAATCCAATGATCTTAACCCATGATTAATTTGATATAAAGAACTTTGTTCAATTCCCTATTAAAAGATTCTTCTACAAATGATTAAACTCTAATGATCTGAGTATATAATCCGGACTGTAATTGATTAATTAATTATGGAATGAGTGATTATTTAGACATGAAGAGTAATTATGGAATGATTTCCATATCTTGCATGAGAAACCAATGTCTCTCATGCAAGATGACCCAAAAAATATTTTTCTTTTATTTATTTTGTCTTTTCCGTGATGTGTGAAACAACTAATAAGGAATATATCAGATTAATGTTGGCGGGTATTCCCACACGGATAACTAGCTCGTACTCTGTATATTAATTATTAGATGTTATTTTGCATGGTCCGGATAGTGGTCGGTGGACGCCTTGGCGGTTCGTCCATCCGGGATTATAATAGCTGCTCAGCTGACTCCTATCCGGATACAGCTTCTTTTTCTTTATCTTAATTTCAAACCTGAATTTTGAGCTGTAATAGTATCAAATGATGTCGATCAACATTGCTTGAATAGTATTACAGCAAGAAACCATGTAGGTTTTTCTCTTGCCTCACAGATAATAGGAGTCTTGATGATAGCGATCACTGTTGTTAAGATTATTCTGCTATCTAAAATCTTTCCATCTGGAATAATTGGGAACTGGATAGCAGATGTTTGCAATCCAGATCACCCCAGTTGTTTCTGGCACTCTCTTTAGCCAAAATTCTTCTCATCTCCGGCTATTTCATCTCTGTGTTTCACATTCTGTCTAAACCCACCTTATATTTTGGGTTATCTTATTTTACCCTTCTCTATAAAATTATGCATGATATTATTATGTAGATATTGTGGTCGATATTATTTTGGGATCCTTCCCTTGGACATAGAAGTCTTGATTTAACTCAGATGTTTCATACTAAATTTCCAACAAAAATTCCTTTATAAAATCCGGATCTGAGTAAGGGATAAATTCTACAGTTATGACTAATTCACATCCGACTGGGGGTTGATTTTGGGAAATTAGAAGCAGAGTCAGCGATTAGGTCTCACCTAGACTGAAAGGGTCTGTGTTCTTATTGAGAGTCGAGTACCTGATAGGGAATGATTTTCAGATTTATTATTTTCCAAAATTGCTGTTTGTTGGAAATCTTGCATTAAATGTTGCACTGGGTTGGATTCCACTTGGATTCCGATAAGGTGTGACAGATAATACTAGAGGAACAACATTCGGGCCTTGGTTATTTTCTAAGGTAGGGTTGAGTATTCTTTCAACTGCTATCTTCTTCTGCCAAAGCCTATTTTTGAGTCCTGAGTGAGTGCATCCGGAACGAACTAATTTTATTAGTTCGTTTCATTAGTTTGTATCTCATAATCACCCGAAGGGAAGTGAGCACTGTAAGCGGTTCACCGAGAATAGGGAATTCTTGATCCACATCCGGTCATCCTGACTGGGGGCTTTCTTTTACTACCAGGGTCAAACTTTCAGAAACCTCCGAGTGATAGGACTTTAAATGCTTTCTTTACTGCTTTCTTTTAACTGCTTCCTTTAGAGGTCACTCGGTTGTATTGAGAGTTGTGTAACTGCTACTAGGACTGAGAGTTAAGGGATAGTTCAGGGCTTAATTAGAATCTTTGGGTGTGACATGGGGGAATGATAACGGTACTTGACACCTCAATAAATGAGTTGTCAGGTGTCGCTTGTCCACCACGGATAATTAACATACCTTAGCAATGCATTGCAAGGGTGGTTATGCGTCTGTGGTATCTTAGAATTTATTTTCTTAAGAGCATGTAAACTCTTACTGTAAGTACCTGTCTGTTAAAGGGAACATGGTACAGAGAGCATGAGAATTAGCTAACTGAACGGATTATCCCAAACTAAGATCTGTGTAACAAAATGGAAGTTTAACTATGTTTCATCTGAATCTTGTCCAATCTTTATTCTTTTCTTCCTGTCCTTTCTGTCTCATTTAAATCTGCTTTCATAGAATAATCTTAATCGCTTTCTTAGATTAATCTTACTGCTTCCTTAGATTAAATTTAACTCGCTTTCTAGAATACTTTTATCTGCTTTATTTTAAATGCTTTCTTAATCTGATTTAGATTCTGTCAAGTAGTTGTTAGCCAAATCACACACTTGATTCGAGTAACCGAGTGGAAGATCTTAGTAAATGACGTGGGACCTGCTTCTATCGCACATCCTCCAGTGAACGATCCGGTCTTACTATAAATTACTGCAATTTTTGACACCGTGCGCTTTCGGGAGCACAGTTTCTTAACTACGAGCAATAAAAACATGACTACATATAAATATATCTTTAATCACAACACCGCCATCATAAATTGGTTTCATTAAATAAAACCTAAACCAGGATCACGACTTTTCATAAAATACTCATGAAGTGGGAATTAGTTAAAAGTTTCATGGCAGGAAATCTTATGGCAAGACTTGATGAGAAGCATCATGGTATATTTGCCGGGGATCCTCAGTGTGACAGGCTGAAGATCAACTTATCCCGGCTATGCCATGAGATTTGTCAGCATTTCATGACAGAGAGGACCACATTGCCATTTGAAATTAAAGCCCCTCACATGAGTAATAAAGTGATAATCTTGACATATCCCTAAACCCTCTCCCGTGAATCATAACTCTTCTCTTTTAATAAATTTGACCTGGTATAATTTTAGCAAAAGCTCGGAGTTAACGAAATTTGTCAAAAGTTTCATGGCGCCGTTGCCGGGGAGGATGCAGCGTCATTTATTAAGAGGATTACACTCCTGATTACTCCTAGATTAGCCTAGATTAGTCTAGTTTAATGTAATATATTTAATTCAGAACAGAAAAAGTACCCTCAAGATTAATTGAACATTTAGAGTACCAAGACTCTAAATATGAGGATGTTGAACTGAGGAGAAAACCTAACCTAATGGGTATTTATCTGTCTTGCAGGAAATTCGGAACCAACCAAAAAGAAGGAGCAGAAAAAGCAAGGAAAACCAGGTTCTTGGTTGGGAAAATTCCACAAATCTGAGAAATTATTTTCGGAATTTAAAGAAATTTAAGATCCGGAGTAAATCCTGCAGATAAATGGAACTGACCCGGCCTAATTTTATGCAAGTAGATTATTTTAAATAATGGCCCAATGATTTGAATTTACTTGGACTGAATTCATTCAGGACCAACTCAAATAAAATGAACGCAGGCCCAATATCACACTCGGGCCCAATCCGTTGAAAATTTGAAAAATTCAAAAAGTTTGTCGCGGACTGACCATTTTGTCGCGGAACAACGTTCCGCGACCAAGTGCAACTCCGCGACAAAACACCCCTTATCGGCAACCCTTGTTTGTCTTTGTCGCGGAGTGACCATTTTGTCGCGGAACAATGTTTCGCGACCAAATGGTGCAATTCCGCGACAAAATCTCACTCATCTCTGAACCTTTGTTTGTCTTTGTCGCGGAGTGATCATTTTGTCGCGATGCCCAGCATCGCGCCCATGTGTAAATTCCGCGACAAAGTTATACTCATCCCTAAACTCTGCTTGTCCTTGTCGCGGAACATTTTGTCGCGGAGCACGACTCCGCGACAGAGTTCCTATTCCGCGACACGGACACACCACTCCATTCTTTCTCGCCATTTTGTCGCGGTACACTTTGTCGCGGTGCATGACTCCGCGACAAAGTCCCACACTCCGCGACACCTCTAATGTCGCTGAGCCTGGTCGCGTAATCCTGTTCCGCGACCATGGGCTAGGGTTCCGCGACCGGCCCATTACTATTTAAACCTCTCCGCCTCCCTCTTCTTCCCCACGCATTCGGACTTAGAAAATTTTCGAAAACACTCTCGCACACACGAAATTTCTCCCGAAGCACACCACTGTGTTCTTCGCACCTTTCGAACGCCAAACCCAAGGGAAACTCTGCCCAAATTTTCGCAACCCTTATGGAGCCATCAGAACCTTCATCTTCGTCTTCTCCGAAGCAAACCGAGCCTTGGTAAGCATTCCCCACACTTTTCGTACGCAAACCACTGCCCTGTTTTTGCGATTTTGGGGATTCTTGCGTTATTACTCTCGATAATGTGTTAATGGGCGTCCTCATGGTTGTTTTCACTAAGTTGATTTCCAATTTTAGTGGTTCTGTGTATTGGGCATGTATGGATTTTGATTCCCTGTTTTTATCGTTAATGGCCGAATGTGGTGTTGGGGTTTGGTACTTTGGTTGGTTGGTGGAGGGGCACAGATGGAAGTGTTAGGGGTTGTAGAAATTTTGATTCCATGAAGGCTAGGGTTTGGCAGTGGTAGATTCCGCCATGGTTGTGGGTTTTGAGTTTTGAGTTTCTTTTGCTTTTGTTTGTTTTAGTCTATTATGCTCATGTCTTGTCTGCTTGATCTTGATCCCTCCTGGATTGTTGAAAAATCTTAAAAAAGTGAGAGTTAATGAACATAGGATTACTGCATGAGTATCAGTATGCTGTTGATTTTCTTGATTATAGAGCATGAATGATCTTGTGGTTTTTGAGTATGTGAGGGATGAAAATGCTTTTAGTCCCATGTTTTGGCTCGAGTAGAGGCATGATCTTGTGTTTTTAACTTGCTGTGTTCATGAGTATTGCATGCTGAGATGATCATTTAATGCCGTTTCCTGTTTTGGTGTGTCTGTGTTTGTGTGCAGCAAATTGAGGAAAGTGAGTGTTTGCATTGTTTTTGGCATGTTAGTGCACACCAATCCCTTTTCAGCAGTGCACTTTTTCACTAAAAGACAAAAAATAGTACTAGGAATTTTGGTTGACATTGTGTTTTTGTTCCCAATGGAACTAAAGAGTGTGAGTTAAGTAGCAGTATTTTGCCACCTCAACTGCTACCTTTTGACAAAAATCCAAAAATGGGACCACACACATCCCACTTTTCATTAAATAAAAACAAGTCAACCTTTTCAAAATTAAAACTAGTGTTTGCATTTTCTTGAACGTTTTAACTGTCCAATGACAGTCCAAACAATCCGGAAATAGCGAATCCATCCCGCCACGCCTCCACTGCACATTCCATTTTCGAGCCATCCGTTCCATCATCATCATCTCATTCCATTTTCAACAAGTGCCTCGAGCTTGTTTAACAAAATTGGAAAAACAAACTTTTGGGCCCAATGGCCCACTAAAAAAGGAATTTTTGGTCCAATGACCACTTCACTTTTATTTTTATTTTTATTTTTATTTTTATTTTTATTTTTATTTTTATCCCTCCTTTTTGATTGGACTCAATAGTCCAATTAAGTTATCTCCTTCTAGGTCCTAAAGGATAATACCTTACATTTGGATCTTTTAAATAAACTCAGATTAAATCACTTAAATCACATTTCGAGCTTAGCAAAGCTCAAAATGTGAGGATGTTGGTTTTCACACCTGAGTAGTCTTTGAAAACTCATAAAAAATTGTTGGATGCATCTAAGCACTTTGACCTTTTTCAGGAACGCATTGGTAGTGCACTCAGGCATCGGATTGCCTGGCTGCACATATGAGGATGCTGGCAACCAGGCCTCAATTGATCGAACAGAGATTAAGGACACAAGAGAGGCCATCAAATCAGTTTATAAGGTGCCTCTGGACCACACTACAGACGAAAAGTTGAAACTGTCTCCGGGATGGGATGTGCATATCCCTCCACAGGAAAGGTCAATAGTCGCCGCATCGATAGAAAGGGACTACTGCCACTTCCTGAAGAAGTTTTGGATAAGGATGATGGGGTATGCCCCCCAAGACGAAAAGACAACTCCTGAAGTCCATCATGAGCGCATCCAATTGAGGTTCAGAGAGCACAGGGCTGTGTGGAATCGGCATGTAGAAAAGGGAACAAAAGATCCGAATATAGCTGACTTCGACATCATCATCCCTAACCAGATCGTAGATCCTCAAGTTCGGATGGCCTTCGAACACAAATACATGGATCTAAGTAGGGTCATCAACAGTGGGGCCATCATGATGTATGAGGCATTTCCATTTAAGTGGAACCCGTATCTGTTCGAAGCAAAAGGACCAGTGGAGCAGAGGTGGATTACAGATCTAGCTCGGGCCAGGCATCGAGAGCTGACCTTCAACCTGTACAAGCGCCTTAAAAATGCTGAGAAGTTTGAGCAAAGCCGTAACACCTCACTGTTGAACACCATGAGGAAGATGATCAAGGATGCACGCGAACAATGGGACGACCTGACCACTGTCTGGGGAAAAGGCAATCCAAGTATCACTGGGTCCTTTCTGGAAGAAGGAGTAGTACTACCTGCAGATGAGGTACTTGAAACCATCTTCACACACAGGAAGTATGGACAGTACGGGACAAACAAAGATGATGAATTTCCCCAGCACATAGCAGTACTAAGGGATCAGCTACAAGTGGATATACGCAAAGGTGGCTGGAAACCCAAAAGGAAAAATGAAAGGCAGTTCAATTTGCTATCAAAAGCTGAGGCTGGGATGTACCTCACGTATGATTCGGCAGAAGACATGTCCTACCTGGAAGGGATTCAAAAGGATCTGGTAGGAGGCATGATAGATCAATACAGAGACTCCTACTGGGAATTGATCATGGAGATGGACAAGTTTGCACTGGAATACTGCAACAGCACTGCTAATGGAAAGAAGGTCTTGCACTATAACAACAATGTTCGGAGTAAGTTCTGCTCCAAGATCAAGAAGGACTGGGAGGACCAACTGAGGAGAATATCTCAAAGGAGTTTTATTGAGGATTATTTGCAGCGCGCCGAGAAGCAACTAGGCTACGAGGGTGAGCCGAACAGGGAAGAAGATCCTGACGCTGAAATTGATGCATACTTCTCCACTCCCCCTGAGGCCAACCCACAGCCTACCCAGCCAGCAATACAAGCTTCAGCTTTGCCGCCTGGAGGGCAGACTGAAGTACAACAAGTTGCTACGTCCGAGTCAGTGGTGCAGTCAGCTCAGACTGAAACGACAACATCTGCTGTAGCACCTGCCACCACTAAGGCACCCACACAGCCCGAGAAACCCTCCACTGCTGCTGTTACATCTGAAGGTCAACCGGGAACGAGGAGAAGGTTGATAAAGTCCGCTGATAAGGATAAGCCAGCAAGGGCTCCGGAAAAGAAAGTGGAGATCAAGGAACCGGAACCAACTGTTAGGAAAGTGGCAGAGCCCACGGATCCTAAGGACAAAGGTAAAAAGCCAATGCCGCCGCCACCCCCGAAGAAGAAGCACCAGGTGATGTCCGATGCTGAGCTAGCCATGAAGATGTACAATGAAGAGCTTGCATCAGCTGGTTTGCTGGATCAAGTAACAGGTGGTTCGGGAATAGAAAAATTGACTGAGGAAGAACGCCTGGAAATGGAAAAGAAGGCTGCAGAGGAAGAGCAGATCCGAAAGAATATCCAGCAGACAAAGGATGAAGAAACCGCCAGAAAGATGCAAGCTGAGCTGGAAAGCAGGAAATCTGGAGAGGTTGAGCGGGGTAATGAGGAGGACTTTGAGCTGAAGATCACTGGAGAAGTGCAGGGGCGTGGTTTGAAAATTAAAGAAGAACAACCTCCTGCATGGACTGGCCCCACTGCACATGATGCTGAGACCATCCGAGGGGACATAAGGAAGAGGCTTAATGAACAAATCGAAACGAGAATCGATGCTGGAGAAAAGCCACATCAAATCGAATATCAGACAAAAGTAGGTCAAGTGATCGATCCTCTCGTGGGCACAGCCAGAATTGAAGAATTCATCACGCAAGGAGGCCCGTCGCACCAACCTGAACAGTCAGAAGGGCCACAAGACTCCATAGATCCGGTGGCACTAGACAAAATCCTGGAAAAGCAGCCAGACGACCCTCTCATGACCTCTGCACTTAAAGAAAAGGTTCAAGGAATTCTGACTGAAGCTGCAGATGGGAACGATTCGGAAGAAGAAGCTCGGCAGGAGGAACAAGAGTTCATGAACCAAATGGCGCCTATTTTCCAGCGCCCAGTTGGACGAGCTGCAAGAGTTAGGGAGGAGGAGGAGGTATCAACTGATGTTGATGACCGTAATTTTCATGTAACTGCATCCTCTTTACCTGTAAACTGTGAACTCAATACGATGAAAAATGTAATTAAACAGGTAGAGGAGGAAGTCGGAGATGAAGCAGCCCATGGAGAGCGAGAGCCGAGTCAGAGGGGAGATGAGGCTGAACCAAGGAATGACCAGCCACAGGAGGGAGACGAGCAAACAGACTGGCACTCGAGTGACGACGAGTCTGTCGGATCCATTCGACCAGTCGAGTTTTGGTCTGAAAACACTGTAAGGCAAAGAATGGGCGTCTCAAAAGAATATGGGAAGAAAAAGCTAAGCGAAGAACAGATCCAGATCAAGTTCAATGGCAGCAAAGAGAATGCAGAGAAGTATAAGAAGTTGCAGAAGATGATAGTGCCAGACAAAGGGTTCAGACCTGATGCGTTGTCACACCCCACTGTTGAAACTTTCTACAGAAATCAAGAGTGGGGTAACTTCATGTTGCATCATGACGAAGATGGCTTCGTGGAGCTGACGAAAGAATTCTTCTGCAACATCGATGAAGCTGCCAGAACAACATGGATCCGGGGACAAGTGATCAACATTGCACCTGATTGGCTGAACCAGTTCTTCGGGACCCCAGAGATTCAAAGCGAATTCCCCCCTGGTGAGATCATGACAAAGAGAGCCAAAACAACTGAATATGCGAAGTATGCAACATTGGCCAACAGCATGACAAGCGTGACCGCCCCTGGACACACATTCAATGCAAAATGGCTGCGGATACAATTCATGCCAACCTACGAGTTCTACATGTCCAAGATCCGGCCCAACTCGCATCCGCACACCACATCTGGAAATGTGTTAATGGGATTTGCAAGGATGTGGAGCGGAGCAAAACTTAATGTAGGGAGGCATGTATTCGAGGTGATGATAACCCGCATAAAGGATAGACAGGTGCTGTGTTATCCGAATCTGATTAGGAGAATCTGCATAGCTCAGGGAGTTGATTTGAGTGTGTTTGAGGGCGACACAGTGGTGAAGGTGAACCCACCTATCAGTGTGCCACGACTTCCCTTGAGTGAGAGTATCAAATATTCCCTTCCCCAACTGTCCGGCAGAGGAGATTCGGACGCTCAATCTTCTTTCATATCGGGTGAGCAGGCATCAAGGAAGCGAAAGAGGCAGCCGAAGACAAAGAAGGGAACACAAAACACCTGTGCTGATGCAGGACCTTCGAATGTTCGAGAGGAGCCTCCCGCAGACCAAGAACGGACTGAGATTCCAATCCCGCCTCCGACTCAACCTCAACCTCAGATGCCTCCTCAAAGCCAGAACGTATCTCAGTTCCCTGCTGATTCTCAAACGATTGAGATGGTGAGCAGAATGAGTCAGTCTATGCTTGAGGGAATGAAATCCATGACTGATGTAATTTTGGCAAGCCAAGAGGGACAGCAGAAAAGGGCAGAAGAGGAGCGTGAAGAGCGAAGGAGGGAGAGAGAAGAAGAACGCGAGGAGCGTAGGAGGGAAAAGGAAGAGAAACGGAGAGAGAAGTTGGAAAAGGAAAGGAGAGACGAGGAATTCAGAATGATGATGCTGGAAAAAGAAGAGAAGAATCGAAAAATGGTGGAATCACTGATCCTTAGTCAGAATCAGCTCCTGCAAACCTTACTTAAGAAGATCCCTGATGAAGCTGGCTCCTCCAAGAAATCAGACGAGAAGAAAGATGGCGATCCCTGACTCCTTCATTTCTGAGCTTAATTGTAAATATCATATAAGAGAATTTCAATTCATCCATGCAAGATAGATTTAATTGCAAATGAAATCTCTTGTAATTGATATAATTACTGCTTTCAAATTGGGATTTTGCAGCCCCAACAACAATCGTTGTTTTTATTTGGTTCTTTTACTTCTGAAAAGATGTCTGACAGTCCGAGATGAATAAGTGACTGTCAGGCCAAAAATATGCTGTTGACATACCTAGTATGTCAGCAGTGCCTCCTTACTGCTTTCAATTAAATAACCAGCAAAAATATGCATAAACTTGCTCTAAATTCACAGGTTGAATTTAGGCTTATGATTGAATCTTCAAACTTTTAAATTGGGATAATATAATTGAAGACATGCATGAAATGAATTCCTGAGGTTTTGAGCTATAAAAATTTAATGATGCGATCAGCTTATTGGGTAATAAATCTGCATGTTAGAGATTTCGATTGAATAAATTGTTAGAATTAAGCTTTGATTAAATTTGAGAATATTGTATGACATGTATCAACCCAACCTCGTGAGATTTGAGCCATGAGCCACTTTTACTCATTCATTTTCTTTGATGTGTGAATCATTTTGATTAAAGGAAACTAGAACTTGCAATTGGGACCAATTCAAGACCATGCCATATTCCCGAAATCGAGCATATGATCGAGGCACTTAGAAAACCCAAATTTTTGGCCTTCTTTTGAAATCCAAACCCAAAAATATTTTCCCTTTAGGATTAACCAACTTGAGCCTATAAGCCTAATTTTTCTTTGAAACCCACTATATTATTCCTAGCTTTCAAAAAGACCAAAAAATTCAAACCCAAGTGGGCAAGAGTAAATTTTATCAAGGCATTACAATTTTTGATCATCAACAAAATTTCAATCGGTATTCAAAATCCGATCAAAAAAAAAAGAAAAGAAGAAGAGAAAATTGTTGAGTTCCATTCAAAAAAAAAAAAAAAAAAAAAAAAAAGAGAGATGTGTTGAATTCAATTCAACACAAATAAATTGCAAATGACAAAGCAAATTAGACTTAGTCTAATGTCATGCAATATGAAAAGAGAAAAGCAAAAGAAAGAAACAATGATGATCATAAATTTTAAATAAAAATGCCAAGTTATGATGGAATTAAATTCTTACCACTACTTAGCCTAATAATTTCCCTTTCCTACCTGATGTTACAACCGTATGCCCCGTTATAACCCTCAAATAAGACCTCGTGATCTCGATTTGAAGAAATGAGCCGGTGGCGAGTTGGTCTGATTGCAAGCTTATGGGATAATTTAATTAAAATTGATTTTGAGCGTTCATGATTAAACCCCAATTGAGAGTGAGTGAATTTTCCGATTCTCTTATAAGTGAGGCCTTTTCTCATTACACATGTTCACGTCATACCTTAATTCTAATTTTTAATCTTTGCATCTTTCAAACATGATATTCATGAAGGATTAATGATAATGTTTGATTTGTAGGCCTGATATAGTGAGCAAGTATCATTTCATTAAACACTGCAATCAAGGGAATTCAACACTCGTAGTTTTTGATTGTCTTATCCCAATCTAAAAAGGATGTGATTTATGAAGCCACGAAAATGAATTGAATATGTAGAGTCCGTGTTCTTACGAACATTGACTCTGACTGCTCGGGGACGATCAGTATTAAATGTGAGGATGTTGATAATGGCCAAAAATGACCATTATTTTCAATCCATTTCCGTGTCTTAAACGGGCATTTGATCGCATTCCGGTCTTACATTAAGTAAGAAAGCAGTCGAATTGGACTGATTTATGCATAATTGTAAAAATAATAAGCTGGTGTGAAAAAGACATAAATATGTAATTTTATTACATATTTATGTTAGAAAAATCCAAAAACATGAGAAAAACAAAAGGAAACAAAAAGATGGGAAAAAGATAGAAAAGCCCACAAAAAGAATACTCTCGGCCCATCCGGCCCAATCCAGCAGGCCCAAGAAGACCTTTGTCGCGGAAGCCCCTTGGCGCGATGCATGATTCCGCGACAAAGGAACACTCCGCGACCAAGTAGCCCAGATGAAGAAGAGACCAGCCAAAGCCCCGTGGCGCGGTACCTTTGTCGCGATGTGCTGTTCCGCGACAAAGGACCATTCCGCGACCAAGGTACATTTTTAGAGACACAAGACCCAGTCGAGAAGCTTTGCCACATGCAGTGTGTTCCGCGACCAAACTTGGTGCTCCGAGACAAAGCTGTGATGTGTGTGATGTCTTGAGACACAATGGGCTCAAATCAAGGCCCATGAGCTTAGGGTTTCCCCTCTATAAATATGAGGTGTTGCCTTTGAGCTAAAGGTTGGAAGAATTTTAGAAAAACTACACCTTCTTGAAGACAAGTTGGGAAGTTCAGTAGTTTAGTTTAGTTTAGAGTAGTTTAGTTAGGTTTTCTTTTGTATTATTTAATTTATGCACTAGTTAGATATAGTTTACTGCACTTTGGTTAGATAGCCAGTTTTTATACCTTGTTTTTGGTTCTAAACCTTTGTTTAAGGGTTTGTGATACTCAAATCATGAGTATGAACAACACCATTTAATAAAATGGGAAAACATTCTCCATTTGTGTCCCAAAATCATGAAATGGGTCTCACACCCCATGGATCTTTACTGTTTTCATTTTCCTTGGGTCATTTGACCCTTGTTTTTGCACTTTAATGTCGCTGCTTGGTGACTTCTTCTTGGGATAATGTTGCATGTTTATGGATGATCAAGCTTAGATTAGGGTTTCTTAAGTTTTAAGTTTGCTTTATTTCTATTTTGTGCAAGCATGTTCTAGCTAGATTCAAATTCTGTTTTGTTATTTTGAGCTTAGTTTAGCTTTTGAATCTGAAATGGGTGAGATCACACATAATGCATGCCACTGTTCCACTTACTTTTCTGACACATGTACTGGACACACCTTTGTCGCGGAACAACCCTTGTCGCGGAACCACGTTCCGCGACAAAATGATGCTTTGGCGACAAAGGTGCCAAAGAACATTTGTTGACCATTATTTTAAAACCCTTGGTCGCGAAACAACCCTTGGCGCGGAACCACGTTCCGCGACAAAATCTTGATTAGCGACCAAGGACCCAAATACTTGTAATTTTATACTGGAAGGGCTTTGTCGCGAAGCAACCTTGTCGCGGAACCACGTTCCGCGCCAAACCCCTTGTTCCGCGACAAGAATTATGCTCTGTCCAATTTTCAACCTTTTTGTCGCTATGCCCTTGTCGCGGAACCACGTTCCGCGACAAAATTTTCTTTACTTAGCGACAAAACAAACCCTAAACTTTCAAAATTCCATTTCTCTTATTTCCCACCCCTTTGTCGCGAAATCTTTGTCGCGGAGCCATGCTCCGCGACACGAATCCTGTATCGCGACAAGGTGGCACCTTTTGCCAAATTCTCATTCTCCATTTCATTCCATTAATTAATTGAACCTTTATATTAATATTTTGAGGTTGAAATCCAATGATCTTAACCCATGATTAATTTGATATAAAGAACTTTGTTCAATTCCCTATTAAAAGATTCTTCTACAAATGATTAAACTCTAATGATCTGAGTATATAATCCGGACTGTAATTGATTAATTAATTATGGAATGAGTGATTATTTAGACATGAAGAGTAATTATGGAATGATTTCCATATCTTGCATGAGAAACCAATGTCTCTCATGCAAGATGACCCAAAAAATATTTTTCTTTTATTTATTTTGTCTTTTCCGTGATGTGTGAAACAACTAATAAGGAATATATCAGATTAATGTTGGCGGGTATTCCCACACGGATAACTAGCTCGTACTCTGTATATTAATTATTAGATGTTATTTTGCATGGTCCGGATAGTGGTCGGTGGACGCCTTGGCGGTTCGTCCATCCGGGATTATAATAGCTGCTCAGCTGACTCCTATCCGGATACAGCTTCTTTTTCTTTATCTTAATTTCAAACCTGAATTTTGAGCTGTAATAGTATCAAATGATGTCGATCAACATTGCTTGAATAGTATTACAGCAAGAAACCATGTAGGTTTTTCTCTTGCCTCACAGATAATAGGAGTCTTGATGATAGCGATCACTGTTGTTAAGATTATTCTGCTATCTAAAATCTTTCCATCTGGAATAATTGGGAACTGGATAGCAGATGTTTGCAATCCAGATCACCCCAGTTGTTTCTGGCACTCTCTTTAGCCAAAATTCTTCTCATCTCCGGCTATTTCATCTCTGTGTTTCACATTCTGTCTAAACCCACCTTATATTTTGGGTTATCTTATTTTACCCTTCTCTATAAAATTATGCATGATATTATTATGTAGATATTGTGGTCGATATTATTTTGGGATCCTTCCCTTGGACATAGAAGTCTTGATTTAACTCAGATGTTTCATACTAAATTTCCAACAAAAATTCCTTTATAAAATCCGGATCTGAGTAAGGGATAAATTCTACAGTTATGACTAATTCACATCCGACTGGGGGTTGATTTTGGGAAATTAGAAGCAGAGTCAGCGATTAGGTCTCACCTAGACTGAAAGGGTCTGTGTTCTTATTGAGAGTCGAGTACCTGATAGGGAATGATTTTCAGATTTATTATTTTCCAAAATTGCTGTTTGTTGGAAATCTTGCATTAAATGTTGCACTGGGTTGGATTCCACTTGGATTCCGATAAGGTGTGACAGATAATACTAGAGGAACAACATTCGGGCCTTGGTTATTTTCTAAGGTAGGGTTGAGTATTCTTTCAACTGCTATCTTCTTCTGCCAAAGCCTATTTTTGAGTCCTGAGTGAGTGCATCCGGAACGAACTAATTTTATTAGTTCGTTTCATTAGTTTGTATCTCATAATCACCCGAAGGGAAGTGAGCACTGTAAGCGGTTCACCGAGAATAGGGAATTCTTGATCCACATCCGGTCATCCTGACTGGGGGCTTTCTTTTACTACCAGGGTCAAACTTTCAGAAACCTCCGAGTGATAGGACTTTAAATGCTTTCTTTACTGCTTTCTTTTAACTGCTTCCTTTAGAGGTCACTCGGTTGTATTGAGAGTTGTGTAACTGCTACTAGGACTGAGAGTTAAGGGATAGTTCAGGGCTTAATTAGAATCTTTGGGTGTGACATGGGGGAATGATAACGGTACTTGACACCTCAATAAATGAGTTGTCAGGTGTCGCTTGTCCACCACGGATAATTAACATACCTTAGCAATGCATTGCAAGGGTGGTTATGCGTCTGTGGTATCTTAGAATTTATTTTCTTAAGAGCATGTAAACTCTTACTGTAAGTACCTGTCTGTTAAAGGGAACATGGTACAGAGAGCATGAGAATTAGCTAACTGAACGGATTATCCCAAACTAAGATCTGTGTAACAAAATGGAAGTTTAACTATGTTTCATCTGAATCTTGTCCAATCTTTATTCTTTTCTTCCTGTCCTTTCTGTCTCATTTAAATCTGCTTTCATAGAATAATCTTAATCGCTTTCTTAGATTAATCTTATTGCTTCCTTAGATTAAATTTAACTCGCTTTCTAGAATACTTTTATCTGCTTTATTTTAAATGCTTTCTTAATCTGATTTAGATTCTGTCAAGTAGTTGTTAGCCAAATCACACACTTGATTCGAGTAACCGAGTGGAAGATCTTAGTAAATGACGTGGGACCTGCTTCTATCGCACATCCTCCAGTGAACGATCCGGTCTTACTATAAATTACTGCAATTTTTGACACCGTGCGCTTTCGGGAGCACAGTTTCTTAACTACGAGCAATAAAAACATGACTACATATAAATATATCTTTAATCACAACACCGCCATCATAAATTGGTTTCATTAAATAAAACCTAAACCAGGATCACGACTTTTCATAAAATACTCATGAAGTGGGAATTAGTTAAAAGTTTCATGGCAGGAAATCTTATGGCAAGACTTGATGAGAAGCATCATGGTATATTTGCCGGGGATCCTCAGTGTGACAGGCTGAAGATCAACTTATCCCGGCTATGCCATGAGATTTGTCAGCATTTCATGACAGAGAGGACCACATTGCCATTTGAAATTAAAGCCCCTCACATGAGTAATAAAGTGATAATCTTGACATATCCCTAAACCCTCTCCCGTGAATCATAACTCTTCTCTTTTAATAAATTTGACCTGGTATAATTTTAGCAAAAGCTCGGAGTTAACGAAATTTGTCAAAAGTTTCAAAACTGCCACGAGTGGTGCCCTAACTGCATCCCAACTGGAGAATCCTCGATCGGTGGTTGAAACCGCACCCCCTCAAGGAGCAACTGCTCTCAACACGTCGCCTCCATCTCAAGTCCCTGTGCCAACTGTCCAAGTGCCCTTATCGTCTCTGGCGGATGCGGTAATACAATCTCAGAATCCTCCGAAAGGAAAAGGTAAAATGGCTTCTCGAAAATCTTTGGTTTCTGAAAATGTTGATGCAGGGAGTTCAAATCCATTATCTGAGCACCAAGATGGCACTCAGTTCGGCCCTCAATCCACCACCCCTGTTTCTGGCTCAGGCGCTCAAACGCCCTCAAGGGTTTCTGGAGAGACCGCCTCTGTTCCAGGTCATGTTCCGAAGGTTGCGATAAAAAATGCTGGTGGTGGGAGTTCTGGGAGTTCAGATGATGCCTCTGAACACTCTTCTGAGTCCACTGAGTTGTCTGATGAATCGGACAAGAACGTTGAGATCAATCCAGATGAGGAAGAATCCAGTGAAGACTCGGGAGACGAGGATGACCCAGTAGACAATCGTGCTACAATCTCTGCTGAAGAATTCATCAGGCGTGAAGGACTTACTGAGGATGAATTAAGAAGTGAGGAGGATGAGCAAGATGTTGCTGCCAACCCTGAGGCTAGACTTGAGGGGGAGAAATCACCCACCTCATATGATGTTCCACTCAGGGCACTTGCTTCCAAGAAAGCCCCTGCCAAGAAATCGAAGAGAAAAGCAGACCAAGCTCCTTCATCCTTTCAACCTCAGAAAAAGAATAAGGCACCTGTAGATGATCTCGAGGATGTTGATGTTCAAGAAGATATACCTGAGATTGTGGATACCAATCTGGCATTCAGTTCCAAGTTTTACTCTCAAAGTTCTATAACTTTCTTTGAGACTGTTTTGCGTGAGAGGAAGCTAAAACCTGAGGTTGCGTTTAAAGGACCAAAGTGTGATGAGATTGGTTGGACAAGCTACCTTGAGAAGAGACATCTTCTTCGATGGGCATCCGATCTCCAAGGAAGTAAGCAATCTATTGTGAAACTGTTCTATGCTAACATCAGAAAGTCAGTTATTGTCCCTGGAAACAGTTGGTTTGGGAAAGTGTTTGTCAAGAAGCAACTGGTCCCTCTCAGAGATAGAGACATATGTGAATTCCTTGGTGTTCCTCAGTGTGACTTTGACACTGTGTTCAGACCAGGCACAAAGTTCAATAATGTTCTGATTGCCAAAACTTTGACTAAAGAAAAGGAGAAAACCATCAAAGGTAGAGGGTTGAGGTCAGGCAATCTAACTCAGAAATTCTTTCTGCTCTATAAGTTCATTTCTTCCAATGTAATGCCTACTGCCAACCACTCGGTTGTATCGAAAGAAATGTGCCAATTGTTGTTTGCCATTGATGAGAACAAGAAGGAGATTAATTATGGGAAGCTTGTGCTAAATCAAATGGTTGATATAGCCGAAAGTTTGAAAGAAGATAGCTCCACTCTCATTCCTTTTCCAGCCCTGATTTATGGGTATTTGGAGTCTGTGGGCATTGGAGGACACCCCAAGGAGTTGATGGACACCACCAAAGTGTTCAAATTCACAGCCAAGCTGCAAGACAAGGTCCAGGACATACCAGGCCCAGATGGTCCTCCCATTCCTCAGTCTGCTCTTGATCAGCTCAGAGATATGCTTGCCGAGCGTCAGGATGCTATTAGGAGGAAGAGAGAGGAGCTGGACGAAGAGGAACCAGCACTAGCTGAGATGGCAAGACTTCTCCCTGAAGTTTGGGACACTGATCCGGAGGATGAGGTGACGGATGCTGCCACAGACTTTTATGCCTCCACAGACGAGGATGACTCCTCTCAGGAGTGATCGGTGTTTTTTTGCCACATTGTGATCCAGAGGGGAAGAAGATGTGCGTGATCAAAGATGCATGCCTCTGGTAAGTTTTAGTAAGTTTTATGTTTTGTGTTCTGTTCTTATGTTGGAACTTGTTTTGTGAACTTTGGGACGTTTGTTTTCTTACTTGTTATTCTGGACTCTCGTTATTTTGTTGCTGGTATTATTGTACATGCTCCTCTATTTTAGCTTATCTATTTGTACGGAGCATTAGATAGGATGACTGGGATTTATTTTGCTATGTATTGGTGGTTGGGGCTCTGTGATTTGTTTCTCTTGTATTGATTCATCATTGGGAGATCTTTGATCTTTCTGGCTCACATTATGTCAAAAAGGGGGAGATTGTAAGTACCCATATTTTGAGATAATGTGTTCCAACCTAATGATGAACACTAGATAGGTTCCCACCCCTTAGTCTTATCCGCATGGTATTATTGGCAAGAAGATCCTTGTGATTGGATAAGGCTGTCTCTGCATGGCATGGAGCATCTCCCCAACGGTCATCCTACATTTCCTCATGATGGGCGACCTTACTATGGCATGCATGTCTTACCATCCGAAGGAAATACGTCGGCTATGGAAGGAGGAAGGTTTCGTGGATATGATTATACCCTTCCATAGCAACAGGATTTCGAATATCCCTTTAAGAATGACTAATCTCAGTGGACAAATCATTGCTTGGGTATTATCCTTCTCAAGATCAAAACATGTGCGAAATCCTCTATCAATCTCTTCACCTCGTCCGAGAGCTTCATCTTTTTGTGAGGAAGATTGTTACTTGAGTGTTCATTCGTTTCGTCGTGCACATCTCACCCTTGATTGATCTCGACACCTTCAATCAAGGGCAACACTCAAGTTTGTGTCAACAAGATACTGCCCTTCATTGCTACATCAAATGGAGGATCTTTTACAGGTTCACTCAAGGGAAACTTGGAGAAGGTGTCTTCAAGGGGTCGAAGAAGAATCGGAGCATTCTCACCAGAAAGGGGAGTTTCTGGTACCATCGATCATCTGCTTGGGTGTTGGAGTAAAAGATTACTAGTTCACTATTGTTCGTGTTGTAACGTGGTGTTCGAACACATAGTGGAACTCTCCTGGATTAGTATCCCCCAGACGTAGGCCTTGGGCCGAACTGGGTCAACAACTCTCTGTTTGTTCTTGTTTCTTTACTGCACTTATTTACTTTTGATAACTAACCTACTAATAATTTATTTAAGTATGTGGTTGAACAAACAGTTGTGGTTAAGGTACTTAGTCTTGACGAATAGTGGACCAACAAGGACTATCAATTTTTGTTTGAATTATATAAATTGCCAAAACAAATATTTTAATATTATTGTTTTGTTTTGTTTTAGTTGGCCTTAAAAATGATGGATAAAATGCATGATCGAATTTCGAGGACTAATAACACAATCAAATGGAGGATTAAAAGAAGTAGATTTGGCTTTGGTCTCTATGCTTAATTCTTTTGCAATTTCTATAACATCTGTCTTTTTTCCCTAAAAAAATCAATGCATAATTAATCCCTTGCATGGAGGTATTTTATGCATTTTTGTTTATACATGTTTCCGAAAAATATATATACATTTAAATAAATAGGATAACAAAATTTAATGATACATCAATTGGGGTTGAAGACCGCTTGGGCAAGTCCTCATCCCCAAACAAAGAAAAAAAATAATTAATGCATACTTTTTTTTGGTGACAACATTAATTTCTTTTTTTTTTTTGAAGCCAAGGGGTGGCACAGGGGTTGGGTGGAGAATCGAACCCCAACTTAAGTTGGAAGTCAGAAACTTTGTCATTTGAACCCGTCCTCATCCTCGTGAGAACATTATTTAATGCTACTTTTGAATAATAAATTAAATAAAAATTAAATCATTTTATTTTGCGGAGAAGGGTTAAATAATTGATTAATAATGGGCGTTAGACATACACAATTATTTTTGGATTATTTTGTCCTAAAAATTGATTAATAATGTAATTTTACCTAATCTAATCTAAACTATAATAAATCCTGGAAAATTTTTTTCCCAAAATACCTGTTATACCCTTCTTATTTTTTCCCTTTTCTCCTTATGAAAATATTCTATTCCGGATATAAATGTAATTTTCCCCTACAAATCTCTAGGTCAGGGTCTAAAATGTAAAATCACTTCATGTAAAAAAAACCACAGCCGTCCGATTACACAATTATTCATCTTAACCGTCCATTTCCTTCCTGCCTAACTCTCCGGCTTCCCCTCTACTCATCTTCCTCTTTCTCTCGCCACCAGACATGTCTACCCACTTCCCATATCCCCAATTTTTCCACTGATAACAAATTAAGGTTTCCAATCCATTCTTTCTGATACTCACCCACCCAATTACCTCCACTACCACTACCTGGAACCATGTTTTTCGGCAGGGATTAGAGTATTGCAATTTCCACCATTGTTTACTGTCGTTCTTCTTGGCAGAGAATTGAGAATTGCAGAACACTTCCCAAGCGCAATTCAATACTGGAATCGTGCTTCTGAAAAGAGATTTCAGAATCGCATAACACCTCCCCAACGCCATTATCGTTTTCCTCTGATAAAAGGTGTGTTCTATTGCTCCTTCGAATTCTCCACATTTTTAGGTCACTATGAATATAATAGTTAGAACCTGAAAAACAAGCAGTTAGAATGGAATTTTTGAAGGTGCTTAGTTTCGGGCTCCATTCAATTTTTACTTTTACTTCTTCCATAAGATGTTTGATTAAATACCGTATTGTGAAAGTCTGGAGAGAACGAATGAAGGTGGAAGCACTGTGCCATTGATTGCAAAATGATGAAGTGTTTGTTACAGCAACAGAATACACAGAAGCCAACAGATATAGGCAAATCTGGGCCAAAATAGAAATAAGCCAGAAAATGGGCTAAGACAATACGAGGCCCAAAAACAAGATTTTAAGTCTAATAGAAAAACAAATGCTTTGAGCCCAAGAATGAAGCCCAGCTCCTCCAGCGTCCTCCATCAGGTTCCAGCTTCCAGCTTTTCCTTCTTCTTCTTCGTGCCCAAGTTGGAGGATGGCTCAACATATGCAACATCCCCCCCGCAAGCTGAAGCATTCCACAGCTTCAGCTTGGAGCAAAACAAGTGAAAGTGTCGAGGGGTAAGACCTTTAGTGAAAAAATCAGCAAGTTGATGAGTGGTAGGGACATATTGAGGATCGATGAGGACTTGCTGGAAGTGATCTCGCACGAAGTGGCAGCCCACATCAAGATGTTTGGTGCGCTCATGGTGAATGGCATTTTTGACAAGCTGAATGGCGGACATGTTGTCACAGTGGAGAGGGTAGGGAGTGGGAAGAGGCAACTGCAGTTCTTTGAAAAGAGATCCAACCCAAAGTAATTCTGCTGCAGTCACACCAAGACTTCGATACTCGACCTCGGTGGAACTTCGAGACACGGCATCCTGCTTTTTGGTTTTCCAGGAGACAAGAGAATCCCCAAGAAATATGCAATAGCCTGTCAAGGATTTGCGAGTGGTGGGGCAGTTGCCCCAATCTGCATCACAGAAACCATGTAAGTTAAGAGAGAGCCCATAAGGGTAATGAAGACCAATCGTGGGAGTGTTCTTGAGATACTGAAGGACTTGAAGCACCCCTTTCCAATGATGCACAGTGGGATTGTGCATGTGTTGGCTCAGTTGTTGCACGCTAAAGCTGATATCAGGCCTGGAGAAGCCAAGATAGAGGAGTTTGCCAACAAGTTTTCTGAATAGCTGAGGTTGATCAAACAAGGCACCAGAGGTATCATATTGATGATATGGGATGCAAGGAACCTGAACAGAGGAGGTGGCTGGGAGATCAACTTCAGAATTGACATCTAAGGCATACTTATGCTGACTGACTGAGATTCCTGAGGAAGTTTGAGATATTTCAAGACCAAGAAAATAAGAAGCACTGCCAAGGTCTTTAATTGTGAATTGAGTGTGCAGGGCCTTCTTGATGTCAGAAATTGCTTCAGTGTCATCACCAGTGACTAATATGTCATCAACATAGACCACTAAGAGAATGATACCAATGCAAGTAAACTTAAAGAATACACAGGGATCTGAGTAGGTGCAAGTGAATCCAGATGAGGTGAGGAAGGTTCTCAGAGCAGTATACCATTGGCGAGGGGCTTGTTTTAAGCCATACAGAGATTTCTTTAGCTTGCATACATGCTCAGGTGGAGAACCAAGACCCTCAGGACACACCATGAAAATTTCCTCTTCTAACTGACCATGGAGAAATGCATTGTTGATGTCCAGTTGGGAGAGACACCATCGATGAGAGGCAGCTAAGGCAATGACCAGGCGTACACTGATGGCTTTAGCTACTGGGGCAAAGATTTCAAAGAAGTCTTTGCCATGTTTTTGGTGAAACCCTTTTGCCACAAGTCTGGCTTTGTATTTGTTCACAGAGCCATCAGGGTTGCATTTAACTCTGAAGATCCATTTACACCCTATAGGTTTCTTTCCAGCAGGTAGTGGTACAATATCCCAAGTTCCATTGTTTTCAAGAGCAGATAGCTCAGCATGTATGGCCTTATCCCAGTGAGGGATTCCATGTGCTTGAGTGAAGGATGAGGGAACCTGAGTGTCATTGGCAATGGAAGAACAGATGTAGTCTTTGTACTTTTCTGGCCTCTTGATAGTTCTCTTTGGCCTGGTGAGAGCCAAAGGTGCAGAAGTAGCTTCTCTAGTGCTTAAATGTAAATCAGAAGAAATATGATCTCCCATAGAAGATGGAGGATCAGAGGTTGAGTGGTCTGGAGACAACTCAACAGAGGATGAAGATTCAAGTCTCTCAGTGGGAGAGACATGAGAATTTTTGTCAAGGGTATGACTCACTGACCTGTGAGAGGTCAGAGGAGAGGGCTGTATTCCATGAGGTGCAGTGGGCACATCAGGAGAGTAAGCTCTATGGTGAGTAGCAGTGGGCTGCTCACAGAGTTTTTCACAGTTCTGGGATGAGGGGGAATAAGTGGGCAGATCAAGGGAGATATCAGAAGTAGAGGTAGAGGGAGACTGAGTTGACTGAAAAGGGAATACAGTGTCATAGAAAATGACATCCCTAGAGACTACAACCTTTTTGTGCTCAAGGATGTACACCTTGTACCCTTTCTTTCCAGACACCACTCCAAGATATACTCCCTTCAGGCCTCTAGCATCAAGTTTGCCCGAAGGAGGAGCAGTCTTGACATAGCAGAGACAGCCAAAACAATGGAGGTTAGAAATATCAGGTTTTTGTCCAAGTAGAACCTCACAAGGAGATTGCCAATCAAGGACAGAAGTAGGGAGCCTATTGATGAGATGAGCTGCTGACAACATAGCATCACCCCAAAAGGTTTTTGGAACTGAGGCAGTCAGGAGAAGATTCCTAGCTACCTGAATCAAATGTTTGTGTTTCCTCTCAACTCTACCATTTTGCTGAGGAGTATAGATGCATGAAGTTTGATGAACAATGCCAAGGGATGTGAATAGTTTGAGACAAGATTAATTGCAAAACTCACTACCATTGTCAGTCCTGATGACTTTAACAACTTTGTTGAATTGAGTTTTGACATAGGTGAAGAAATTAGACAGAATTTCAGATGTGACAGATTTATGGTGCAATAGGTATAGCCATGTGGCTCTAGAGCAATCATCAACTATGGTTAAAATGTATTTATAGCTTGACCTGTCCTCAACAGAGAAGGGCCCCCAAAGATCACAATGTATAAGATCAAAACATGTGGATGCATGAGAATCACTGGAAGTAAAAGGCAGTTTATGTATTTTGGAAGTCAAGCAAATATCACAGGGTGAAGTATTGTCACTCTCAGCAATGAAACCCAATTTAGACATAACTAAGGGGGAGGGGTGTCCAAGAATATTATGCCAAAGAGTAAATCTATTGGACTTGTCTATGGTAGCAAATGCAGGAAAGCAGTTGGTGTTGATATTCTTGTCATGACAAAAGGAATAGAGATTGTGCAGTAGATTTCCCTTAAGCAGGATCCTTTTAGAGCTCAGGTCCTGCAAAAGGCATGAAGTAGGATCAAAAATTGCTAGACACTTTAGTTCTCTAGTGAGTTGACTGATAGAGAGGAGATTCAAAATCAATCCAGGAACAAACAACACGTTTGGAACAATTAGGTCTGTCAATAACCTAACTGATCCAATGTGTGTAGGGATTTTAATAGAGCCGTCTGGCAGGAAAATTGATCTGTGATGTCTATAAGGTTGAGGATCAATTAAACAAGTGATGTCAGCACATAGATGGCTACTTGCACCAGAGTCTAACAACCAAGTGCCATTGAGAGAATCAGAGGTAGAAATGTTACCTGCCAGTTCAAAAATCTCTCTGTCAAACATTCCTCCAACAAAATCAATGGGTGTAGCAGATGAAACAGACTGACTTCTAGCAAATTCATTGAGTTTAGCATCTATTTTGGAGAGAATTCTGCCTTCAAGATCATCACCACTCTTGGAAGGCCCTGTGATCACTGCTCCAGCCACTGATTTGCCTTTCCTTTTCTCTGCTAGGGCCTTGTACCAGTCAGGTACCACACCTGAAACCATGAAACAATTGGCTCTACTGTGGCCACTCTTCTTGCAATGGTCACGGTAGGCATTCTTGTTGGCCAATTGGTAGCACTTTTCTCTGGTATGGCCTGTCTTCTTGCAATAAGTGCAGATAACACTATTGCCCCGATTAGCTCCCTTATCAGTCATTCCTTTATCCACAGTTGCAAGAGCAAAGTTGGTGGTGTTTGAGCTATCACCAGAAGATCCATGACTCCCTTTTTGTTCTATACCACATAACATGTTGTGAGCTCGACTGACATGAGGAAGTGGATCCATGAGCAGGATCTGATTGCTCACATGTTCATACTCATCATTCACACCTATTAGAAATTGCACCAGTAGTTCATATTCCTCTGAGTCCTTGAGAGCCTTAAGTGTTTCTGAGCTACAAGTTTTGGGAAAGGGTTTCAACGCTTTAAGAGCATGCCACTGAGACTTCAAATCATTATAGTAACTAGTGATGGATCTGTTTCCTTGAGTGAGGTTGATGAGTTTTCGTTTAAGCATAATGACTTGAGGTCCATTAACTTGCCCATAGCAGTTTTCAAGTTCATTCCATAGACTAAAAGATGTTTCAGCATAAAGATATTGACAGGTGATGTCAGGAGTTAATGAATTCTGTAACCAAGTTAGGACCATACAATCGACTTGAATCCATTCATCAAATAGTGGATCATCTGCAGTAGGGCAGGGAAAAGTACCTTCTATGAATTTGATTTTTCCTTTAATTCTTAGAGTATTGCGAACAGCTATACGCCATGAGTTCCAATTTGTGCCATCGAACAGTATGGGAGCAAGTTTCAGGTGCGGTTGATCGGCAACAGACAGATTTAGCTCCGGAGGACGAGGAGCAGAAGGCTGAGCTGGTGGAGTTTCTGGAGACGGCTGTAGCGGAGATGAATCTGAGGTAGTAGAGGACATGGCAATGGAGGTATGCGAGCTGATTTTGCCAAAATCAGCTCAATTCCAGTCGAATTAATGTGCGGAAGGTGAGATTTAGGAGCGTAACCGCTCTGATACCATGTGAAAGTCTGGAGAGAACGAATGAAGGTGGAAGCACTGTGCCATTGATTGCAAAATGATGAAGTGTTTGTTACAGCAACAGAATACACAGAAGCCAACAGATATAGGCAAATCTGGGCCAAAATAGAAATAAGCCAGAAAATGGGCTAAGACAATACGAGGCCCAAAAACAAGATTTTAAGTCTAATAGAAAAACAAATGCTTTGAGCCCAAGAATGAAGCCCAGCTCCTCCAGCGTCCTCCATCAGGTTCCAGCTTCCAGCTTTTCCTTCTTCTTCTTCGTGCCCAAGTTGGAGGATGGCTCAACATATGCAACACGTATGCAATTTTACTCTTTCAGGTTGTAACCCCAATTCGTAATGTGTTGTATAACCTGACTCTACAAATTTGAATTGGGTTCAAATCTTCTGATAAAAGGTGTGTTCTATTACTCCTTCCAATTCTCCACATTATTAGGTCATTGTGAATAAAATAGTTAGAACCTGAAAAATAGGACTTTATAATAGTATTTTGGAAGGTGTTTAGTTAGAATAGAATCAAGCTTCATGCTTGGTTCTTCCCAGACTATAGATCAAGGATCATAATCGTGATTAAATTCATAAATTTAGAGTCAGACGTGTACATGCTAAGTTTGACAGAGAATGTTGAAGCTGCTTGATTCCTTTTTTCGGCCAAAATTTTATTACTCTATGGTCAATGTATAGTGTATTTTGAAATTGGGAGAAAATAATTTGATGTTAATTCAACATCAAATATGATTCCATATTAGAGATCAACTGGAGAAAACCAAATTCAACTCAGAATATCAGTAATCCAAATAAAACAACACCTTTTTTTGTTTCATTTTAGCGTAGAACAGTATGTAGCTTTAAGTGAATAGACACGTTAGAAATATAATCTCAACTAACTCTGGTTCTATCCTTATCTCTTCACAACTCTCATTTAGTCGAACCAGATAGCTAATGTTGGGGAAATTAGTGTGCATTTCCTCTCAAACTTTTTAGCAGAAATAGGGAATTTCGCAATAAGACATTTGAATTTTGCTCACGCAATGCATGGCCAAAGACAATGCAACTGCTTTCGCTCCGATTCTAGATGCAAAAATCTCTGGAAGTAGTAGAGCAGGCACTGAGCCAGCACCAAGAAAAAACGATAATACATAACTGCATTAACAAACATGAGCATATTGTAGCATGAGAAAAGCTCATCCCTACATTGATGCAAATTAGATGCAAACAATATACACTTACAGAACAGCCCAGCAACAACAGCAAGTGTACCAGCATATGGTTCAAGGACCTTCCAAGTAAAGCTCAACGAAAGTAGCAACATAGCGGAAGCCTTTGCAACATGTAACATGTTCTTACTCTTATTTGCCAAGCTCACATGTTTTCTATTAACTTTTGGTGTGTAGTAAAATTTATATTATCAAAACTTTTAGGTGCATCTTTTATATAATACACAATCCTTTAATATTTCTTTGCCCCATGTGTTTGCAAACTCGGTTGCCATTTCTTAATTAATATATATAACTATCAATATTTGTTAATGCAATTTTTAATACAATTTTGATAATCTTACTGTTTCGGCTCATCAATTTTGATAATCTTACTATTCCATCTGTGAGCATGCTCGCTTCCAATGTATTCAGTTTAATCATATTTTATCTGCCCACATTATTTAAAGCGTCATTGATGAGCCCAGTGAATAACTGTTTGTCTGCCAAGATTATTTGGGGATTAGGCCTCCACACGTGTCTCTGCCACTCCCGCATTGTATGATTTTTGGTTGTTGGCAGTGGATGTGCGTTTGGCTCTGTAATGTGTAAACACTGATTTCATTTATTATTAGAATAATAGTATCCATTTTCCTAAAAAAATAAAAAAATTAAAAATTAAAGCCTCCAGCATTCCTTAAAACCTCAGTATATTCATATTAATAGTCTTCATCATTGAGTTGTACAATTTCTATATTTATCATAAAGAATTTTTTGTCAAATGCGGGTGCTTTGTAGTTTTATAAATCTATTCGTCTACTTGCAACAATATTTGGAACTTTGAATAAAATTGGTTTATGACAATTAGCCTCCATCAGTATGGTAGAATAAATCTGAATTCTAATGGTGGAAGTTGGTTTCTGGTAAATTGGAGAAGCAAATGGCAGATCATATATTATTTGTTTGTATTTTATTGATAGCTTTTCCTAATCATATCCCCGAATATAATTATAAATTCAGATGGTGAATTTATATATTGTATTTTGGAATTTATATTTATGTAATTTACTCATGTTTTGATTAATTGAGTTTTCACCCTCCAGTAGAGACTTATTAACACCACAACTTGGAACTTGCAGTCGAAGGAAATTTTGTTCACAGAGTGTGCTTTTATGATACCAAGGATATCTTTTAAGAATTATTCCAGAGGGTACTCCGTCCAAAAGAGGTATTCAAGCTGCTACTATCTAATTTTGTGTATTCTTTAAGCTATTGTAACTATTCTATTTAGATTGAAATATTACTAATGATGAGTTTAAATTTATAAATTCTGCCTTTGTGTTCACCCACAAGCTTAAGAAAATGAGTATATAACAGTCTTGCATTACTATTATAGTTTCATTTACCACATATTTAATCTTATATTATAATGCTCTACATAGGAAAGTTTTGCACTATTGCATGGAAGCAAATGATTGACAAGCATATCATCATGCTGTAGGTTGAGTTCACTAAGAGGAATCCTGGAATAGGTCCAAGGAAATCATGGCGCTACATGGAGTTGTTGTTTTGTTAATCTCATCCTATTTGATGTCTGGCTACAACTTAATTGAAAGATCCATTGGGAAATTTGTTGACGAAAAGAATGCACATCAATTTCAAGACAATAGATTATCACTAGAGGACACTCTATTTAGTTACTCAATGCATAGACAAAGGAGTCACAGCTCTTGGACAAGTTTGTTCATTCTATAATTATTTATTTATGTTTTTCTTTCAATTTTCACACAATTGATTTGCAAAAAAGTGGATTTTAATGTAGTAAATTTATTTTGTTATTAACTTAACAAATTATTAATCTTATTTTTAAGAAAAGAAAAATAAGGCATCGCCCGTGCGCATCGTGCGGGCAAAAAATACTAGTTTATTATTATTAGTGAAAAAGGATGAAATTGAATTTAATTAGCAAAGTAAGAGGACTATATTGGACAAAAAAATAAGTAGAGGACGGATTGGACCAAAAACAAAAGAAAAAGATCTATTTGTCAATTTTTCCTTATGCGATCGGATGGCAGTAGACACTAGACACAACATGTCTTTATGTTAAAGTATAGCTATTCGATCAAAATTAATAACGGTCCAGATTCTACCCAGTATATGAACCGCTCCCCAACAAATCATTTGATGCAAAAAATTCTCACAGGAATTTTATCAAACACCTTGCGAACAAGCCCCCATCTTCCAAATTTTTGCACTAAAACAACAAACGGAATGTGGTGCAAACAAAAACAATACTGAGGGTTAATAGGGCAGCAAAGAAGAAGTCCTTCAGTTACAAAAAGCATCTTCGAAATCAAATGCAAGCAGAAACACTCACAGCGTTGCTGGACAGGCCACTCACAGTCACTGCTCGTCAGTTAAACCAAATCCACGCTCAGATTCTCGCCCACAATCTCCCGCACCTTCACCCGCTGCTAATCCGCCAGACCCTCAAATCCGCTGCCCATTATTCCCCCGCAATCGCCCACCATGCCAAATCAATTCTTCTCCGTGTCCCCAATCCAGACGTTTTCGCCGCCTCCTTCACCATCCGTTATTTTTCCGAACACGGCCAATTCCAAGAAGCAATCACTCTCTACGCACAAATGCAGAGGCTTGGGGTTCTCCCAAACACGTTTGCCGTGACCACAACCCTCAAGTCTTGTGGTAAGGTTTCGTGTGGATTAAATGGTTTGATGATTCATGGGCAGGTGGAGAAGCTGGGTTTGAGCAGGGTTGTCTTCGTGCAGACCGCTCTCGTCGATTTCTATTGTAAAATGGGGGAGATGGCGGTTGCCCGAAAGGTGTTCGATGGTATTCGTGGGAAGAATGTGGTCACTTGGAACTCGCTGCTGGCTGGATACGTCAAGTATGGTGATTTGGCGATGGCACAGAGTGTGTTCGACGAAATGCCTGCGAGGGATGTGATATCTTGGAATTCGATGGTTTCGGGGTATGCAAGGGCAGGGAATATGGAGCAGGCCTATGAATTGTTTCGTAGAATGCCAGAAAGGAATCCGGCCTCGTGGAATGCCATGATTGCTGGATATGTGGAGTGTGGGAAGATCGAATTTGCCCGGAGTTTTTTCGACACAATGCCTGACAGGAACAACATTTCATATATCACAATGATATCTGCCTATTCAAGGCATGGAATCGTGGAATCCGCCAAGGAACTATTTGATCAAATAGGCGAGAAAGGATTGTTTTTGTATAACGCCATGATAGCGTGCTTCTCACAGAATAACAGAGCGAAAGAAGCACTGGAGCTCTTTAATGAGATCGTGAATGGAAAGGCAAAGTTTCAACCCGATAAAATGACACTAGTCAGCGCTATTTCTGCCTGCGCTCAATTGGGAGATTCGAGTTATGGGGCTTGGATTGAATCATACATGAGAGAACTAGGGGTTCAAATGGATGACCATTTAGCGACTTCTTTCATCGACTTATACGCCAAGTGTGGGAACATCGACAAAGCATATGAGTTGTTCAGAGGTTTGAGAAAGAGGGATTTAGTTGCTTACACTGCAATGATTCTTGGATGCGGTATAAATGGTAGGGCGAAGGATTCAATCCAACTATTCGAGGAAATGATGGATGGCGGTGTCATCCCTAACTCGGTTACATTTACAGGAATACTGACTGCCTATTGTCATGTGGGCATGGTGGAAGAAGGTTACCGTTGCTTTATGTCTATGGAGAGGCACGGACTGGTTCCATCGCGAGAACATTATTCTATTGTGGTCGACCTTCTAGGCAGGGCGGGGCGATTGGAAGAGGCGTATGAGTTGATTAAGAGCATGCCTGTTGAGCCTCATGCCGGAGTGTGGGGTGCATTGCTTCTGGCCTGCAACTTGCACAACAATGTAGAACTTGCAGAGATTGCGGCCAAGAATTGTTTTGAGTTGGAACCGGACAGCCGAGGTTACCGTGCCCTTCTTGCAAATACATATGCGTCGGCGGGGCGGTGGGATGATGCTAAACGGTCGAGGGAGCTTATTGAGGAGAAAGGTCTGGTTAAGATACCGGGATCTAGTTGGACGGAAAATATGATCGCTTGCAAAAACTGATATGCACCTTATTCTGTTCGTGCTTTTCAATTAAATTCTGGGTACTATTATTACATGAAAATTATTTGGAGCGATGTTTATTTGATATTTTTTAAATTGTAATTTATTAATATTTTCATAATTTTATCAATTTTGATTTTTTGATAAAATCATGAAAACTATTTTAAATTAAACTGTTAATTTTTATTTTTATTTTGTACACACAATCGAATGTCGACAAAGGTGTGTGTGGGAGTCCAAACTATATAAATTACAAAGGGATAAATGAAAGGAATAGGGGGTCAGATGGAGAATCGGATGATAAAACAAAACAATTTCTAGTGAAATATCTACAATAACATCTCATATTACAAGTTATTAATATAAATATCTACTATAAATTCATTAACATAAAACAAGAGTGAAGTAAAATAATAGAGATTTGCATCCCGTATGTCCCCTCAACCACGTTCCCCCACGGCTCCCCCAATGTCCCCTATTCGGCCTTCGCCGGAGCCCCCCCGATGCACAAGCTCAACCGGCGACTCGTCCCATCACCTTCAGGGACATTGTTTGTGAAAGTTCTCTACCGCAAACCCCTTTGGATGTTCTTATGAAGCACATTACGGAATTGGTGGATACGGATTTGTACAACGGTAACCCTCTTCTACCCATGGTGGATTTTAATGATGAAGCCATGGATCGTCTGTGTGCTCCTTTCCAGGATGCCCTGGTCGTCAAGGTATTTGGGAAAAGAATTGGTTTAAACCTTTTGCAAGATAAGTTGGTGAAACTATGGAAACCATCTGGGAAATTAGTCCTCCTGGATATGGCAAAGGGACACTTCCTTGCCAAATTTAATCTTGAGGAAGATCGTAAGAAAGCTCTCTTCAATGGGCCTTGGTCTATTTTCGATCATCATGTGGCGGTTGTACCATGGTCGAAAGATTTTCTGGTTCCATCGGTTACATATACTAAGTCCACGGTGTGGGCTAGGATATTGGATTTGGATCCGGTGTATTATACTGAGGATGCACTTTTTATTATTGCCAACCTGATTGGTCGAGCCAAGCGCTTTGACTACACGACATCATCCCTAAGTCGAGGACAATTTGCACGGGTGTGTGTCGAGATTGATCTCACGCAGCCGCTTGTCGGCAAAGTCCGAGTCAATGGGTATTGGCATAATGTGGCGTATGAAGGTTTACATAGCATATGCACTGTTTGTGGCAAGTTTGGTCCTGAGAAGCAGGGATGTGATCACGCGGGCACTGTTCATGCTGTCCATACTGTTTCACACTCACCGAACTTGGCGACTCCGAATGCTAAAGGGAAACTTACCGTGGATTCTGGTGGTAACCCTTTACCAGCTCAGGCGGAACCTATGGAGACTACCTTGTCACCATCAGACGATATGGTCTCCACTCAGGGAGAGTGGATAATGGTAACGCGCCAGCCTCGACCTAAGAAGAAAGAGGGAAAGCGGAATAAACGTCGATCTGATCATAACAAAACTCTCAACGCTGGTCGGAAGGGTAGGTTGGGTCAGCCGCACTCTTCTGCTCCTGTAAGTGCACAGGTCCCCCCAATTCAAAAGATTGATGAGGCCACTGTTCCATTGGCCAAAGTATCTTCTAGTGGCTCTGAACCGTTGCCTGACCCTCCGAATAGAAGTAAGGTAATTGTTCCAGTGGCTAGAGTGTCTTCTCATGGTTATGAGGAGACTCCAGAACCTCCGAGTAGAATGAAGGGAAAGCGTCCTCGCACCAGTCTTCCACACCAGAAACCGATCGCGACATCTAATAGTTTCTTGGCTCTGGAATGGAAATTAGACGGAATGGAGGAGGAACCGTCTGGTGGTGGCGGCCCGGACAGCCCTGGAGTGGTTTCTCAATGATAGTTTTCCATGATTTCAAAATTCTAGCATGGAATATACGTGGCGCCATGCATAGAAGTACTCATCGCCACATAGCGGATGTTCTAAAAACTCATAAACCCTCGGTTCTTGTGATTATGGAACCAAGGGGGCTATTTGATGTTGTTCGGCCCTTCTTCTATCGTTTGGACTATGATGTTCTCCATATAGTGGAGTGCGTTGGTCAAGCAGGTGGACTATGGATTTTGGCACGCATTGGCCTTCCCTATACATTCACCAATGTTGCTGTCTTCAGTAGAAGTGTTACTTTTAGAGTTCATCAAGGAATTCATGGTATTTTTCTGCTATTTATGCTAACCCGCGACCTCGGGAAAGAGCAGATGATTGGCGTGACTTGTGTGCAACGGCTAACCTTGTTCAAGGATCGTGGCTTGCTATTGGGGACTGGAATGAGGTTCTATCTCCTTCAGAAGCATTCGGCATGGGCGTTCATGATCGGCAATGTGAACTATTTGGTAATATGCTCCAAGACTGCGGTTTGAGTACCATACACACAGTCGGTGACGCATTTACATGGCAAAGAAATACACGTGGGGGACCTTTGGCTAGGAAAAGATTAGATCGAGCTGTTGCTAATGTGGAGTGGTTGTCCAGCTTTCCAAATGGATTTGTTGAGGTCCTTCCTAGACGAGCCTCCGACCATAATGGTCTTTTGCTTCGATGTTCGCGAGGGAATTATAGTCCTGTTAACAAACCCTTCCGATGGGAATTTGTTTGGTCTACTCACCCACTATATAGCCATGTTGTGGATGCAGCTTGGAACCTTGGTGGCCCTTCTGTTTCTGATAAATTTCGGCAGGTGAAAGAGTCCTCTCAGCATTTCAATGTTCATACTTTTGGTCATATTGGTAGAAAGAAAAAGCGGCTTCTTCATCGTCTAGCAAGAGTGAGGCGGTGCATGATGAGAGTTGATTCTGCTTGTATGCAAAGGCTTGAGGTGGAGTTGCTGAATGAGTTAGACGAATTACTTAAACAAGAGGAATTGATGTGGTTTCAAAAATCCCGAGAAAAATGGATTACTTGTGGCGATAGGAACACCCGGTATTTTCACTCCAAAACCAAGATTCAAAGGCAACGGAGCCATATTATTGGTCTGAATGTTGATAACAGGTGGGAGACGGATGCATCTCTTCTAAGGTCACATGCATTAAACCACTTTCGTTGTCTGTTTGGGCTAGAGCTTTCTACTCAGCGGCCAGCTATTCAGTTAACGCCTTTGGCAACTTTGGAGAGCAGCCAGCAACTAGGGAGGGAAGTCACAGAGGATGAGGTTAAGATCGTGGTAAAGGAGTTAAAAGGACTAGCTGCTCCCGGCCCTGATGGTTTCCCGGCAATTTTCTACAAGCTCTATTGGCCCTCGATCGGGGATGAGGTTGTGAATTTTGTACAATCAGCTTTGCGTTCTGGCTCTTTTGATTCTAGCCTGGCCGCTACCCTCATCTGTCTAATACCCAAGGTGGAGGTCCCGATAGAAATTAGGCAATTTCGACCGATCAGTCTATGTAATGTGAGTTACAAAATCACTACTAAAGTGCTAGTTAACCGTCTGCGGCCATTGTTAAAACAATATATTGGCCCTTATCAGTCAGTGTTTCTTCCCGGCCGGGGGACTGCGAATAATGCCATTATTTTACAGGAAGTGGTCCACTCCTTTAAACTTCGGCATCGCACATCCCAGGACTTTCTACTGAAAATTGACCTCGAGAAGGCGTATGACAATGTCCGAGGGGAGTTTATTGAAGGTTGTCTCATGGATATGGCCTTGCCTGCTTCTATGATTCGAATTATCATGTTCTGTGTCCGCTCGCCGGTGTATTCCCTCATCTGGAATGGAGAGGCCCTGCCACCCTTCTCCCCGGCTAAAGGCATCCGCCAAGGTGATCCCCTGTCTCCGTATTTGTTCATTATTGTCATGGAAAAGCTCTCTCGCACCATTCTCTCTAAGGTTCAAGAGGGCGCTTGGACACCAATTACACTTGCCAGGGGTGCTGAACCGTTATCGCATCTTATGTTTGTTGACGATCTTTTGCTTTTTTCTAAAGCTTCGATCGAAAGCACACAATGCATGGATGCGGTCCTCTCTAGTTTCGCATGTCAGGCCGGTCTTAAAATAAATGCTAGTAAATCTATTGCTTATGCCTCGTTATCAGTTCCACCTGCTCGTTTGAGAGAGCTCCATTCAATCCTTAATATTGAGTTCACCCATTCATTGGGAAGATACCTTGGTTTTCCTATTCATTCTGGGGCGGCATCTCGGTCACATTACATGGTTATACTTGATAAGATTCGCAATGCGCTAGGTACATGGAAACGTGGATTGTTGAACAAGGCGGCTCGAGCTACTTTGGCACGGGCAGTATTATCAACTATTCCTACGTATTTTATGCAATGTGCATGGCTCCCCACTTCTATTTGCAATGAGGTTGATCGCCAGGTGCGGCAGTTTATTTGGAAGAATCATAATGGTCATGGGCTTCATTTGGTCAGCTGGAGAAAGGTTGCGGCCCCAAAAAATATGGGAGGTCTGGGGCTTCGATCGTGTAGAGATATGAACATAGCAATGCTCGGGAAGCCTTTCATGGCGCTTCGGTCGCTTGGTATGCAACCATGGGTGTCATTGCTGAAAGCCAAATACCGTTATGAGGGAGGGGTTCTCATCAATCGTGTGTGTGCCTCAGCTTTTTACAAGTCTCTTTTAAAGGTGATGCCTTTTCTGGCCAATGGATTGCGCATTCGTATTGGGCGCGGCAGCTGTAGTTTTTGGTTTGATCCCTGGCTCCACCAAGGACAGCTAGGGCCGCGAGTTCCATATGTCCATGTGGTTGATACGGAGCTCTCAGTAAAGGATGTTTTTACCAATGGAGCATGGAATTGGTCCTGTCTGTATACTCCGATGCCAACTCATGTCAAAGAGGAGATCCAGCGCTTCGGTCCCCTTGTTCTTCACCCCTCTGTTGATGACTGTTGGAGGTGGGGGGGGGGGTCTCCTACTGGTGAATATTCTGTTAGTTCAGGATATGCTTGGCTGTTAAAGCACCGTGGAATGGAGGTTGATATTCTTCGAGCTTGGCCTTGGAAGATCCCAGCGCCAGAGAAAGTTAGATTCTTAGTTTGGCTAATGGTCCATGACTCCCTGCCGACTAATGCGTTGCGTCATTCCAGGGGCATAGCTTCATCAGATCTGTGTCCTGTCTGCTCTTCTGAACCAGAAGATATTCGTCACCTTTTCTGTTAGGTGGTGCTCGTGGGTGGTAGGTGGGGGCAGATGACCTCTCCCACATCGAAAGTCCCAAGGCCACCTCCTGTATTTTTCCTATAAATACCACCTTCACCTATTGAAGGAAAACACACCAAGCAGCAGAAGCAAAAGCAATCCTGAGGCTTTTTTCTTCTGCCTGCTAAATTTAGTGGGAAATTTGCCCCAGAAAGTCTTATGGTGTTTTGGTAGGCTTTTCTTTTGTGAGGAGTCTACATTTGTTGAGTGGGTTTTGTGGGTCCGGAAATTATTGTCCAAACCCTTTTGTAATATTTTCCCTCATAGTAAAATTTGTTTCTCCTTTGCCTGTGGATGTAGGTCGATTTGACCGAACCACGTAAATCCTCTGTGTCTGTTTATTTTGCTGCATTTGGCTAATTTGGGTACACTTCCGTAACAAACTGGTATCAGAGCCCTGATTGCGTAGTATGCTCTGTGGTCGCAGTTAATCTGATCTTCCACATCAGAAACGCATCTCGGTTAAGCTACCCTTTTGTGAGATTTGTTTGTGCCTCTTGTTAGCAAAATGTCGGCCATAAATATTAAGGTTGATAAGTTCACGGGGAGGAATAGTTTTAGCCTATGGCAAATCAAAATGCGGGCTTTGTTAAAGCAACAAGGCATGTGGGCTCCATTAAAAGAAAAGGTAGATCCAGATAATGCTGAGATGGTGAGCCTAGAGGAGAAGGCTCATTCAACCATCTTACTGTGCTTGGCAGATGATGTCATTACCGAAGTTGCGACGGAAACAAAGGCGTCTGGTTTGTGGTTAAAACTAGAAAGTCTTTACATGACTAAGTCGTTAACCAACAAGTTGCTATTAAAGCAACGTTTGTTCAGCCTACGGATGCAGGAAGGTACATCTCTTCGAGACCATCTCGATAGATTAAACACTATCTTGCTGGAGTTGCGTAATATTGATGTCGTTATCGAGGACGAAGATGCTGCATTAATATTATTAGTATCTTTACCACTATCATTTGAAAATTTTGTACAATCATTTATAGTTGGTAAAGATACTGTCAGTTTAGAAGATGTACGTGCTGCTCTGCACAGTAGGGAATTGCGCCATAAGGCATCTTCGAGTAATGTAGAAGATCAGGCTGCTGGGCTCGTTGTTAGCAGTGGCAAGGGACATGGAAAATTTGTAAAACAAAAGAAGAAAAAGTCTTTTGTTAAAGGTCCCAAGCCAGGTGATGTCTGCAATTATTGTAAAGAGAAAGGACATTGGAAGACCCAGTGTCCCAAGATGATGAAGAAGCAACAACAGGGAACGCAACAGGAGTCTGTCTCTGTTGCGGTCAACGGCGATACAGATCCAGAGGATCATTTGGCTTTGGTCACAAGCGTGCAACCATCGCAAGATGATGTATGGGTTCTTGATTCTGGAGCATCATACCACATGTGTCCTAACAAAGAGTGGTTTTCGAGCTACGAACCAGTCGATGGAGGAAATGTTTTTATGGCAAATGATTCTGTCTGTAAGACAGCTGGGATTGGTTCTATCAAGCTTAGAACACATGCCGGTGAAATTGCAACTCTGCACGATGTCAGACATGTTCCAAAGCTGAAGAAGAATCTGATATCCTTAAGAGTCCTTGACAATAAGGGTTTCAGATACGAAGGGGAGCATGGAGAACTCTACATCATGAAGGGATCGTCCGTGGTTTTGAAAGGAGTCTTGCATGGATCTCTGTATGTTGTGCAGGGATCTACTGTAGTAGATTCTGTAGCTGCTGTTGCTGAAACTTCTGATATGTCCAAGCTATGGCATATTAGACTTGGGCATATGAGTCAGAGGGGAATGCAGATCCTGTCAAGCCGTGGTCTTCTTGAAGGTCACAAGTTAGCTGAGTTCGGGTTCTGTGAGCACTGCACATTTGGTAAATTACATCGTACCAAATTTGGAAAGGCAACTCACAGAACAAAATCGACGTTGGATTACATTCATTCTGACTGTTGGGGTCCTTCACGAGTTGAGTCGCTTGGGGGCAGCAGATACTTCTTATCCATTATCGATGATTATTCAAGGATGACTTGGGTAATCATGATGAAGGAAAAGGGCGAAGCTTTCTTGAAATTCAAGCAGTGGAAGGCGTTGGTAGAAAACCAGACAAACAAGAAGATTAAAAGGCTTCGAACTGATAATGGTCTGGAATTTTGTTCGAGGGAATTCAATGAGTTCTGCAAGAACAATGGAATTGCACGACATCACACAGTCAGGAACACTCCACAGCAAAATGGAGTGGCAGAGCGTATGAATCAGACGCTTTTGGAGAGGGCACGCTGCATGCTCTCAAATTCTGGATTGCCAAGGAGCTTTTGGGCAGAAGCAGTTAACACTGCTTGCTTTCTGATCAATCGGGGACCTCATACTGGAATTGATTGTCGGATTCCTTATGAGGTTTGGTCGGGTAATTCCTATGATTACTCGAATTTGAAATCTTTTGGATGTGCGGCTTATTATCACGTAAGCGAGGGAAAACTGGAGCCCAGAGCAAAGAAGGGCGTTTTCGTAGGATATGGAGATGGAGTTAAGGGATTCAGAATTTGGTCACCTTCTGAGAAAAGAGTTATCTTGAGCAGAAGTGTGGTGTTTGACGAGAATTCTATCCTCAGTATGCCTACGAAGGTGGTGAATGTCTCAGAAAATTCGGGTGCTGACAGTAAGGTGGAGCTTCAACTTTCACCTGATGATTCAGATGAACAACGAGAGCTTGAGCAAGAGCAGGAAGTGCACTTGGATTCAAATCAATCAACTGAAGTTGAGCCACCCGAAATCAACCGACCATCTAGTTCAGCTGATGTGCAGAAGCAAGGAATTGCTTATGATCGTGCTAGAAGGGTGGGTGTCCAACCTCCTAGCAGATATCGAGATTTTGTCTGCTATGCTCTACAAACAGCTGAAGATTTGAATTATTCTGAGCCCTCCACTTACAAAGAAGCTGTATCATGTGGCGAGTCTGTACAGTGGCTTGCTGCAATGGGAGATGAAATGGAGTCGTTACATAAGAACGACACTTGGGAGCTAGTCAAACAACCACCTGAAAGGAAGATTGTTACTTGCAAATGGATATTCAAAAGAAAGGAAGGTGTTTC
This sequence comes from Hygrophila difformis, assembly GCA_030278955.1. Lineage (NCBI taxonomy): Eukaryota > Viridiplantae > Streptophyta > Magnoliopsida > Lamiales > Acanthaceae > Hygrophila > Hygrophila difformis. Next base: position 46,778,538 of record JAOANR010000004.1, read on the forward strand.
ACCAGCTGAGGGCATACGATACAAGGCCCGACTAGTTGCTAGAGGATTTTCTCAGAGGGAAGGAGTTGATTACAACGAGATTTTCTCACCTATGGTCAGACACACTTCCATTCGTGTCCTGTTGGCTATGGTAGCGCATCAGGATCTGGAGCTCGAACAACTAGATGTGAAGACAGCCTTTCTTCATGGGGAATTGGAGGAGGAGATCTATATGTCTCAGCCTGAAGGTTTTCTTGTACCAGGAAAAGAAAACCATGTTTGCAAATTGAAGAGACCATTATATGGTCTGAAGCAATCTCCGAGACAGTGGTATAAAAGATTTGATAGCTATATGGTTGAGCTTGGCTACAACAGAAGTCCATATGATTGTTGTGTATATCACAACAAGTTAGAAGATGGTTCGAACATCTACTTGCTTCTGTATGTAGATGACATGCTCATTGCTGCACGGAACAAGGCCGATATTCAGAAATTGAAGGGTCTACTGAGTGCAGAGTTCGACATGAAGGATTTGGGTGCAGCGCAGAAAATTCTGGGGATGGAGATCTATCGAGATAGAGATCAGAAGAAGCTTTTCTTGTCACAGAAAAGCTACATCCAGAAGATTCTATCAAAATTTGGAATGTCTTCGGCGAAACCTTTGAATACTCCATGTGCTACTAATACACAACTCTCAGCTACCTTTGCACCTAAATCTGAAGCTGAGAAGGAGTATATGGCAAAGGTTCCATATTCTAGTGCAGTGGGCAGCTTGATGTATGCCATGGTGTGCACTAGACCTGATTTGGCACAGGCAGTTAGCGTGGTTAGCCGATTCATGGCGAACCCAGGAAAAGAGCATTGGCTCGCTGTGAAGCGAATTTTTCGCTATTTGAGAGGTACATCTGATGTTGGTCTCATCTATGGAGGCGACTTGCAGTGTTCGGTGGTTGGGTATTCTGATTCTGATTATGCTGGAGATGTGGATAGCAGGAGATCAATGACTGGTTATGTTTTCACTCTTGGAGGCTCTGTCGTTAGTTGGAAAGCAACTTTGCAGGCTACAGTAACACTGTCTACTACGGAGGCAGAATACATGGCATTGACAGAGGCTGCCAAAGAGGGAATTTGGTTAAAAGGACTGGTTGGCGATCTTGGTCTACATCAAGATCAAGCAGTTGTGTTTTGCGATAACCTCAGCGCAATATGTTTGGCTAAGGATCATGTTCATCATGAGAGAACCAAACACATTGACGTGAGATATCATTTTCTGAGATCAGAATCGAGGATCAAAGTGCAGAAGATTGCTACGGCAGATAATCCTGCAGATATGTTCACTAAACCTGTACCTCATAGCAAGTTTCGACATTGCTTGGACTTGCTAAATGTTTTGAGCTGTTGACTGCCTCTTCGAGGCATTTTGTTTTCCCATGGTGGGAAATTTGGAGGCAAAAGAAGAGTTGTAGTACCGTTTGGCACATACGTGTGCATGGTACATTTGTTTTCGGGGAGAGTTTGAGATCAAGGTGGAGCCTACTCATTTTTCAACGATGCTTGAGTCGCACCAAGGTGGAGATTTGTTAGGTGGTGCTCGTGGGTGGTAGGTGGGGGCAGATGACCTCTCCCACATCGAAAGTCCCAAGGCCACCTCCTGTATTTTTCCTATAAATACCACCTTCACCTATTGAAGGAAAACACACCAAGCAGCAGAAGCAAAAGCAATCCTGAGGCTTTTTTCTTCTGCCTGCTAAATTTAGTGGGAAATTTGCCCCAGAAAGTCTTATGGTGTTTTGGTAGGCTTTTCTTTTGTGAGGAGTCTACATTTGTTGAGTGGGTTTTGTGGGTCCGGAAATTATTGTCCAAACCCTTTTGTAATATTTTCCCTCATAGTAAAATTTGTTTCTCCTTTGCCTGTGGATGTAGGTCGATTTGACCGAACCACGTAAATCCTCTGTGTCTGTTTATTTTGCTGCATTTGGCTAATTTGGGTACACTTCCGTAACATTTTCTTTACCTGTGGATGGTCAGCAGCATGTTGGAGTTACATAGGAATTATTTCTACAACTCTATGGCCGATTGTTAGTGAGCCGGCGAGTGCTGCTCTAAAACGAATCTGTCGCAAATGGACAGGGCATCATTGGGCCATGCTTTGGAGCATCTGGAAGCAGCGGAATGCTCGATGCTTTCGGGGTGAGGACGTCAATATTGCAAGCACTGTCCGAGAAGCAAAGCGACTGGGGGAGTCTTTCTGTTGTGCTTTTGCTAGTCAAGTTAAGGTTGCTATACCAAGGCTTGTCTGCTGGAATTCGCTTCGTTGCTCGGGAATATTCTTACATGTTGATGGTAGCTCGCTTGGCAATCCGGGGGCAGCAGGCTTTGGAGGTGTGATCCGTGATGCAGATGGCATTTGGATTGAGGGTTTCTCTGGCTCGGTGGGTTCGACCACAAACATTGTAGCTGAGTTGCATGGTATTCTCAATGGTATCAAACGTCTTGTTGCGTTGGGAATTGAGAAAGCTTTTTGTTTCACCGATTCCCTCGAGCCTCTCCGATTGATTCAGAATGGAACGACGGAAGGACATTGGCTCCGGCCTCTGGTTCTTAGTATTTCGGATCTCCTAGCACAGCATCCGGATTTTTGTTGGTCGCATCTTTTGCGGGAAGGCAATGCGGTGGCAGATTCGCTGGCTAAGCGCGGAGCGCGTTCGGAAGATTTCTTTACGTCGTGGGCCTATCCCCCGGATGAGGTGCTGCCACTCCTCACTGCGGATTTGATGGGCACTTGGTTTCTTCGAGATTGATTTTCTATTTTGCTCTTCTTCCCCCCCCCCCCCCCCCCCCTTCTGTAGCTTTTTTAGTTTTTTCTCTTTGCCGACGTTTCTCGCAACGTCCCTTGTTACCAAAAAAAAAACAAGAGTTCGAAAGGAAGAGAAGAAAATAAGTGGACTTTTCTAAGGTCCATTTAGAAAATGAACGAGGTATTATTAAGGGTAATTTGGACGGTAGTAATGGAAAATAGAAGAATGAAAAATAAAAAGAGAAAGAAAGAAATAAAAACTCATTATTATTTCTTTTCTATATCCAATTCATTTCCAAATGAGTGATGGATGAAAAGGTAAAAGGCAAATTGTGTTAATAATTTTTAAACTTAATTACTTTTTAGAAAAAGAAAAGTGTCCAACCCAACTCACTGACCCCAATTCAACTCATCTTTAAATAGACCAATAAATATTTAACCCAATAATTCACAAGGTGCCACATCTTTAAATAGACCAATAAATATTTTAACTCACAAGGTGCCAATTGGGATGAAGATGAACTGGCCCAAATGCAATATAATTGTTTAATAATTAGAACACCTATTAACTAAATTAACTTGCTAAGTTGACAACTGGGAAGAAGGTTTCTTGGTTATTCACAAGTTGGGGTTTCCTTCTTCAGGGATCACAGTCAAAGTCACAGTAAAGTCGTTGGCTCTTTTCACAACTGCCTTGAATGGTTTCCCTACTTTATCTCCCATAATCTCGATGATCTGCAAGAAAGCGGGAAAATGTTACCATGGAATTTTATAGATACCTTTCAAAAATGACTAAAATGTTTACATTTGGCAAACTTGGTAACAAAAGAATTACTAATAGATAAAGTGACTTTAAACAAGAGTTTCAACATAAATAAAATTTTTACCAAATGATGAGTATCATTACATATTTCACATTTCATATTTCAATTTTATCTATCACAGCATATAAGAATCTGCATGGTGCCAAAACTTCTTTTAAGCTTCTAACCAAAGCATTCCAATAGAGTCCCAAAAGAAAAGTTGGATATGACATAATCAAGCACAAGGTAAACCACAATTTCAGATGGAAAATTTTTGGGTAGCCTAAAAGTTGTGTGTAGATTTACCTCGTTCACGCTTTCAACAGCTCGTCCCTCGAATTCAACCACGATATCTCCAGGAAGGAATCCAGCATGATATGCCGGGGACCCTGGTGACACCTGGTATCAGTACACAAGAATATTTTAGTGATAAATTGGCATTCAAGCAAATAAACAAACATTGCTAGCCATTTTTAGTGGTTTTGAATTTTGATGCTCTTGTTCTTAGCTACGAGGTTATTCCAAAGACAAACTCCCAACAAACGCACAAACCCTGGGCATAGAAATAGAAAGAAATAGTTTCATCAACATCTTTATTATCTAGTGCTTTTATATATCACGACTGCTTCATCCAATTACAGTCATTTAATGAAAAAAGAAATAACTGTTCCCCCGAAGGAAAAAAAAAAAAAAAACGAGAGAGAGAGAGAGAGAGAGAGAGAGAGAGAGAGAGAGAGAGAAATAACTGGAATGCTCCTCATCACAACTAAGAGATAATAACACAAGAAGTTCAAAAGAGGGGCTAGAATTTTCATACCCTAGCATCCCATCTAAAAATCATTGAACCCATTAAATATAAAGTAGCAGCAGTAAAATTAAGCCCTTAATAATAAAATTTGACAGAAGTTAAAGAAAGCATATGGTTTTATGAAGTTGTTTCAAGATGTTAAATTTTTCCTTCGGAAAAGAGAATGAAGACTATAGCAAAACCGCATGATTGTAGAGAATATATTCCAAAATATGTATATGAAGTTGAAGGTTTAAGAAAAAGCAAAAACAGTGTAACTTTCATCTGGTCTACAGTTCATAGAAAAGCATGAATACCACATTGATCTTTTGGAGCCACCAGCCATTGAACACTCCATTCCGCCCAGTGTTTAATCCAATACGATAACGAAACAGCAATACCAATATAATGAATGCTGGATGTTATTATTCAAAGGTCATTAGTTCCCTCAACCATCCTCATGGGTTTAGATGCTTCCCTTTTTATTGAATAAATTACAATTACTGTGGATGCTAAGCATTAAGCAGTAACTGCCAAGTGACCAATGCTTCTCATTACTGACCATTGCCAAAATTATGGTAATGGCGACACCAGACCAAAGTGATACCGGATTTAAAAGAAATCACACTCAGAAGTTGATCAAGAAAGGGAAAAATCAAAGACAACAGAAACAGAAAATGGGAAAAAAGAAATGTAATAAGCCTTGACAGAATAGCAGTAACAAAGGAAGTAAGTTTCATGAATGAATAATAATATCTGACCATAGATACAAGGACGCCTCTGTTGATAGCAGGGAAGGATTTCTTTCTTTCCTTGAGACGTGCGACAATCATGTCAGTGAGATCAATCATTTTCAAACCAAGCCAAGGACGGACAACTTTCCTGCATTATCAACTCATCACATCACTAACACACACTAGAAGTTCTAGGAGTTAAGAAAGGAAATAACAAAAAACCAGACACATGAATCAAAGCTCGATATGAGTAATGGAGGAAACATATAGGAGCAGAAAATAGCTGGACACAATATAAGCCATGTACAATGGCCTGCAATTTACAACTACGGACATGCCTAAATTCAACACCTAAAGTTTAAGAACTCTCAAGTGACAAATGTTCTACATAAACTACACTTTAGCATGCCTCTCATAAGTATGAGACTTTGTATATCTTAAATAGTTTTCCCTGTATATCAAAACTAGATTCACAGCAATCCAATAACTGCCAAATCCAAAAATCACAGAGACAACAGCATATGTTGTTCTATCTTAATACGACAATATAAAGACCACCCATTGTGAGAAACAAAATTCAGTAACTCAAAGCAATTATAGTTCTCACACTGACACTGGTTTAATTTTCTTGTAGCTGACACCTTCAACTATGTCCAATTTTACTTTCTTCCGTGCATTGATACGATTTAAATGAGATATAAAAGCATACCCATTTGTTTTGAAGTGATTTAATATTGTTAACACAGAATCAATGGGGATAGCAAAATTTATCCCTTCAGCCCCCAACAATTTCATGATATTGACGCCAATTACTTCTCCATCAACATTGACCAATGGTCCACCAGAATTACCCTGAAAACAAAAAGATGAAAGGATGAAGATAATAAGTTATAGATTCAGCTTGGTAATAAACAATAAATGTATATGCATGAATTCCATCAAACCCATGATAATGTTATTTTCGATTACCAATTACAACCTTATTTCATAAGGAAAAAAATACTAAACAAAAAAATAGTACAAAAATTATTTGAAGACACATGATAGCTTAGAATATTGCCTTATGGATTGTACAATCAGTCTGCAAGTACTCCCTAGGCATGCCTCCAAGTCCCAAGTCACTACTTTTACGATCGATACAACTATGTACAAACAGGGAAGGAGCACAACAGGTATCAGAGCAAAAAGAATGTGTATAACTTGGAATCAACACTTTATATATATAACATTTGGCAAAGGGAATTACCTTACGATACCTGCAGTAACAGTATTCTGAAGAGTCATGGGACAGCCCACAGCCACCACCCAATCCCCAGGACGAAGTTTACCTGAAGTCCCAAGTTTTGCTGTAGGAAGTGGAGTCTTTGAATTGATTTTCACAATTGCTATGTCAGAATGTAGATCAGCATTTAATACTGTGCCCTCAAATGATCGACCGTCTTGTAAGGTCACTTCAAGCTGTACAAATGATCGTTTCGGCATTATACATAATATCAAATGCACATCTATGCCACATTTGATTATGACCTTATTGAAGATATTAGTAGTGCGGGTCACGAACAAGATTATGCAAATTCATGCTAGGTTATTGCTAGGAATAAAATGGAGAACACAATTTTCACTCTGCTTTTAAAGCCATTATCTCTGTTGAATAACCATCATCATCTAAGCCTACATCCAATTTCTTCCCAAACTGTTGGCCGTCTTATCTAAAGGTTAAGATATGAGCAAGATGTATCATAACTAATGTAATTATATATTAATTCTCCCACCGTCCCCCTCATGTATGAGCAAAGTTGCTGTTATATAACCATGCATTTAGAACACCTTTTCTTTCATAAACTAGTGTCAGTGCCAGATCATCATTTTAATACCACGTTCCGTGACCATCTCACATGAAAAGATTTAACCTATAGGGGAAACATATCACCAGTTTATTTTAATATATTAGTTCCTCCAACAATCTCTTTAATCGAAACTAGCAAGCACGGTTATTTTTGGGAGAAAAAATTTCTTTGTTATTAACCAAGCTCATACACTTATCTACAGTGATGTTTTGATCTATGTTTGGAAAAAAATAAATCACTCCTATGAATCATCGAATCAATCCACATGTTTCCTATTATACATATTACATTGACACCCTGCAACAAAGCTCACAAGACTTTATTCACCTAAATTACCAAGATATATAGAAAGTCAGCTGATGCCTAAAGGTTTACCAAACACAACGTTTCAAATGGAAAATGGTGCAAAATCAGAAATTATCATGTCTGCAATCAATCAAAAGTCATAACTGATAAGGATTCATGCATGTTAATACTAGCATCACTCAAACTGCCTGCATTATGTTAACCAAAATAACATTTTCAAAGAATAAAAAACAAATAGTTGTCTTTGTTAAAAACAATATGCGTGTGTGTGTGTGTAAATATGTATACAAGCCCATTGTAGAGGATGCATTCAAATGTTCAAGTAGCATTATTGGTGATCACTGTTGCCAGAAAAGGAAAAATGCTCCATAGTTCCAAATTAAAGAAAAATGGATATAGCCCAAATTTAAGAAAAATGGATATAGCTAAGGCAAACCTTCTCTCTGGATGAAGAACGTAAGCCTTGAAAATCAAGCACCACATGAGCGCACGTCAATATAGTTCCATCATCATTTATGATAGTTCCAGATCCAATGCTTCTGGTAATACCGACAAAATCTGAAAATGAAAGAAAAAGAAATATTGATCTGCAAGGTACTGCACTTAAAGTTATTATTATTCACCCTGCAAAATAACAAAATCACAGCAGACTACCGCGTGGAACTGACAAATGGACAACTGCAGGAGCAATCTTAGCAGCTGCATTAGCAATGCTATTTCGATTAAGACAGTTGCTAGGGCATTTCGGGCCATTCCCCCCATCTAGTGAACCATCTAGTGAAGCTCCTTTCCATAAGTGAGGATCTGGCAAAGAATCTGGTCTAGAATTAAAAATCGATGAGACACCTGCAGTATGGTACCTTCGAGTCAAAGAGCAAGAAAATAAAATGGAAATATATATACAAAATCCAAAATCTACTGAACAGAATGATAAGCAACATGTAATACCAAACTGTGAATGATTTGAGTGAATAAATGTTGGACAAGGCCTATTTGATTCCATGGTTCTCCATGGCCAAGACTTGAAAGAATCCCGATAGGAAGAAGGTATTGAAACTGAGACTGATACATCTACAAGATTTACAACAAAACATATGAATGAAAGATATTAGTCCAAAATGAATGTAGTCCATAGACATTTTAAAGAGACATTACAAATAACCTGAAATATTGTTGTAGTAAACTGTCCCTGATCCAGCTGTAGCCAAAGCCACAGCACGTATAAGAGACGTTTTATTTGAAACCCTCCTCTGCAAGCAAGCACACAAAAAAAAAAAAAAAAAAAAAAAAGATCAATTCAAAAATCTCAGCCTAATTTCATCAAATTAATTGAAAAACAAATCCGCAACTCTTAACCTAAAACATGCGCGCGCAGACAAAGAATAGACTCTGAAAGCACATCAACATAATCGATACAATAACATTCTAACAGGAAATTTATCAAACACCTTGTAAACAAGCCCAAATTCCCAATTTTGCGCTTAAAATACAAATGCAGTAATGTGCAAATAAAACGAAAGAGGGTAAGGACTAAGTAGGTGGCAATATACCAAAAAAAACATGATATTGTGTAAGGCTATATTTGGGAAACAAGTTGTGATTCGATACGAAAGGAACTCCTCCAATAACGCAGCCTTTAATGGAAGATTGTGTCGACTTCTACAGTGTGGGCTTGCTTGCTTGATAGCCGGACAACTATTGGGGACAGCCTTAAATACTACTGGGATTTTTGAATATTGGGCTTGTTTGGGAGATAGCAGATAGCAGAAAGTAGATTTGACCAGTAGATTTGAGTAGCAGATACGAGTAACAGATTTGACCAATAGATAGTAATAGCAGATTTGAATAAAGTTGTTTGGTAGATTAGCATATAGCAATCAGCGGATAACATATTTAGTATGTGAAATGACATATAAGGACAAAAGAATTTTGATTAAATAATATTTGTAGTTTTATAAATAAAATTAAGGTTTCTTATTAACTTTTCAACAGTCATTTTTGTATTTATACTTATTTTAAAATATAATTATTTGAATTAATGATAAATATATTTTGCTAGAGTATTATCTTTTTATTAAAAAAAATTATAAAAAATATTGTTGCTAAATTTAATTTTCAAATATTCCAGAAAAATAAGTCTGATCAAAACAAAAATAACTCAATGCTCAAAAAGTTGAAAATAATATCACTTATAAGTTATAATAAAAAGGGATAGTGACAACAAAACAAAAAAAATCTAGCATCTAACTAAACTAAGTTATAATTTCCTGAACATATGAAACTTTATGATGCATGGGCCATCAATGAACATATGATGCATGCCAGATGATGTCTAGCCTTGAACAAATAGGCACTGCAAAATCTTTGGAAGAAAAAGAGAGTGAATTTACATGTTCAAACAGACCAACTTGTGGTAAAGTTCACGCCTAAAGCCTTTTTATCAGCAGAATATCATAAGACATGGAAAGTGATTGAAATAATCTAACAACTAAATCAAACCAGATCATTGTTCATCAGGTACTACTGGAAAGTGTGCATTGCCTTTGTTCTTAAACAGCACATCAACATTACAAAGTGGGTAATAAACAACATTCATCCATCTCTGTATCTGAACAATAATATCAAAATAAGAAGCCAATTAGGATTCATAAACAGTAGTGGTCCAAACATAACAGATATCAACAACATTCTTTTGCCAAGCAAAAGATCAAAATATGATCCATATATAGTTAGGCCAGGACAAAAACAAGCCAATTAGGATTCATAAAGAGTAATGGTCCAAAAATAACAGATAGCCGATAATGTATTTATTTATCTTGGGACTGCTTCTCCGCTTCATTCGTAGTGTCTTTGTCATAAAAGTACTGAACATACGAAGCTACTGCATCTGTAGGCAAATTTATTATAGCTGCCCTCCTGCACTCATTCTCTATCAGTTCGCAAGCAAAGTTGAAAATGTGACTAGCAGGTTTCAACTCGGGTGTGGACACCAATTTCGCTAAAGCTTCAGCATAAGTAGACCCAAGACTATTCTTACTTCTTGTAGAGTTCCTCTCGATAATTGATTGTTTCATCAAATCAAGACTCTCAAGTATTTGGTTTGCTACTCCTCTCTTTTTAGTTTGTCCAGTTTGCCGAGCATCACCATCTGTGGCCCTTTTTCTTTTTCCAGCACTGCCTTCAACTTCTACACTAGTAGGTACTCTAGGACTAGGATATTGGCTCGAAGAATCATCTCCCCAACATGCTTGCCATGCACTGCTAGTTTCATCTAATCCTTGAGTATCATGCATATCATGACTGGAGTTGTTGAAGTGTATATCAAAGTCATCACGAGGACATCCCGTATGATCATCAGGTGGAGATGGAATATAGCTAGATTCATGTTGAGTTTGTTGTAACGATGATCTTGACCTCAAGCTAGGAGTCCACTTATCTTGACCAGTGGCTGTTGAAACTCCAAATAGTTGATCCATCTTACACTCTAGCTCTACTTCTATTCCTTCTTCTCGAAATGAAGCATACTTTGGATTTTCCTGTAGTATAATGCATATATGACCTAAATTAGACAATGAAAATCTTATTGTTTATATATTATAACTATATATATAATATAAATATTCTCACCAGAATTTTTAGTGCCCATTCATCATCAGCAGTTATGGTTTGCTTGTCAGAATCCCAGCCCAAACTCGTCTCTTTCCCTTTCAATTGTTTCCACAGAGACCATCTGCATTTCATGTGCTCATACTTACTTTTAAGTTTGGTTTTATCATAACTCTTTCCTGTCTTCATGCTAAACTCCAATTCCACATTTTTCCACTTTATTTGTTGAGAAATAGTTGCACCAGTTGTCCCTTTGCTCTTTTGCATGTGTTTCATGACTAGATCAATGAGCATATGTTGTTCTCCTTTTGACCATGTAACCCTGTCTCTTTTCCCATGATTGTCTCCATCATGTAGTTGCATCTAGAACCACATGGACCATGGTTAGTAAAGATTGAGTACAAATAGACCATAATGCATCAAGAAACACATAAATAACATGAGTGCAGATTGAGTGCATATAAATCTGAAAATCAATCCATTGTATTTATGTTGCAAAGCTATGAATTATGCATATCATTCCCAAGAAACCTTTTAGAGAAGCTGAGAAGTGGATAGGCTGTTAATGTTCATAAATATTGTTGCCTTTTAGAAGAACAATCATGCCCTCACCTTGCAACCATCAATAGGTGAATGCAGTTGATTCACAACAAATATGCTTAATTCAAAACAAATAAATATTATGTGAGTCAACACTCGAATTCCAAAGAATGAGCATATCTCACACCATTATACATCTCACGCAGCTCAGGTAAAGTTATAGCGGTTCCTAGAGACCCATTTCCAAAGAATGAGCACGTTCATTTTGTGCAACCTGAGAATATTGATTGATCACATCTGTCACAATGTTGAAGGAATAATAAGGAAAGTGAGTTCATTTTGTGCAACCTGTGAAAATTGATTGATCAATTGATTGATCAATATCTGCTACAAATCACTCAAACCTAATTAACCAGCAATCCTATTGCATAAAATATATATACAATAAAAAGACAATGCAATCACATCAACTAACAATAGAATCAATTCAAAAAGACCACATTTTTTTATTATGCAGATTTACAATGGTCTAAACAACAATTGAAATTTTAACCTTTTGACAATGGTAAGGCAAGAATCCTAATATAAATCAAAGGGAGAACCAGAGACGGGTCAAAAGCACAAAGAGGCAATGACAGAACAAACAAGTTTTCAACTATAATTTGTGTAAAACCCAAAGCAAGCATTATATCAAACACTTTGTGGGCATACACAGGACAGTACACTACTGTTCAAAACATGCATTCCAAAATAATCAATGATCGCTGTGTAGCAGATAAAACAATCAAAAGAGGGCAGGAACGAACAAGAACCAACAAATCCTAGTCATCCTTTCTGGCCTCAATAATAGCTACGGTTTCATCAACAACAAACACTCAACCAAAGAAATCTACACAATCCAAACTCCCTTCACCTCTAACAACTATAAAAAATATAATCCTCAAACTCATAAATTAAGCTATGATAACCAAATGGAAGACCAAATCAATGCCAACACATGTAAACAGCCATTAAAATGGAAAAAGAAAATTAAAAGAAAAAATAAAATCCAAAACATAAAGAGAGACGGTTGTCGAAAAACTAACCTTTTGCATGAGAGAAAGGAGAGAAAGAAAGAAGGGAAAAGGAGAAAGCCGAACAAGGTTGTGTTAGACTGGAGGAGGAAGTGAGTGGCACAGCTGCAGGCGGCGAACTCCGGACAGGGTGGGGCGGCTCCAATGGCCGCTTTTGAGGAAGGCCACGGCGGACGTGCGAGCGCTGAAGGGTGGGAGAAGACTCCGGCGAGAGATAATGGACGATGGATTTGGGAGAGACCGAACTTTTTTTCTCGAAAAATTATGGAAGGATGAAAGATTGATTGACAATTGAAGGAAGGTTATTTTAGACAATTATGAATCTGCTCCGCGTTCTGCTTCGAATTGAAGCAGATTAGATTTTAGCATATTGAGGAGAATCTGCTCAACCAATCTATGGCTTACCAAACACAAAAACACAGCAGATGAGCTAGTCAAATATGCTTATTATCAATCTGCTATGCAATATACTAGCAACCAAACAGGCCCATTATCGAATTGTACCTCCTCCGTAGAAGAATGCTACAATGTGGCACAGTTCACCGCTTTGACTTATACAAGTTAAATATTTAGAATTTTGACTTATACCGTTCACTTGACTTATACAAGTGAAATCTTGTTAGATTCGTGTTAGATATCGACTTTTAGAATTTTTAATATTTAATTTAATAAAATTATTGGTTAATTGTTGAACTTAAATATTTAGTTTTTTGGATAAGCTTTTAAATATTTAGTTTGATTTATAGATCTATACTAATTTAAGTTATATCTATTTATATATTATAATCTTTTATCTTCTATGTCATAAATCATGTAAGCATATATTTTTATTGGGGAAAAAGGTAACATTCGTCATTTTTCTTTTCAAAATATTCAAATCAATTATTTACTTCATCTTTTAAAGATAGCTACATTTGATAATTGGACATTATTCACACAATCACTTTAAATTGAAGTTTTATCATAGTTATACAAGTTAAAATATAGTCAAATGAGATCTTGTTAGATTCGTCTGGTCTTTTAGTTTTTAAATATCAACTTTTAAAATTTTTACTTGTACCGAATTTGAGTTATTAATGATATAAAATGTGCATTGGACTGCGTGCTGGGTGGGTCCGTAGCAAATAAAAAAATACAGAGAAAGTATTTTTTTATTTTATTACCAAAACACTATGCTACTTCAATAAAAAAAAAAAAATTATTGATTTGAATTTTTTGAAAAGAAAAATGACGAATTTTACCTTTGTGTTTGAAAATTATAATAATTTTTAGAATAAGATAAGGGGCTTATCTATATATATATTAAAGCATTAGTGAACAACTCATCCTAAATTTAAGGTGGTGTCTCCATTTCAAATTTCTAATTTTTATAAATTTTGTATTTTTAATTAATTATTTTTAAATTTTCGCATTTATTTATTCATTATAGATTTTTAGTTTTTCAAATATATGGAATTTCCATTTTATATGGAATTCCCACAATCTTCACTTTTAAATATATTTGAAAGATTTGAAATTTGAAATTTTGCATTTTAATTTTATTTATATTATTTTGCATTTTAAACTTACTAATTTTAGATTTTCGCGTTATTTATTTATTCATTAGAGATTTATTCACTTTTAAGAAGATTTGAAAGATAAAATTTAAAATTTGGTATTTTTATTTTATCTATTTTGGAATTTATTATTTTGCATTTTTATATTTTATTATTTTGTATTTTTTATTTTATTTATTTTAGACTTTATTGTTGTATTTATTATTTATTTATAGATTTTGAGTTTTTACGTCATATAAGATTATTATGACATGAATAAGCATTTTCAATTTTTGCACCATAGTATTATTAGTTATTAGGACGAGGTTCGGCACTGGCAACTAAGAATTATGTTGCGTTTACATTTCAATATGGTGATCATATTGTAATGTCGGTAATTTTGTGTAGGTTTAATCTCAATTTTGGTTATATTTGTTTGGTGTGATAAATGATGTAATCAAAATATACATTGCACATATTTATTTATTTATATTAAATGTATATTAATGTGCATATGAAATCCCAATTTTAGTTTTTAAAATATATTTAATTTCCAATTTATATGGAGTTCCTACAATTTTCAGTTTTTAAAAATTTGAAATTTTAAATTTATATGGAATTCGCAGTGTATATATGGAATTTATATTATTAAAAAATACATTAATGAATATATGGAAAAGATTTGTATATATCAATTAATGTATATATAGGCCATGTTTTCACAAAAATATGTCATTTCTCTTAAAAGTAATATACAATTATATATTTAATAAAAGTAATATACAATTATATAGTTGCTAATCGTTAAAAAATATTTTTAATAATTATATCATTCTAATTGTATATAAATATATACAAAATAGAATAGATCTTATTTATGTTTTATTATATTTAAAATAATACAAAAGAATTATAATTATTAAGAGAAGTGTGAAAATTTATATTCTATGGATAATTGATTTAGAGTAAATTAGTTATTTTCGTAAAGCATATTATAAATAAAAGAATCGGGTGTATAAAGAGTTATTAGGGTGCGAATAGTCCATCAGTAACTAAAGAATGAAAATTTACTTTTTTTTTAATCTATTTTTTAAGGAATACTTCATTAATATATATTTTGACAGATTTGTAATTGACGGAAGAACAAATATACATCTAGCTTTATTAGAAATTGAAAAGCTAATTGCTGCAAATTCTATAAATTGGAAATATTTCTCTGAAATGGCAGTACTGAATGAAGTTTTAACGTTTGAAACAGATAATCTATTGATACTACAAGAGAAATATTATAATAAGGAAGAAATGAAGGTGTATCATGCTAAGCTATTACCTTTGTTAATTAATAAGTAGAGGAATATTTATAATAAAATAATGTATGCAGTTGATAGTGACGAGGGTTGATACTTTTTTCTTTACGTGGTGGAACTGAGAAGATAATTATCGATAATTTATCCAGAAAATATTATGTTTAGCTTTTTTATGGGAGAAATGATATTGTGTTGCATGTAGCATCCAGTGGAATAGCATCATACTCCTTCCAAGAGGTAAGGCTGCACATTATAGAATTGATATTCCACTAGATTGTATACAAAAACTTATCCCAGAAAATTATTCAACATCTCTTCTCATTGAAACAAAGCTCAAGATTTGGGATGAAAATTCTTAATTGGTAGAATGATTATGAGCCCGTCTGAATTAACCAAATTTTCCATTCGATTTCAGAGGAAAAAAGTCACGCTCGCATTTTGTTTTACTATAACTATAAAAAAGTCAATGCCATTTTTTAAAGAAGGTTGGACTCTATATTCAAAAATTATTTTTTTATCTATGTTAGTGATATGCTGCAATACAGCGTGTCACTGAGAAGAGGGGACTCGAAGTATTAATATGCAATTAAGATAGATTAACCCAAAATACTATAAGAAATGTTGTTTATAATAAAAATTATATATGACATGAATTTGCACAATGAATTCTTCATGTAGGTGATGGTAATTTATAAATTTGGTATTGATCTTGAAGATGTACAATTAGATGGGATATTTCCAAATGATAATTTTATAAATTCTACAGGATATCATATAGCGGCAATTGTTTAGAGTACTTATACACATATAAAATGCACCACTTCAAATCCAGATATATTTAAAGATATTGCTATACTATTCCATACCAACGAGATTGTTGATACAATCAATGATTAAATAATGGAACGTATGTCTGTATATGAAAATATATATATATCAGTTCTAATGATATTTGTCAAGAGGATGAAAATACAAATAATCCAATAAATTATTTTCACTATAATATCTAAACACAATCAATTGTTCCGGATTACCGAATCATAAAATAACGTTGAATTAGGGTTGCATAATCATGCTTATTAGGAATATAGATCCGTCAAATAAAGTATGCAGTATAAATAGGTTGAAAGTAACCAAGATGCGGAACCATATTATTGAGGTTAAACTAATTTTCGAGAAAGCATGAAAGTAATAAATTCTTGATTGATAGAATGATTATGAGCCTATCTGATTTAACCAAATTCCTGATTTGATTTCAGATGAGAAATTTTCAACTTATAGTTTGTTTTGCTATGATTATAAACAAAAGTCAATCAATTTTTAAAGAATGTTGGACTTTATCTTCCAAACCAGCTTTTGCCATGAATAGTTATGTTGCAGTATTTTTTGCGTCACTAGCAAGATGTGGCTCAAAGTCCTAATATGCAATTAAGAATGATTAACTCGAGATACCACAAGAAATGTTGTTACAATAAAATTTATATATGACATAAAATTTGCAAAATGAATATTTAACTTAGGTGATGGTAATGTTGGTATTGATTTTGGAGATCTACAATTAGATGTGACATTTCCGGATGATATTTTTATAAACTTTACGGGTGATCCTATAGCAACAATTTTTAAGAGTACATATACAAATATAAACTGCACCACTTCAAATTCAGACATTTTTAAAGATAGTACTATACTAGCCCATACCAATGAGATTTTCAAAAATGAAATTTTCAGCAAATTATGAGGAAATTTTTCATATTATGCTTAATACAAATATATAAATTATGTTTTATTTTAATTTAAATTTCAAATCAAATAAAATATTATTTTAATAATTATTTTTATTGATATATTAAGCCAAAAAAGCTAAAGAAGACGGTATAATATGATTTCTTAGTTAGTTTTAAAAATAATAAATTATATTATCAATATATCATCTTTCGAATAGATATAAAATCATTACACATTTTCATTACTCAAATATAATTTATGATTATTTTATACAATATAAGTATATATATTATATAAAATATATAATTATGCCCGTCGAGTCTCGACGGGTTAATTACTAGTCTTTATTAAAAATGGCACCGAAATGATTAAACAACCAATAATTTTCAAAATTTGGAAAAAAATTTAGAATTGGGAATTTAAAAATAGAGAAAATTTGAAAAAAGTTTATAGAATTGAACTTCAACAATAGAAGAAAAAAAATAAATAATCTTATAAATATACTGTATAAAATTAATACTCATAATTTGAGTTATAAAAAATTAAAAATTTTGGTGGGACAATTGGGCCTTGCAATGTCAGAGTGTGTTTGATGAAATGCCTGTTGAGTGATGACTGATGTGATATCATCATCTTGGAATGGTTTCGGCCACTTCCGTCCCATGTAATATGTCCTGTTGACTTTTTGATATTGTTCATTATTTAGTTTTGACTCAATTTTATTGTAAGTATATATTTGAAAAAAAAATAGTTGAGTTGGGTCTTGTTAGAATGTATGATCACGTAGTTTAAGAATATATATTTCACATAATTTTTCGTTGTATATATTTTGAGACATTAACGATTGAAAAATTGCATTGAATTGTGTGCAGAAGCCAAATAAGACAAGTTAAATGGGACCGAGAGAGTATTATTGTAATATTTTTTTGAAGTTTAAAAAAAGAAAAAAAGTTACCTATAATATTAATATTTTAAGCTTTTATATCAATGAGATATACAGTATAATGATAATGGAGATAATAAATTTTTAGGTCACTAAAAGGAATCATTTTCAGATTTAGGCCCCTATAAATTTATTTAGGATTTTAAGCCAGTACAAGGAGATTGGGCTTAAATCTGAGGCAAATGATTGGAAAATGCCCAACTTCGGGCTGC
This sequence comes from Hygrophila difformis, assembly GCA_030278955.1. Lineage (NCBI taxonomy): Eukaryota > Viridiplantae > Streptophyta > Magnoliopsida > Lamiales > Acanthaceae > Hygrophila > Hygrophila difformis. The sequence goes on from JAOANR010000004.1 coordinate 46,796,735, forward strand.
GTGGATTATAAACGTCAATTGACACACGCGCCTGCCATTAGAGCCGAGCTAAAGCAAGAGAAAGAAAATTTTTTCACTATTAATGAAAGCTACACTCCAAGAACCCTAATTGAAGACTAAGCATTTTTGCTTGCACCACACCGAAACATGTTTTTCAAGAACAAATGACAAAAAAAAAAAACAAAAAAAAATACTGTAGTAAAATACAGCGCAATCAGGCGGAGATAATCCTGAAGCATTTGAAGAAGATACTGTAGAATCAGATTGCTTGAAAAATTATGAGATAAGGTTCCAGCCCAATGGCCTAAATTCAGGTCCAAAATTCTTCTAATTGATCATTTCCCTAAATCAAAATATGGTGGCTCAAAAGTGGAAATGACTCATTCTCCTATCTTAGTTATTATCTCAATGAAAAAGTATGTTATTAACATTTCAGACACCCTTTTCATTTTTATACATGTAAATATGCTTTACAAAAAATCAAACTGTGACAAGACCGTTGCAACAGTGTTTCGGCCATCTAGCAGAGCATCTGTTATGGAATTATTAAAATGCGGTGAAACACCTGCAATATGATGATACATTTGATCAGTCAAAGAGGCATTCAATCATCCTCAATATTAACACGTAAATAACTTCAAGGTTTCGAAATGAAAGCAGTCTATAAACATTTCAAAGCGACGACATGACAATAACCTGAAGTGGTTGTGTAGGAAACTATCCCTGATGCAGCTATAGCCACAGCAATTATTTCGAAACCTTCTCTGCACTGAGGGTGAGGGCAATACATACGAAAAAATGGATTATCTTGTGAAAAAATAAGTTCCCAAACCAAAAGAAGTTTGCACTGAGGAGAGTGTTAAAAGAAGTAATAGAATTGTTTGGAATTCCTTAGAATAATATAGATTTAGTATTAATAATAATTTACATAGAACATTCTGGTGAGCCATTTCATTAGTGTGGTGTGAGTTGAGAATTGAGTTGATAGTTGATGAGTGATAAGGAGTGGGTGGTGAGTGTCTTAGCTATAAGAGTTCTCTTATAATTCTATTGTAGTATATTTATAAAAGTGTTCTTTTTGTTTAAATTTATCGGTTAGGCCTTAGTTTGTTAAGTTCTTGGTGCACTTATTTTATTTATATGGTCGCCTTGCCGCCTAACTAATATATGGTCGGTTATATCGCTTAAATGATGTATGGTTGGCACTGCCACCTAAATAATTTTGTGTACTAAGGGTACGTTTGGGGAAAAAATGCCAAAAAGGTGCCATAACTTTTCGAATTTTCCAATTTGGTGCCATAAGTTTGGAGTTTGCTAATTTGGTGTCATAACTTTGCTAATATTCTCTAAAATGGTCCCATCAGCCTTAATCACCCATATTTACTGACGTGATACGAGATTAGTGTACATAATTAATTTAATTATATCATGTAGGTGTCATGCAGACATTGACTGAGTTTGACCTACAGATGTGGACACTTTCTGACCCTATTTCCAATTTAAAGGCGTCCTTCGCACTCTGCAAGTACGCACCAAATGGGCTAGAAAGTATGCACATATGTAGATTAAACTCAGTCAATGTCTTAGTGTCACCTAAATAGCACAATTAAATTAATTATTTACATTAATCTCATGCCACATAAGCAAATGTGGGTGATTAATGACTGATGTGACCATTTTGGAGAGTATTAGCAAAGTTATGGCACCAAATTAGAAAACTCCAAACTTATGGCACCAAATTGGAAAATAGGAAAAGTTATGGCACCATTTTGGCATTTTTTCCGTACGTTTGGTATAGAGAATGGAAACAAATAATTCAACAGAGAAATGCAACAATAATTAATTTAATTAATTCAATCTACTTATTTTTTATGTGATGTGATTTAATATAATATAATTATATTTTCTTTATTATGTATATAATATAATTATTAAATTATTATATAATTAAATTTTATTTTGTTATTTATTATATTTTTTTTCAATTATTTAATTATTTTTTAACTTAATTAATAATAATTTAATTATATACTTTTATTTAATTGTTTCATTATATTCTATTTTATTTTATTTAATGTTAATTAAAAATTTATTTTTGAGTATATTTTTAAAAAAAATTGATATTATATATTATTTTATATAATTTCCAATTATTTTTATATTTATTTGAATTTATTTAATAACATATATTGTCACTATTAAATTCTATATATTTATTTTTATATTTAATTTAATAATATTATTTAAACTTAATATAGTTATATATATATATATTCATATTTAACTCATAAGTGTCAATTCTCTCCATTTCCCTACTTTTAATATAGAATCCAAATTAGAGAAAAAGAATTGTTTTATTTCTCAACTTTGGATTCTCGGGTGTTACCAAACAAGAGAATTGAGTTCAATTACCTTTACCTAAGCTCAATCTTTGTACCAAACGGACCTAAGGATTTTAGTCAAAGGCTAACCAACATCAAAAGGTTTGGTGTTGTGTAAGTAAATTGTTGTAGTTCCTCCCAACAATGTGCAAAGCGCAAACAAAACGAAAGAGGGTGGGGGGCCAAAACGTATGAAAAAATGTATCATCTTGTAAAAAATAAGTTCCTGTGATTCAGTTCGAAGGCGTCCTCCTCTATCAGTAAGTATTAGGGTATGGTCCAGATACATAGCTATCCTTTGGATTTTGTTTAGATGATTTCTTATGATGAATCAAATACTATCATCAAATAAATTAATCAAATGCGTTCTTATCTTCGTGGTACTGAATATATATTACAATTATAGTCCTGTCTAATTTCAGCCACCTTCTCTATTTAACATTCAATTAACCTTGTGAATATATATTACAATTATAGTCCTGGCTAATTTCAGCCACCTTCTCTATTTAACATTCAATTAACCTTGTGAAATGTACTTCAAGTTCTTCACAACATAAGAATCATATTTCCATATCTTTAGGACATGCGTTATTGTTACGTTGTCCAATCCAAGTCATATGTTAAACAGTTTTCCTCAATAAGAATAAATTACAAATACACAAGAGCCGGAGTTATACTTACTACCATACCATATTTCCATTACCATGTCACGGACACAGTCAAATGATCCATACTCGAAATCTTTGAATGTGCACCATTTAAGCATCAAAAGCTCATGCTTATGAAATATAATTGCCTTATCTGAATCCCTGATCTGTATAATTAATTTTGACATGGATTTGGTGTAAGTGACGCGCATTGACTGAGTGGCCTGTCCAAGCGACACTTCGAGTCTTTCTACTTGCATTTGGGGAAATGAGAACAAAAGGGGAAGTCCCAACTCAGAGTCCAAAAAGATGTGATTTTCAATGAATCGTATTTCATACGGCAGATCGCATTTCCAGCTTTCTTGATTAAGATCATTTGTGCTCAACAAAGCAACTCAATTTGTTAGCAACAAAAGAGCTTTGTTAACTATAATCAAACATGCCAAATTTTGCTACGTCTGGTAATTCAAACCTGAGCTATAAGTTGCAAGACCTGTGTGCAAAATTTTGCTCCACTACATCATTCTGTAAAATCATCCTAGACAAAGGAAGTATATCTTCTAGGAGTACTGAAATACACATCGGAACTAATTTGAAGATATTTTATCAGGATTTTACTTTTATTAGTGTTACACTTATATTTCGAATTTAAAAGTGATTACATAGCAAGGAAAAGCAAAACAATATCCTGAAACAAAGCAAAAAAAAAAGGTTTCCTTTAAGTTTTAATGACAAGTCAAAAGTCAAGCCTAAAATAGTGAGACAATGGCTTGTCCAGAAGGATCAACAGATTGACAGAAGTTTAAATACATCAAAAACAAAAACAAAAAGCAATTAATAAATCGAACTCAGGTCATAACGAGCTCAGGTTTCTGTTAGGACCCCAAGCACACAAGATGTACTCTTTATGCAGTGTTCAATGAACGAGTTCAGTCTAAGACAGTGAATACCCAAATCAAACACACCAGATAACAGTAGATAACATGCACAGCGGAATAAGTAAGCGAATAACAAGCATAAAGAGTAAATCGAGACTCAAAGGGTTGTTGACCCAGTTCGGCCTTCGGCCTACATCTGGGGGATACCAATCCAGGAGGATATTCTACTATGTGTTAACCAATGGCATACAACCACACACATTAGCTAAATATGGAAAGATGACTTCACTCCGAACTCCAAATGGATGGTTGTAGTGACCAAAAACCTCCAGTCTTTGGTGTAGAAATCCCCTTCTACTTCAACCCTCAAAGCCGCCTGCTTTGAGCTCCAGGTGAAGGACTCTGTGAACCACTCCCTCCAAAGTTTGAGAAGTATAAAGCTTTGAGGTTCAACTCCCTGGTCAGCCTTGGACTTTACTTCTTAAATGCCTCTTGCGAAAACACTTAAGAAGTTATTAGACACGAATCCAACAATGACGCGTCCAAGGCTCCTCGATCACACAGCAGAAAAATAGCTATCGGCGCACACAAGGCTGCTGATCGAATATAAGAGTAGATCTTGCAACGATATTAAGTTGAGAGCGTTTTCGGAAGATCTTCAAGATGAATAATGAATCTCTCGTTCTTCAGTCTTGGAAGTCTCTCACTTAAACCAAAATTACTCAACGGGATTTGAATAATTTTACCATTTTGGGAAATAGCCGTTGGGAAGATTTTGTTTGTGAGTAACAGCTCTATTCCAATTAGAGAGGTAATCCTGCAAGAATTTGTTAGTCTATACCTACTCTAATCAGAAAGAGCCGTTGGACTCAATAGCAGACTTGAAAGCAGCAATCTTCCAACCGAGCATGCGCAGACCCAAGGATGCACCAGATGGAGTTCATACAACCTAGGTTCAGTCATTGGTTTTGAACTTCCCACAAAACACTGGACTCAACAATCTCCCTCTTTTTGGCAGGAAGTGAGCCAGCTATTACAAATGATAAACCGATGATGAACTTCTAATCTAATCAACAAACATCTCAACTATCTCATAGGCAAATTTCCACAGAGGACTATAAGCTCTTTACATGATCAATACCAAAATAAAACTAGAGCTTGTACAATAGAGGATCAGGGGAAATTTCCATACTTAAACAGTAAAGATTACCAAACCATAGTCCATACACAACATAGTTTAACTAATGTCCAGCAAAAACAACCAACTAGCAGAGTTTATCACACCAAAATTAATTAAGCTGAAACAAATCAAGATAGAAAGATATTACCATATACCAGTAGAGGTGGACTTGATTCAGCATTGGGTTTTTCGAATTTGGTGCTCCCCCTCTGGATCAATACCTGCTAAAAATCATGCAGACTCCTCTCCATCTCCAGAGTCAGCATCTCCTCCATTTTCATCAGGTGGAATCTCTTTATCAGCATCCGGTTCCACAAACATGGCAGACATATCCTCATCATCATCCGACCAATAGTCCGGCAGCAGGGCAAGGGCTTGTTCAATCTTGTTCTCTTCCTGATGGATGATAGCTCGAAGACCTTTAAACCTTTCAAGTGCCTGGTTCAGAATCTCTCGTGCTCGCGTCAAGGCACTTTGATTACTCAAGGTGCCATCTGGGCCAGGAATGTCTGGAATCTTGGTTTGCAACTTCTGAGAGATAACAAACTCATAGATCTTTTCTTTCGGTGCATTCTTGTTTCCACCAATTTTTAGAGACTTCAGGAACAATTGGATGAGAGTCGGATAGGGCAGAAGTGTTTTATGACTGGCAGTGAGTGACTCGGCAATGTTGGTCATCTGAGACAGAACCAACTGACCATAGTTGATAGGGACCTTTTGATCAATGGCATAGATCAAATGGCACATCTCTCGAGTGATCAGGGAGTAATTCCCTGTGGGCATCACATTGGAAGCACAAAATTTGTACAGCATGTAGAATTTATGAGTAAGGAACTTAGGCTTCACTCATTTCCCTGGAATCTTCTTGACTTTGGTCTTGGTTACAGCATAAGCCACTTTGTTGCTATCAAAATATACATCTTGCTCCAAGATCCCTTCAAAATCGACCTCGGGCAGTTCTAAGAGAGCATTGATCTTGGATGCAGAGATTTCATAGAGTACTCCTCGAGTGAAATTCTTACAGAACCATGGGCTACCAGGTTTGATGACATCTTTCCTCAAATTAGCATAAAACTGAGAGACCAGTTCAGGTTGGTATTCTTTAACAAGAGTTGCCCATCCGATCAGGCCTCTTTCTTCAAGGTACTTTATCCATCCCAGTTGATCAAACTTGCCTCCACAATAGGTGTTCTCTTGGCGAAATAACTTCTTGACCAACACATCGGCATGATAGGATTCATTGGTTTGATAGTAAAACTGATCCGAGTGAGCCAAGGCAGCATCAAGGACTTCAATTTTTTTGGACTTGGAGGACGATGGCTTTCTGATGTCAAGCTTCGATTTCTTCTTGATATCCGGGTTCTCTTCAGCATCTCGAACGCGCTTCCCTTTGCTTGAGGATTGAGATGGTTGCGACACTACTTTAGTGGGAGCAGTCTCAGTGGTAGCTTCTTCTTCAGACTCAGCAGAACTACCATCTTCATCCACTGGTTCATCGTCTGCATTGAATTCACTGTCTGACTCCTTCTCTTTGTGAGTCTTGGGAATGGGAACAGGAGCAACCTTTGATCCTACACCTGCAGGACGTTCAGGTTCATCTGCACTTTCTCCTTCTTCCTCATCACCTTCTTCAGAATCTTCGTCAGTGGATTCTTCTTCACCAGACTCCTCCATTTCTTCATCAACGGGCTCCAGCACATTTCCAGACTCCTCCACCTCCTTCTGAGACTCATCCACAACATTGGATGTTTCAGGTGATTTCTGAGACTTCTTAGCATCAGAGGCCTTGGAGAAAACAGTCGACTTTTTGGTACCAGTGGGCTTTGACACTTTAGACCGAGAAGGGGGCTCATCAAACACAGGTTTAATGATAGTCAGGGGCTCCGCAGCAATCACGTCATCTTGGGAGGAGGATCCTTTGGTTCATAGACCTGGTTTAGAGACCTTCTTGGATGCAGAAGCAGCAGGCTTTCCTTTAGATACATCTTTGACAGGAAATGCGGGCTTAGGAGAATCTGCTCCTTTCTTCTTCAAGAGTGACATTGTAACGGGGGCTTCCTCGGTCATGCGTGCTTCCTTATCTTGATTTCCAGACGAGACGGTTTCTAGTAGCGACGAGGAACCTGCGGCAGGAGCATTAGTAGAAACAGAAGGTTTCTTGGAAGACTTTTTACGTGATTTGGTAGATTTCTTTGCTTTTGGAACTACCAGAAACGGCAGTAGAAGTAGCAACAGCCAACGTGTTAAGATTTCCAGGAGAATCCATGGTGGTTGTGGTCTGAGTCGAGGCGGCCTCAACACCTTTTGAAGAAGTAACTCCTGGAACTGCCTCAGAGGTAACCGCCTGAGTAGTGGAGATCGTGGTTGCGTGATCAGTAACGGTTGGCTCCCCCTGAATTCCTACACCAGCATTCAGCAGTTCATTTCGAACGTCCAATGGGTCTGAAACACCCTGGGTTGAAACGGATGAGGTGTTCGATTTAGTGACTTCCGACATCTTTTGAGGGACAGAAGTTCCTTTCTTCGACTTAGGGTTCCTAGGGACGATAGGTTTCTTTTGCCCTGGACTAGAATCCTTTGACCCTCGAGTTTGAACCATCGTATCTGCACAAGAGAAACTCAACACGAACACTTAACAAGTTTCGACAGAGTAGCTGAAGGAGAATAGAGGAACAAACGACAATTCAGCTCCCCAAAAAAAATGAGGACGATAGAGAAAGAGAGAAACTCCCTATATTCTCCAATCTTTCCCGCCAGATGAATCTAACGCCATCATTATAGTGAGTAGACAGGTTGGGCCTTAAAGGATTGAAACGAGAATACTCTTAGTAGGCCAAAAAGAAATTGGCCGACCATCGGGCCTGTAACTGATCTCCCCCTGAAAAACATAAACTTGCAACCCAAACCATAGTTAGTAAATAAAATGTATTGAACAATAGTAGGGTTAAAGTTGTGACCGTGTACACCATGGGGGAGATACTAAGGACCACTTCAGACTAGGTTGCAGAGACCGAGGTCTCTCTTGAGTGATTCAAAGCGATCACTGTTGAGAGCCTTTGTGAATATATCCGCATGCTGAAGTTCAGTTCCAACATGTTGAATGGACACCACATTTTCTTCAACAAGTTCCCTGATGTAGTGGTGTCTAATGTCAATATGTTTGGTACGACTATGTTGCACATGATTCTTGGCGATGTTGATGGCACTCATATTATCACACATTAGAATTAACTCCTTCTGCTCAACGCCATAATCTCTCAGCATCTGCCTCATCCAAAGTAGTTGAGCACAGCAGCTACCAGCAGCAAGGTATTCAGCCTCTGCAGTGGACAATGAGATTGAACTCTGCTTCTTGCTATACCAGCTTACTAGGTTAGTTCCCACATAGAAGCATCCACCAGTAGTGCTTTTTCGATCATCTACACATCCAGCCCAATCGGCATCGCTGTAACCAATTAGTTGGAGGCTTGAGTCCTTGGAATACCAAATTCCCATATTGGCAGTACCAGAGATGTACTTGATGATTCTTTTTGCAGCATGTAGATGGGATTCCTTTGGGTTAGCTTGATATCTTGCACATACCCCAACAGCAAAGCTGATGTCAGGACGACTGGCTGCTAGATAGAGTAGGCTTCCAATAATACTCCTGTATAACTTTGAATCAACACTAACACCAGAGGAGTCAAGACTGATCTTGTCATTGGTTCCTATAGGAGTCCTGACAGATTTACTTGATTCCATCCCAAACTTCTTCACAAGTTCCTTGGCGTACTTGGACTGATTCACAAAGATACCTTCTTTTCTTTGAGTAATCTGAAGACCAATGAAATAGGTTAGTTCCCCTACAAGACTCATTTCAAACTCACTGCTCATGATCTTAATAAACTCATCCTTGAGTATGTGAGATGTTGACCCAAACACTATGTCGTCTACATAGATTTGTGCAACAATGAAACCTTTGGATTCCTTCTTGATGAACATAGTCTGATCCATACTTCCTCTCTCATAGCCATGATCCAGCAGATAGCTCGACAGTCTCTCATACTATGCCCTAGGAGCTTGTTTGAGACCATAGAGAGCCATGTTGAGTTTGTAGACATGGTCTGGATGATGTGGATCCTCAAACCCCTTCGGTTGTTCTACATAGGCTTCTTCTTTTAGCCATCCATTTAGGAAGGCACTTTTCACATCCATTTGATACAATTTGAACTCAAATGAACATGCAACTGCTATCAAAAGTCTGACCGCTTCCAATCTTGCTACTGGGGCAAACGTTTCACTGAAATCTACCCCTTCCACCTGTGTGTAACCCTGTGCCACGAGTCTAGCCTTGTTCCTGGTGATGTTCCCATTTTCATCCGATTTGTTTTTGAAAATCCATTTGGTGCCTATCACATTCACATCGGCTGGCCTTTCCACAAGATCCCATACTTCATTTCTGGAGAATCGATGTAGTTCTTCTTGCATGGCAGCAACCCAGTGTTCATCAGAGAGGGCTTCTTCCACCTTGTTTGGCTCAATTCTGGAAGTGAAGCAATGTAGACCAGCAAGCTCCTTGTAGTCTATTTTTTTCTTAGCCCTGGTTCTCCTACCTTCATTAATGTCACCGATGATATCATCTTCATTATGATTTCTATGGACCTTCCTGGCAGATGGCTGGTGGGACTGAGGGTAGTTCAGTTCAGTCGATTGGACTGGACTCTGATCTGACCTATCTGAGGTCGATGTTTCAGAAGCCTCAGTGCTCAGCTTGATAGCTTCCTCATTAGCATCATCTGGCAGATTTTCAGAGAGCAGACTAGGTTTGTCTTCAATCAACACATTTGCTGATTCAATCACCTTCCTGGAGGATGGGAGATACACTCTGTACGCTTTGTTGGTAGAGGAGTATCCCATAAAGATTCCCTCATCACTTTTCTCTTGGAATTTCCCCAAGTGCTCTCTGTCATTAAGAACAAAACAATTGTTGCCAAATATATGAAAGTAAGAAAGAGTAGTCTTTTTACCAGTCCAGAGTTCGTAAGGTGTTTTTTGCACTTTGGATCTCAAGTGGACACGATTTATGACATGGCAAGCTGTGTGAACAGCCTCTACCCACAAATATTGAGGCACTCCTTTGGAGTTGAGCATAACCCTCGCCATTTCTTGAATGGTTCTGTTTTTCCTTTCCACAACTCCATTTTGCTGAGGAGTGCGAGAGGCCGAGAATTCATGCTTGATCCCTGAATTGCTGCAGAACTCTTCAAAAGCATGGTTTTCGAATTCACCTCCATGATCACTCCGGATTCTCTTAATCTTGCAATCTTTCTCATTTGACAGCTGATTGCACAACTTGATGAACGCCTTGAGAGCTTCACTCTTTTCCCTGAGAAAATATACCCAAGTATAGCGCGAAAAATCATCAACACACACTAAGACATAGTTTTTACCTCCCAGGCTTTTTACATCAGTTGGTCCAAACAAGTCCATGTGGACTAGTTCAAGGCACTGGGTTGAACCACTTTGATCAATGAGTTTGTGTGAGGCTCTATGTTGTTTGCTCTTCATGCAGTTATCACACATCTTCACATCAGGTTTTTTCAGTGTGGGTAGACCCTTGATTGCTCCAGCTCGGCTGAGTTTGATCAGGTCTTTGAAGTTCAAATGGCCCAATCTCTCATGCCATAACAGTGTTTGGAAAGAACCTGCACCTTCAACAAGAAGACAAGATTGAGAAAGCATATAGCAATCATTGTTAGACCTGTGACCTTTGATGATGCACTCATAGTTGGAGTTGAGAACTTCACAGCTATCTTCATCAAAGAGAACTTTCAGCTTATTGTCACAAAGGTGACTAATACTGATGAGATTGGCACATAATCCTTCCCCATGGTAGACAGTCTTTAGAGCAAAGAAACCATCGTCAGTAATGGACCCTTGACCAACCACTTTTCCTTTCTTCCCATCTCCAAAGATGACAAATCCTCCATCGATTTCATGGTAGTTGGTCAGGAGCTCTTTGTTCCCTGCCATATGCCTTGAGCAACCGCTATCAAAGTACCAAGAGGTTTTCTTTCCGCTTTTGGATGTAGAGTGAAAAGCCATGCTACACAGCAGATTGCATTTAATCCTCCATTCTTTCCTGGAAATTTTCTTCTTGATGTCCTCACTGGGCCATATCATAGGTCTCCCTGATACAGCATCTCTAGCAAGTAATCTACAAGCTTCAGTCTTGTGGCCAAGAGTCTTGCAGTAGGAGGATACTTCTTCATGAATTTCTTCCTTTTGGAGATCTTCTCGTACTTGGTGGAGTCATCTGAACTTTCTCCTGAGGTACCAGAACTGTTGCACCCTTCTCTGACAAAGATCCTTTGTGTTGAGGTGTTGCCTTCTTTAACAAAACCGATACCTCTTCTATCTTCATGGGCTTTAGCTGAAGATAAGATTTCTTCAAGGACATCTTTTCCCTTGTTCAGCCTGTTCGCCAAGTCATCAGATTTGGTCACTCTCGAGGTGAGTTCTTGAACTTGAGTGGATAGATTGGCAATTGATTTTTCAAGTTCTCCTTTGCTGTCACTGAGGACTGAGACCTGATCAATGAGAGCACTATTGACAACCTTCAAGTCTGCCAGTTGCTCAATTAGGTTGATCACTTGATGTTGGAAATTATCCCTTTGAGCAGTAAGATCAGAGACTTGACCAGTCAATTCTCTTTTAGCTGTCATGTATTCACCGAGTTCAATAGATAGCTCATCCACTCTGACGCGGTATTCTATGTTGGCAGGCTGCAAGTGAGCAGCAAGATACTCGAGTTCATCTCGTCTCTTTTCAGCTTCTCTGAGTGCTCTCCACTGCTCAAAATGTTCATCCTTGTATTTGTTGAGCTCTCGAGGATACTATCTAGCCTCTTCACCTTGAAGGTAGTACTTGGCAGTCAGCTCATCAAGTTCATTATTGAGATATGCGATATCTTGCCTGTTTATCCCTAACTCAAGTAGGGCACCCTCCAGTTCACCAAGAGTCTGTTCCAGTCTGAAGTTGGATTCATCATACATATTGCCAAGAACTTCTATCCTATGACTGTCATCCCTGTAAGAGGTAGAAGTAGCATCATTAGTAGAAACAATATTGACACTAGAAGAGGAATTACCTGTGTCAGATTCTGATTCAGAGACTTCATCCCATGGACAGACAAGTGCGACCCCTACTTCATGTCCACTCTCATTTGAACTGGATTCTTCATTGTCACTGAGAGTGGCATGGTAGGACTTCTTATCGCCAGAGGATTTGTTCTTGAGGTTGGCACACTCGGCTCGAACGTGACCATAACCTTTGCACTCAAAGCACTGAGGGCCTTTAGACTCAGATGAATCCTGAGGGGTTTTCTTGACAAATTTGTCTCTTCTTCTTTTGTCAGGTTTCTTGCTGGAGGAGCTGTCTCCCTTTCTGTTTCCAAACTGTTTGGATATCTTATCTCTGTGTATGCGGGCAACACGTTTGGAGAGCAAGACCAGATCTTCATCATCAGAGTCTAAACCAGAGTTCTCAGCAGTTGGTTCAGTCTGAGACTTGGACTCCGCCTTGAAGGCCACAGATTTGCCAGTGAACCTCTTGCAGTGATTCTTCTCCCATGACTGGAGAATTCCCATCAATTCATCAACACCTATAGAAGTATAGTTGTCTTGGAGTTCCAGGGCCGCAATCTTGGCGTTGAATCTTTCAGGTAAGGTACCTACAATTTTAGTGACTATCTCCTGTGTGGAGTAGGTTTTACCAAGTTGTTAGGCTTGGTTTGTTAAGGTACGAACTCTACCAAAGAAGCTCTTCACAGACTCATTCTCATCCATACATAGTTTGTGAAATTGAGCATCAAGAGCAATGAGTTTAGAAGTTCTTACAGATGCAGACCCCTCGTGTGAGTTGACCAAGATCTGCCAAGCCTCGTAGGCAGTGGTACAGTTGGAGATGAGGAAGTATTGATCATCAGTTACTGCACTGAACAAGGCATGTAGGGCCTTGGAGTTCATATTGGACAAGTTCTTCTCCTTGACAGTCCACTCATTTATGTCTTTAGGCTTAGTGGTGTCATCGACCTTGACCTCAGGAACTTCATATTTGACATTGACAGAGTTCCACGCCAAATCATCAATGGACATGAGGAAGGTACGCATCTTGTTCTTCGAGAAGGCGAAGTTGGTCCCATCTAGCAAGGGAGGCTGAGTATAGTTCCACCTTTGACTCATCTTGTGTAAGGATCTTTCTCGGAAGAGTGTGAGCTCTGATACCACTTGTTAGGACCCCAAGCACACAAGATGTACTCTTTATGCAGTGTTCAATGAACGAGTTCAGTCTAAGACAGTGAACACCCAAATCAAACACACCAGATAACAGTAGATAACATGCACAGCGGAATAAGTAAGCGAATAACAAGCATAAAGAGTAAATCGAGACTCAAAGGGTTGTTGACCCAGTTCGGTCTTCGGCCTACATCTGGGGGATACCAATCCAGGAGGATATTCTACTATGTGTTAACCAATGGCATACAACCACACACATTAGCAAAATATGGAAAGATGACTTCACTCCGAACTCCAAATGGATGGTTGTAGTGACCAAAAATCTCCAGTCTTTGGTGTAGAAATCCCCTTCTACTTCAACCCTCAAAGCCGCCTGCTTTGAGCTCCACGTGAAGGACTCTGTGAACCACTCCCTCCAAAGTTTGACAAGTATAAAGCTTTGAGGTTCAACTCCCTGGTCAGCCTTGGACTTTACTTCTTAAATGCCTCTTGCGAAAACACTTAAGAAGTTCTTAGACACGAATCCAACAATGACGCGTCCAAGGCTCCTCGATCACACAGCAGAAAAATAGCTATCGGCGCACACAAGGCTGCTGATCGAATATAAGAGTAGATTTTGCAACGATATTAAGTTGAGAGCGTTTTCGGAAGATCTTCAAGATGAATAATGAATCTCTTGTTCTTCAGTCTTGGAAGTCTCTCACTTAAACCAAAATTACTCAACGGGATTTGAATAATTTTACCATTTTGGGAAATAGCCGTTGGGAAGATTTTGTTTGTGAGTAACAGCTCTATTTCAATTAGAGAGGTAATCCTGCAAGAAATTGTTAGTCTATACCTACTCTAATCAGAAAGAGCCGTTGGGCTCAATAGCAGACTTGAAAGCAGCAATCTTCCAACCGAGCATGCGCAGACCCAAGGATGCACTAGATGGAGTTCATACAACCTAGGTTCAGTCATCAGTTTTGAACTTCCCACAAAACACTGGACTCAACAGTTTCCACTATGCTCCCGTTAAGTTCAAGATAAGTATTGTGACACTAAACTCAGATTCAGTCCTAAACTACAAGACAGAGACTACATTGTCAACCAATTACTGAAAGGCATTTAATTTCTTCATTCCTGGAATCAATTATCAATCAAGGAGGCCAACGATAGTTTGGTGTAGAAACCAAGACGAAAACATTTCAAGGACACATTAAACCGTGATTTATGAGTAATAGTTAGATATATTAAGAAGGAGCTTAGTGAGAATATAAATTATGTTACAGTACAAACTCCCTTGAATTCTGCATCTGTTCATCACTCTCTGATTTCAGATATAGCTGCAGATCAAAATAATAATGAAACGACCGTCATGCTAATTAACTTTTTACGGTATACACAGTCCAAATTGTTTAGGCGACACCAATACAAATTTATACAAGTATCAGAAAATGGGTCCAGATTCGTTTGAAATATTATCACCAAAAGATTTGTGATAGTTTTACCACGGTTGTATACTCGTATAGTAGGTATTGAATAGCTCATCCAACCATTGTGCGCTTTCTCCCCCTTTGCCGTACTGGAATATGAATCAACATTACTAGTAAGACTGATCTCATGAGAGTAGAATGGATTAAAAATACTTAAGTGAGAGAGAAGGGTGGGTACCCTGGGCGAGTTTGTTCAGCTTATGAAGCCAAAAGTAGTCCAGTAGACCAATGCAAGAGAAACAATTGAGTATAGAATTTTTAAGGAAAGGCTATTAATGTAATAAAGATAATGTATATCTATCACACGGAACAGTTGGCTCATATAAAGTACTCTACTTAAAGATATTATTCACCCTGCAAAATAACAAAATCACAGCAGACTACCTTTCCGACTGACAATGGACAACTGCAGGAGCAATCTCAGCGGCTGCATTAGCATTGCTATTTCGACCAAGACAGTTGCAAGAGCATTTTCCAAGTCATGCTTACTTACTGCTACCTTTTCCAAATCATAGGTTAAACAGTCTTCCTCAGTGAGAACAAATTACAAATACACAAGAGCCAGAGTTATACTACCATATTATATTTCCATTACCTTGTCACGGACACGGTCAAATGATCCATACACGAAATATTTGGATGTGCACCATTTAAGCATCAGAAGCTCATGTGTACCAAACAAAAATGCCCAAGGAACAAGAAATATAATTGCCTTATCTGGATCCTTGATTTATAATTAATTTTGATTCTACCACATTTTTTCACACAATTTTGAACTTAAATTTTTCTTTCCTACACCCACCTCCAATTCACAACATTTGTTTTTCTGTCTTTTTTTTTTTTTTTTGAATATTTCAAATTATTTGGAGAGGACTACCACTAAGTCACTCAAAAGTCAAAACTCGAGATTACTCTTGTCACTCAAAGTGGCCTAAGAAATTCCTCAGTTTCCCCCATAATATTTCTAGGCGGTCTCAAATTCCATCCAACTAGATCCCGGTATCCTGACGAGACCTTTCTCCTCCATAAGATCCCTCAACCGTTGAGCATCATCCCGCCGTCCAACAGAGGCGTAAATATTTGCAAGAAGAGACGGATAACTGCGGCAGTCAGGGTCCAACTCAAAACAATTCTTGGCCGCAATCTCTGCAATTTCTACTTTGTGATGCAAGCTGCAAGCAAGAAGCAATGCACCCCACACTCCAGCATGAGGCTCAACTGGCATTTTGGTAATGAACTTATATGCCTCTTCTAACCGCCCAGCTCTACCAAAAAGATCGACCACAATAGAATAATGATCTTGTGACGGGACCAAACCATACCTCTCCATGGACTTAAAGCAATGGTAACCTTCTTCCACCATGCCCACATGACAATAAGCAGTCAATATTCCTCTAAATGTAACCTGGTCAGGGATAACACCCGCATCGATCATTTCCTCGAATAGTTGGATCGCCTCCTTCGCCCGGCCATTTATCCCACAACCCAGAATCATTGCATTGTAAGGAAATAAATCCCTCTTTTTCAAACCATTGAAAAGCTCATACGCTTTGTCTAGATTTCCACACTTTGTGTACAAGTCGATGAAAGAAGTTGCTAAATGGTCATCCATGCCTATCCCTAATTCTCTCATGAGTGATTCAATCCAAGTCCCATATGTTAAATCACCTAACTGTGCACAAGCAGAAACAGCACTGGATAATGTCATTTTATCAGGTTGAAACTTCACCTTTTCCTTCACAATCTCATCAAATAGCTCCAATGCCTTTTTCGCTTGGTTATTCTGCGCGAAGCAAGCAATCATGGCATTATACAAAAACAAACCCTTGTCACCTATCCGATCAAAGAGCTCCCTGGCAGACTCCACGACCCCATACCTCGAGTATGCAGATATCATGGTGATATATGAAACGTTGTCCCTATCTGGCATTGCATCGAAAAATTTCCGTGCAAATTCAATCTTCCCGCACTCTACATATCCAGCAATCATTGTATTCCATGAGGACGAATTCCTCTCCGGCATCTTCTGAAACAATTCATACGCGTGCTCCATATCCCCTCTCCTTGTATACCCTGAAACCATCAAATTCCAGGATATCACATTCCTCACAGGCATTTCATCGAACACACTCTGAGCCATTGCCAAGTCATCATATTTGACATACCCCGCCAGCAGCGAGCTCCAGGTAACCACATTCTTCCCACGAATTCCATCGAATACCTTGCGGGCGGTGGACATCTTCCCCACTTTACAGTAGAAATCTACGAGGGCGGTCTGCACGAAGACAAATTTGCACAAACCGCACTTCTCCACTTGCCCATGGATCATCGTCCCACCCAATTCAGACAAAAGCCTACCGCACGACTTTAGGGCGGACGAAACTGCAAACGTGTTGGGGAGAACCCCAAGCCTCTGCATTTGTGCGTAGAGGGTGAAAGCCTCTTGGTATTGGCCATGTCGGGAAAAATAACGGATGGTGAAGGAGGCGGTGAAAACGTCCTGATTGTGGAGACGGAAGAGGATGGATTTGACATGGCGGGCGATTGCGGGGGAATAATGGGCCGCGGATTTCAGGGTCTGACGAATTAACAGCGGGAGGAGGTGCGGGAGATTGTGTGCGATGATGTGGGCATGGATTTGGTTTAAGTGACGCAAGGTGACTGTGAATGGCCTGTCCAGCAAAGCTTCAAGTCTTTCTGCTTGCATTTGGGGAAACGAGATCAAACGGAAGGTCCCAACTCAGAATCCGAAAAGAGGTGATTTTCAACGATCGTACTATTTCACACATCATATGAAAACCAACCGCGCATCCAAGATATCGGGACGAAGAAAATGAAACAGAGAAATTATTTAGACTCATACGGCAGATTGCTAGGACTGGTAATTCAAACCATAGCTATAAGTTACAGGACCCCGCGCGCAAAATTGTACACACGACATCATTCTGTAAAACCATCTTAGAGAATATGTTGGGATCCCGAACCGCCACTTTAACTCCAACTCCAACAACATTAGTATGATATTGTCATCTCATACTAATAGAATTAGAACTCCAACTCCAACAACATTAGTATGATATTGTCATCTCATACTAATAGAATTAGGTGTACACATATAAACCATTTTTAGACACCTCCGAAAGATCCTCGTATTAGTGGAGTTAGGTGGACACACATATAAATAAGTTTTTCTTCTCTTGCAGTTTTGGGATTGAGTTTGATAGCCAACAGAGTAACTATATATTCTGCGCGTACTGAATTACATATAGTAACTCCAAACTAATTTGAAGAGATTTTATCAGGAAATTACTTTCATTGCTGATGTATTGACAAATCCAATTTTCGACGTAGCACGGAAAAGCAAAAAAATTCCGCTAAAGTTCTATGCTCAAAAAAGGTTTGACAGAACAATGTCATGGTGTTTGGCGAGGATGCTAATGCTTACATAATATGCTAATGCTGTTATTGCCAGTGAGCATCCACAATGGGCTCCTTTATTTCCGTTGCAATATAAAACACCGCCCAAAATGTATATGTATGGTCAATAATTCAACCACAATATCAACACTCTAAATTTGTCGATTGCACTCTATAAACAGCGCAATACCTAATACTACTAATCTTTCTGTGGGCACAAAAATCACTAATCATAAGGAGGCAGACACCCATATCGTAGAACACAAGGATGGGTGGGGGAAAACTATTTATTTTCCCAACTCCAGGTTGCATCAAAAAACCCACAACTATTAACAGAAAGCAAAACTGACATGCAACTCCAAGCTGTACTTTTTTAACATTGCATAACCTCGGGGAAGACAGAATTAGGGAGATAGTGGTGGTTTCCTGACATAGACTTCCATAACTTATTCCACACCTGTAAAGGCCTAACTACTTCGAGATTCGACAAGTATTCGTCTGTCTTATGGTTAGCAAACAAACCTCGTGCAGCAAAAAGCACTAGTTCGGTTGAGTCCATGTACCCTCGGATCCTCGACACAAATCCGCCTTGCCTGAAGCACAGTTCCTCCTGATTGCTTTCCTGTGGATAGATTGGGATTGTGTTGGGCTCCATAGTTGGGCTATGTTGTGTTGTAGGGGTGGTGTTGTCGACTGCAATGTAGTTTGCTATCCCATGTGATTCCCAGTCGATGTTTTGCAGGAGACCAGCTGCTCGTTCAGTGGCATGGGATGGGTTGTTTTGTAGGTACAGTGCTTGTTCGGTGGCTAGTGCTTCAACTTGTAGCTTCAGTTTTTTAAGCTGGTGGCCAATTCTGGCAGAGACGGCATCATAGAGTTTTCCTCTTGGGATGTTTTCGTTTTCTCCCTCTTCAATTATATCATCGAAACTAATAGGGTCACCAACAAGAATAGTCACCTGCTCCATTGCCAATAGGTCAGCAACCTTATTATATACTTCAGAAAGAGAAATGGTAAGGATATCCAGAAACAGAGACGTTATTTGTTCATACTGTTTTGCCAATCCTCGGGAACTTGGTTCCAACAGGCATGACATCTTGCATTCCTGTATGCACAAAGGGAACCACCAAGGGCACGTTGTCTGCGTCCAGGACCAACCTATGAAGATTGTAAGAAGTAAGAACAAGTAATTTTAATTTCCAAATGTGGATCAAAAAAGCAGGCAATGTCATGCCTGAACCAAAGTTGCTTGTGTCCATAGTATTCTACTATTCTTATGTTTGCACTTGAATTCCGTCATAATTAATAGAATGCATAAAATAAATAAATATATAAAAAAAAAAAATAACAACCAAAAAATAAAACATGTAGGCTGTTAGGCTGTAGAGAATTGTAAAAAGTTCTAAAGCACAAAATAGAAAAGGGTACAGGAAATTCACTGCTCGCTTTCTAAACTCCATTAACTGATCAAAGAACAATAAAAGATTCACCACCCTCATGCCTTGGTAGACTAAAAAACAGCTCAATAGAATTTAATACTAATGCAGTGACAAATCAAAAAACTCATTGGGATAAATAACTAGAACCTAAGAAGAAAGAAAGAAAGAAACCTACATGGATAGAGAGAGACAAATAGAACAGTACAGAGAAAAAGAGATTGGAAGCAACCATCCAAGAGGGTATTTGGAACTTGGAAAGGGGATAAGTAATGCTAAGGAGCTCCTATTCTTGGCAAACTACACACATCCTTCTGCCCTTTCTTTTATAAGAAGAGCATCACTTGTGTAGGCCATTGTTATTTTGTTTAATCAAAAAAGGAACAATAGAAGAACAAAAGCTCAGCTACATGCGCAAATTGCCCTTTGTGAAGGACCACAACATGAGTGGTTTAAAAAAAAAAAAAAAAACCTTCTAGGCATCAACCTTTATGAAGCTTAACACTATATAATCAGCTATAGGGTGACACCTACAGAAAACTACGACGACACAGAGTTATCAATCTATCATAGTACTTCTTTTTGTTTCTTATTCTGTATTTCTTCTTGGGTTTAGGACCCATTTATTTCCCCTCTTATCATCAGATGAGCATTTCAATTCTTTTAGATAGTTCTTAAATTTTGTATATCAATTTTAAGATTTCCTGTAAATTATAGTCTGGAGGTAAAAATAGCCGATCAATAGAATGGCAAAGCAGTAGCATACCTTCCGATGCCTCTTTTGGCAGGTTGTACAGTTTTCCCACCATCTCGAGAGCGACTACCTTCTGGGAATATGTGAACCCACCCCCCACGGTTTAATTTGGAAATAGCCAAGTCCATGCCCTGCAGAAGACAGAACAGAACTTAACAGAAAGCTTTATCCTGATAACATCCTAAAGCAAACGCACAATCAAAGTCACGCTAGTTAATTTGGAATTAAATACTGATAGTAATTGGAAAATAAATGAGAAAACATTTAAATACAGAATAGCATTAAAGCAGCGATGCTAGTAATATTATGGAGTGGACATTACTTCCAAAAAAATTAAAGCATCTATCCCCTCAGACATAAAGGGAACGAACACTAGAGAAAAATCATTGTATTAAACATGAAGTATAAAGAAATTCAAGATTCATAATTTTTGCAGAACTCTCAGAAATCAGAGCAAACATACAATTATTAAATGAAAATATTATAGAGGTACCTTTTGGTATAACCCATCCCCACGAGAAACTGGCAGAACCTTCACATACTTGAAGAATGCTGAGGTGACAGGATTCTTGAAACACCGGTCAGATGCACATAGTGTCCATCTTAAGCCATTTGCATCAAACAGCATGGAAGGAGGGAGTAGGGAAGCTATAACCAATGGATCATCCATAGCTGCAACATGATTGCTAACCTGGTAGAATAATGCACCCATTCAAAAAAAAATGATTACCTCAAGTAGAAAGGAAACAGCCACACCTTAGTTATTATTCCTGCTTCTTGATTTAACCCTCACCCCCAGGAATTTGTTTGTCTTTATACTTCGAATAGGTATTTCCTGTGCTTTTAGAAAAACTTTTTTCTGGGTGGCATTACCTCATTCTGCTTTTCCTTCTTTCTTAGTTTAACATTGAGACTAGAGGAAATTTTATTTATTGTTTTACTAAGACTAGGTGATGCTGAAAACCTAAAATAGCAGAAAATTTCCAGAACTAGCAAATTTGTAAACCATTATAATTACTACTGAAATGATTTCAGGAAAGTTCTCTTCTTTGCCATTTCAATATTGGTTTATGCTCTTCATACAATAACAGGAATTATATCTTCTCTTTATTGAGATAATGGAAATGGTGCAGCTTTGTGCCAAAGGTGCACTACTTTGCTGCTATTGTCATAACATCAATTCTTTATGCCACATTGGATCTAGAAAGAAGCATACTGTAATTAGAGACTTGTCCTCTGGCCGATTGAGCACTGCATCTTGCAATTTATCGGCACCAACTATCTGGAAAACCGACAGAAATACATTTTCTAAATATATTAATACATAACAGAAGATGCATGATCAAATAGAAATGGATTCACCTGAATACGGTTGAGGCCATGCATAAAAACATGGCAAACATTACCAAGCACAGGGACAGCCACGGCCTGGAGTATTCTAGTCAAGACTGAATCATATTCTGCATCAATATCTTTACTAACTGCGGTACAAAATCGGAACCATTACATATCTTATCTAGAAGACATTTAAAATGCAGAATTCTTTAAGTTCGTCAAAGAAAATGATTAAACATTCAAAACTACATATCTTATCACTAATGAAAGATAATTCACATTTATTACTGAAAACAATCATTAAATGCCAACACAAACAACGAAACTAACACGCGTCGGAAAACCACGATCACCTCTTTTGCGGTAAAAAGCGGAGGAAGAAGGCAGAGAATCGCGACGGAAATCAGAAAAACGATCCATCCACCGCTGCACGGTGGACGAGAAGTATCCCCCACCGGTGACCCTCAAATTCCTGCGGAGATGGTAGTTCACTGCAGCCACTCTGAACCGATCCCTCAGCCGCCGCTGCAGCGATTTCACCCCATCGACCATCAAATCGCCCCTGCATTCTCTCCAACGCCCCGCTGGCATCCTCTTCAAATTTCACACAAACCACGACAAAAATACGATCAAATTGAAGCGAATTGGCGTAAAAAAAATCCTCGAAATCAAGACCGAAAAGTCGAGCAAGATGCAACGTTTATGGATCGGAAATCGTGCAGGAGGGGTAGACCTGAGCGGCGCGAGCGTAGTATGGCAAGAAACTTAAGAGGCAAGGGCGTTTAGGGGTTTGCAAATTGGGAACACCGCTATTGTACGCATCGCGCATTGGTGGCGCAACCTAGCACTCTGGATAAATAATGTGTATCTAAAAATCTACGTGGACAGTGGACAGTGGGTCCATGGCCACGATGATCTGTCATGTTAATTATTGACCATCTCCAACCTATTATATCAATTCAAATTTCAAACTAAAAAAAAAATATGAAGAAACTTTTCTCTCTCAAGATGCTCTCGACCCCTCTCTCGTCGCTCCCCTCTCCATCCGCTTCCCCCCCACCTGTTCCTCGGCAAAACCTCCGTTTGTCTTCTCAGTCGGCTCCACTGTGTCCTTTAGGGATATTGTATTGGAAGGAAAAGATGCGATTCTGGGTCCGCTCTCTGAAAACCCTGAAAATTCCAACCTAGTAACACTTGATTTTGTGGACGGGGATCGTCTCAAACCTCGTCTCACTATTGACCCGCAACTCACTGAACACCTCCGTCTCCCCTATGCAGACGGTTTGATTGTATCTGTGTTAGGGAAAAAAGTGGGTTATATGGCACTTTTAGACAGATTATCGAAGATATGGAGAATGCCAAACAGATTCCATATGGTGGACATGGGGGCAGGCTTCTTCCTTGTCAAGTTTGACAAGCTGGATGACAGATTGAAGGTGCTTAACGATGGCCCGTGGATGGTGTTCGATAGCTACCTAGCGGTGTGCCCGTTGAGACCTAACTTCATAGCCGAGGAGGAGACTCCCAAGAGCACGGTGGTTTGGGCCAGATTTCCTGGTTTAGGAATGGAATTTTTTGACGAGATGCTACTTACCAGATTTGCAGGGGGCTTGGGCAAACCGATACGAGTTGATGGCATGTCAAAAGGGGCGGACCGAGCCAAATATGCTAGAGTATGTGTAGAGATTGATTTGAGCCTCCCTCTAGTGTCAAGCATCCTCATTGGAGATAGATGGCAAAAAGTTGCATACGAAGGGCTACACTTACTTTGCACTTCTTGCCATAGATATGGCCATGCAAGCAACGCTTGCTCAGCCGGATCGGTGGTTGTGGAGAACAAGTTACAGGAGACCTCTGGCCGAGACTTGGAGAAAGTCCAAAAGACTGTTGAGCAGTCGGTAGACAGTATGCCTGTAGGCAAGGGAAAAGTTGTTGTTTCCATATTTGGTGAGAAAGACATTTTGGGGGATGCACAAGAGGGAGTTGACCAAGGGGATTTCTCTAATATGGAAAGTGAGGAGGGGGAACAGGTCAGTCCTAATACTGGGTCTCAGAATTACTCTAATGAGGAGAATCACGGGTCTTCTTCTGGGGTTGTTATACCGCTGAGAGAGTCAGCTGGGAAAAGTGGAAATCCTCCACAACCCACAGGAGGAGAGTGGATCAAAGTTGAAAGGAAAAGATCCAAAGGGCCGATTAAAGGTGTTGGGCCTACTATGGGGAAGATAGGAGTTAAGGCACCTCCACATTCGAAACCAAATATGAGAGCCCAATACTCTCATGGGCCTAAAAATCCTCTCAAAGCCATAACCAATATTTTGGACACTAGGGAGAGACGAAAACAGATGGGGCTTAAAGGCCCAATTACTAAAGACCCGGCCCTCAAACCTTCGGAACAAAATTGCAGCGTTGAAGGGAGCTCCAGTTCGAAGAGACAAAGACCTTCGTCTACGGCTGGTGCGAATCAGGTCGAGAGTAAAGTACCGATCTTGGTTACCAAATCGAACAATCAACAAAAAACAGAAGCGTTGAGTCCGATTGGAAAAGATGTGGTTATTGCAGAGAAGAGCAGTGAAGGAGACTCGACTTCTTCACCTTCACCCACCTAGTCTGAAGGTTCGATCGGTCCCTCCCTTTTTTCCCTGTGTTATTTTATGGATTTTCAAAACTGTAAGATATTAGCATGGAACATTGGTGGGATTAGTAGCAATAACACTCGGCGAGTGTTAGTGGATTTGTTGAGATTGAATAGCCCGGATATTATTTTCCTCTTTGAGCCTCAATCGGCTTTCTCTAGATCGTCAGCCTTCCTTTGGCTGCGGGATATTTGGAGCTTCACATACAGGAAGCTGTAGGCCGCTCAGGGGGGGCTCTGGATCTTAATCAAACAGGGGCTTTCGTGTGGGGTTCAACCCTTTGAGATCAGAGACAGGTTGATCACGGTTGAAATTGTCTCGGCCAACTCTAGCTGGTATGCCACAGCTATATATGCTTCGCCCCAATTTCTGGACCGCAAGCATACATGGGAAGACCTCCGACTACTGTCTACCAACATTGATGAAGCATTGACAGTGTTGGGGGCTGGAACCAAATCATTGGATTGAATGAAGTCCGTGGAGGGATATATAATGTTACGCGGGCGGAGGAACTTCGGGACGTTCTCTATGATTGTGGCCTATCCACGATCAACACCTTGGGAGCCATACACACCTGGTCCAGACCTATTGGTGCCTCCAGAATCTTCAAACGGTTGGATAGGGGTGTTGGTAACTTGGATTGGATTGCTACTTTCCCTTTCGGTTCAATCACTGTTCTGCCCAGAATTGGGTCTGACCACTCTCCCCTCTTGCTTCGCTGTGGTGCGACGCCTAGCCCAGTCACGGGTCCATTTAGATGGGAGGCGAGTTGGTCGCTTCATAAAGAATATAGCAAGCTGGTGGAATCTATATGGAAGCCAGGGGAGCCTTCCATACACCAGAACTTGTCCAACGTTGAAAGAGCATCCAAGGAATTCAAGCATACCCATGGGGGCAATTTGAAGTGGAAGAAAATAAAAATCATGTAGCGCTTGAGGGGACTGGCACGCACCCTTGAGAGGGTGGACTCTATTCGGCTTTCCATTCTGGAGTCGGAATTAAAAGAAGAGTATGAATCAATTTTGGCTCAAGAAGAGGTTCATTGGTATCAACGTGCCCGTGAGAAATGGGTGAGGCTAGGAGGCCGTAACACCAAATATTTTCATGCGCGAGCAAACTGTTAACGTCATAGAAGTCGGGTGCATGGGATTAATCTTCCTAATGGTGAATGGTCTGACAATGCCTTGGTGATCAAGGATGCTGCTCGGGTTTATTTCTCAAAGTTGTATGATGCCAACCAGGAATTCACCATACATGTTCCCTCTACATTTGACCCATGTGAGATCCCTGCTCTTTCCCCCATTTCCCCCATGGTGGCAGATTCATTAATGATAGATATTGCGGATGAGGAAGTGTCTCAGGTGGTTATGAGTATGAATAGCTATGCGGCCCCGGGGCCGGATGGTTTCCCGGCTCTTTTCTACAAACTTTACTGGGAGCATTTGGGTCCTTATGTGGTGGATTTTGTTCGCAATACTTTCTTGAGCAAGCGTTTCTTGCCACTGCTCTCGAAAACATATATATGCTTAATCCCTAAAGTTGTCTCCCCGGCCAGTTTTAAGGATTTTAGACCGATATCGCTGTGCAATGTTTTGTATAAAGTCCTTACGAAAGTCATTGTTACTCGTATCAGGCATATTTTGATGGATTGCATCTCCCCCCTCCAATGTGCTTTCTTGCCAGGTAGAGGACCTGTTGACAATGCAATTTTGTTGCAAGAAATGTTAGGGCAATTAGCAGCTGCGAAGAACCGCACCCAGGCCGTCATCTTAAAAGTTGACATAGCCAAAGCATACGACAGTGTCAGTTGGAGCTTTGTTCACAAATGTCTGCTGGAGTTGGCACTCCCGGATAACCTCACTCAGCTGATTATGTTTTGCATCACTTCTCCCAGCTTTTCAGTTCTATGGAATGATCAAGCTCTCGAGGAGTTTAAACCGGGGAGAGGTCTTCGCCAGGGAGACCTTATGTCGCCATATATCTTCTTGCTTGTGATGGAAAAGCTGTCAGCCATGATCAACCGTCTGGTGTCTGAGCAACGATGGCAGCCTGTTCATCTATTTGGCAATGGCACTGGAATCTCGCACCTCCTCTTTGCTGATGATCTAATACTTTGTTCAATGGCGGATAGGGATAGCATCAAGACGATTGGTGATGCCCTTCGGACCTTTGGTTTAGTTTCAGGTTTGTCCCTGAATCCCATCAAATCTGTGATTTATATCCCTCTTGTGGTGCCTATAAGGGAAAAAAATTGGATTTCCAATTACCTAAACATGCCAGCAGTGGAAAATATAGAGAACTACTTAGGGTTCCCAATGATTGTAGGAAGGCGCAGAAGTCAGGCCTTTAACTTCATTTTGGATAAGATGGATGATAAATTAGAAGGGTGGGCTAATAAAGTTCTAAATAAAGTCGGTCGCCTTACTCTTTGTAGAGCTGTTCTTGCGGCCATTCCTACATATTTTATGCAACTCCAATGGATTCCGGAGGGAGTTTGCAAATCCATTGATAGGAGAATCAATAGATTCTTTTGGAAAGACCGTAATGGCAAAGAGATGCATTTAGTGAAATGGGACAAAGTGGCTTCCCCCCGGAGTGTGGGAGGTCTTGGCCTTAGAAAAGCTCGATAGATGAATATCGCACTCATTGGGAAGATCCTGTGGGGGATCCTTCAAACTCCCCTCAAACCCTGGGTGAAAATGATCAAAGATAAGGTGGATGTGTCGGACATTCTTTCCAGGCCCCCGGCTTCTAAAAGAGGCTCTTATATCCTGGCACTGATCAATAAAGTGGTTCCTTTCCTGCGTGGGGGCTTTCGCTTGCGGTTAGGTTGTGGTTCCTCATTCCTTTGGTTTTTGAATTGGTGGAATAACTCTCAAATAGGTCCTAAGCTACCTTTCATTGCAATCCAAGACTTGGATTTGAAAGTCTGTGATATCATTAAGGATAGAGAATGGAGTTGGGAGTTGGTCTATTCAATGGTCCCGGAAGATATAGTTCAGAATATTAATTCCACCCCCCACCCCAGTTGCACAGCGCTGCTCAAGACATATGGATTTGGGAGGGCTCTAGCTCAGGCTGCTATTCAGTGGCATCTGCATACCATTTCATTGCTCATGGCCAGGAAGATTCGCCCAACTGGAAGTGGATATGGAAAAATGATATCCCTGAAAAGTTTGGTCTTTTCCTTTGGCTGCTATCACACGCCTCCCTCCCTGTGAACGCCCTTAGATGTTATCGCAACATGGCTTCATCCCCTCTATGTGTTTTATGTGGCATAAAAGAAGAAACCTGGTACCATTGCCTATTCTATTTGTGATTGGGTGAGAATGATATGGAAAGCTCTCAGAATTGTTATCCCTAATGACTGCTTCAGCCTGCCTAGGGATGAGATTCGCGTCTTTCTTCATGCTATGAGTCGAATACATGGTCCTATCTTTATAGCGGCCTTATGGACTATTTGGCTTGAGCGCAATGCCCGAGTTTTAGGGGAAAACAGCAAACGCATTGGTATCTTAAGAGGGAGATTGAGAGGATCACAGCTGACCTGTTGCATGCTCGCCGCTCTTCTGCTTCACGGTCCTCTTTCCAGCGCAAGGTCCATTGGAATGAACATGAGGGAGACAATCTCATTCTTCACGTTGATGGGAGTAAAATGGGGAACACAGGAAGGACCGGCTTTGGTTTTGTTGCGCGTAACAAAGAAGGTAATTGGAGGGGGGGAGGGAGTGGATATATAGGGTACCACTCGATCCTACACGCTGAAGTAGTGGCACTGGCGAAGGGTCTCAATTTTGCTGGCCACCTTGGATCTCAACATGTATGCTGCTACTCAGACTCGAAGCAGGCCATTGAGTTGGTGAAGTCATGCCCTCCTTCTCATCCGCTGGAGGGTTTGATTCTCACTATACAGGATTTGTGCAGAGGATTTGAAGTGTGCGACATCCACCATGTTTTCCGGGAAGGCAACCTTGTTGCGGATTGCATGGCTAAACACGGAGCGGCTTCGGAGGATTTCTTTAGTACGTGGGCTTACCCGCCGGATTTTGCCCTTGCCTTTCTTTCGGCTGACGCGTCTGGCTTGGGGCGCATCAGATTTTAAGTGTCTCGCATTCCTTTTTTGTTGCTATTTTAGTTTGCTTTGTTTTTTGGTTTCTTCTTTTCTTGCTTCTTATCTGGCTGTAAGCTTTTCAAAAAAAAAAATTCAAACTCGATCTCTGTATCTTATCTCCAACCGATTACACTATATTCAAACTTAAAATAATATTTTCAGCATATCCTTTTCCACTAACTTTTACACTTTTCAAGATATACTCATATATTTATCAAATTTGCAATTCATACTCTTTATTACTTTCAAACAAAATTTATTTTTATGAAATACTTCCTCCGTTTTTTTTAAAGTGTACGTTTCTCCTCTGCACGTATGTCAATTTGATATTTAAAAACTACAAGAGGAAACGAATCTAACAAGATCTCACTTGGCTATATTTTTCTTGTATAATTATAACAAAAATAAAAGTCAAATTATAATGCTACAATAAACAGTAAAAAAAAAATCAAAACATTACATTTATTTTAAAACGAAGGGAGTAAATGATTATTATAAAATAATAAATATTATTTAAATTTATATTTTTTGTTTTTAGTAAATGCTATATTATTTTATTATAAATTGATATAAATATCCAACAATGAAAAATTATAAATTAAATCAAATTTAAATTTGAACTATATCCATAAAATACAAACTAGATTTTAATTATATTTAAATCTAAACTTAAATGCATAAAACATAAAAATTAAAGAAAAAGAAAGAAAATGAATATTGAAACAAAAAGAAAACTAAAATCAAAAGAAAATACCAAAATTGAATAATGTAACTTTTGAGGGGTCGAATTGTAGAAGAAAAAATGAAATGCAGTTCGCTACAGTAGAACGCCTATTTGCGTTCTTCTTCTCCAAAAACCTCAAATTATGGGTTTATGGGTTTGACGTTTGGCTATGGTTGGAGAGGGATTTACATGCATATAGCAATTTGCTCACATAGCAATTTTTTGACAATACATATGCATAATAGAAAAATTAAGCATATACTTCTTCCGTTCTTTTTTAAATGTCACGGACTCAAATTTCACACAGTCCAATACACGTTTTAAATACTTAATAACTCAAATTGCATAAAAGTAAAAATTATGAAAATTTGACATTCTAAATCTATGCGACTAAACGAATCTAACAATATCCCACTTGATTATATTTATCTTATATAATTGTATTAAAAACTCGAATCAAAGTTACTCAATGAACAGTAACAAAACCTACAATGTATCACTTATAAGAGCACCCACATCGGTTAGGGTGAGTTCAATTAATACAGAAATGTGTCAGACTTGAATTGGAACGGTACCGATGTGGGAGTTAATGCGACGTGGGGTCCACAGTTTCAATTCAAACCCATGAACTCAATTCATGTCTGTCACTTTTTTCACTTTTGCAGCTTTAAACATGATAACATTTTTTTAATGGTAATATTTTTCACTACTTTTCAAAATTTCAACCGTTGCAAAAATTTCAACCGTTGCAAAAAAAAAATTAATGTTTTTTAAATTTAATGTTGCAAAAAATTTAATGTTGCAAAAAACATTTAATGTTTTTTTAAATTTAATATTGCAAAAAATTTCAACCGTTGCAAAAAAAAAAAAATTAATGTTGCATAAAAATAAATTCAACCGTTGCAATTTTTTAAATTGTACTATTATTTAATGTTTTATCTTTATTTTTATATAAAATTAATTCAATACTTTTCAAGACATTACATTAATTACACAAATTAATTTTTTGCAAGTATTTTTTCATATAGGTTAAGATTTTGGATACATAGGTTTTTATTTTGAACATATAGGTTAGAGAAAATCAAATATATTATATTTTACTTAGAGCTAACGACTAGTTTTTAAAATTATTTTTTTTATATTAATCATTTTTTTTAATTATATACAATAACGGCTAGTTTTCAAACTCTATAAATATACATACATCTCTTCCACAATTTTTCACTCCCATTCTCCTACATCCAAACACACTTCACTTCTTCTTTCCAATCTATCTTTGTTTACATCAAACATAACCCCTCCACATTTTTCCCACAATGGCCGATAACAATAGTAACTTTTTCAACAATTGGTTCAACCAAAATGTTGATGATGAAAATCCACAAAATATTCAACCCTCTCAAAATATTCCATTTCCCTCAAATATTTCTCAAAACTTTTATCCTACTCAAAATCCAAACTTTCACTACAATACCCCATTTTTTCAAAATTCCCCACAAAATTTTCATCAATCTCCATTCTTTATGCACTCTTCCCCGCCGATGTTTTCTACCTCACAACCATTTGGCATTTCCCCAAGAACTGGAGCATTCAATCCACCAAGCACTCCATCATTCGTTCCAGAGACATAATTTTCGAACTCAACTACACCGATTGATCTCACATCGGAAAAAGAGATGACTACCGGAAAAGGAAAACAGAGGTGGACAGTAGCAGAGGATGAACTCGTTGCAAAATCATACGTGACGATGAGTGATGATCCCATAATAGGCAATGGCCAAAAATTGGATGCTTTTTGGGACAGAATCGGCGAATACTGGAATAACAACCGCGCTCAAGACATGGCTTATCGAAGTGTAAGCACAATGAGGTCACATTGGTACAACACTGTCGCAAAGAAGGTATCAAATTTCAATTCAAGTTACAATGTTGTATCAAGTGTTCACAGGAGCGGGAGTAGTGATGCAGACATACTACACACGGCTCACGAAAAATATAAGTTGGAAAATAATGGAGTTGCGTTCAATTTTGGGCATGTTTGGGAGATTCTGAAGGATCGGCCTCTATTTAGAGAGCAATGCAATGATGAATTCGGTTCTTCGAAGAAGGCACGAACTTCGGACTCCAACACAAGTAACATCTCCTCAACCAAATCCCGAGCCTTAGATTTCGATCTTAACATTGACGATGCTAGGCCGATGGGGAAGAAAATGGCAAAAAGAAAAGCGAACGGTAAGGGTAAGGCACGATCCACATCAGACCATCCGAAGTTGGGTGATACACTCCGTCACATTAATGAATACAATGACGCACATGTTAGAGAGAAGCTCGCAGATGCAAAAAAGATCGAGACAGAGGCAAAAAAGATCGCGGCAGAGGCAAAAAAAGGTAAAGTAGAGGCAAAAAAAGCAGCAACTCTTATGCAAGAATACGAGTTCGTTGCGCGTGACACATCAACAATGACGGATAAACAACGCGAATTTCACGAGCGTGCATGTGCCCAAATTATTGCGAAGTGGGAATCCAACAATATTTGAGCTAGCAACCGATTCACTTTCGATATTTCTGTTCATTAGGTCTTGCATTTTCATTTATCTAATGTTGTTTCATTAGGTCTTGCATTTTCATTTATCTAATGTTGTTTAATTAGGTCTTGTATTTTTATTTATCTAATGTTGTTTCATTAGGCCTTGCATTTTTATTTATCTAATGTTTATTTTCATGTATCAATTGAATATTTTTATAATGCAGTTTTTTCCAAACATTTAAAATTATTAATGTTACCTTGAAAAATGATATAAAAATCAATAATATTCAAAATTCAAACGGTCAAGTTTTAATAAAATAAAATAGTATTATATCAATCATAATTGTTTAAATTTCAAACGGTTACTTTTCTAAATTAAATAATAATATAAACATATAATAAAATTTAAATTTCAAACGGTTACTTTTTTATAATAAAAAATAATATAGAAA
Source organism: Hygrophila difformis (assembly GCA_030278955.1). Lineage (NCBI taxonomy): Eukaryota > Viridiplantae > Streptophyta > Magnoliopsida > Lamiales > Acanthaceae > Hygrophila > Hygrophila difformis. The sequence goes on from JAOANR010000004.1 coordinate 46,828,964, forward strand.
ATAATAATATTCAAAATTCAAAACATTTCAAAATATGACCGTTACTTTATATTGCCTATTAATACCATACCACTTCATTATATTTTTGCACACCAAAACACTACTTCCTCAATTATTTCCTTTCATTTTTCCATTCACATCTTCACATATTACAATGTCTCAAGGTTCTGAAAGCTCAACATCTTCCATGTCCGAAGAACCCACACAAGAAATATCTGCACACGAGGAATCCACAGATGATGAAGCAGATTCCACGGCTGAAGCAATGGTGTCCATACTGTTCCAGTTTGTGGAAGATGAGCTGCAAATACCACGACGAAGGTTTATCGAGATAAGTCGGGAAGATGGACATGCTAGGCGTATGAATGATTATTTCTCGGAAAATCTGGTGTATCACGATCGTATATTCCGTCGACGATTTCGCATGCGCAAGGATTTATTCCTTCGTATAGTTAATGCAGTTACAGGTCGATCTGGGTATTTCCAACAACGGAGCGACGCAACAGGGCGACAAAGTCTATCACTGCTACAAAAATGCACAGCAGCCCTACGTCAACTGGCATATGGAGTTCCTGCCGACTCTCTTGATGAGTATCTACGGATGGGTGAGTCAACTGCTATCAAATGCTTGTATAAATTTTGTGAAGTTGTCGTTGAATTATTTAGCCAGCGCTACTTGAGAAGGCCGGATCACAATGACATTCAACGTCTTCTACATTTGCACGAGACGAGACATGGGTTTCCCGGTATGTTGGGTAGCCTCGATTGCATGCACTGGGAGTGGAAAAATTGTCCAGTGGCTTGGAAAGGGCAATTCACAAGAGGACATGGGTCACCAACAATAGTGCTTGAAGCGGTTGCATCTCAGGATCTATGGATATGGCATGCTTTTTTTGGAGTGGCTGGTTCACGTAATGATATTAACGTTTTGAACGAATCTCCTTTGTTCAACAATGTTTTGATGGGGGATGCACCGGACGTTAATTTCATGGTGAATGGGACACAATATACGAAAGGTTATTATTTAACCGACGGAATATATCCAGAATGGTCCATATTCGTCAAAGCTTTCCCATGCCCACAGGATCCAAATAGATGGTTATTTAAACAAAAACAAGAATCTGCAAGGAAGGATGTTGAACGAGCTTTCGGAGTGCTTCAAGCTAGATGGGCTATTGTCAGGGGGCCAGCTCGTCTTTGGTATAAGAAAAAGTTGAAAGCAATAATGTTGACATGCATTATTCTACACAACATGATTGTTGAAGATGAAGGAGATATAGTTACAAATTGGGCAAATGAGGAAGAAGACGAGCTTGCAGTATCGGCTCAAGGCGCCACCCGTAATTTTCAAGAATATCTCCGAAGGAATTCTGCCCTCCGTGACAACCAAGTTCATCACCAACTTCAGAATGATTTAGTTGAGCATATTTGGATGCACTTTGGCAACAACGTTGAATAATTTTTTATATTCCTCGCAGTTTAATGTTTTATTTACTATTTATGTTGTAAGACAAGTTTGTTCGTGTTTAATACTTCATTTTAGTTAATGTATTGTATTTCAAATTTAAATTTATGTATGATTTATTTAATGTGTTGATTAAACTTTTAATATTCCTACTTTTAAATATTATTAATATTTAATGTATATTTGGAATGTTAATTTTATGCATAATAAAATAAATTGTGTAAATATTTACAAAAGAATATATAATTTTTGTATTTTTTAAATATAAATATGTATATAATTAAAATAGTATAAAAATTAAATTATTGTATAATTTAATATTGATATGAAATGATTAGATTGTGGGTCCCATTAAAAAGTAGATATGAATTGGTGAATGGATGTATGGATTAATTGAGATGAATTAAAAGAGTGTTGGAATAAGTGAAAAATTGATGTGGCGGAGAGAGAATGAAAAAGTGAGTTATGAATTGGTTAATGGATGTGGGTGCCCTAAAAGAACAGAGGAAATATAAAATATTATACATATGCAAAATGGTGAGATGGTAGAATTATCAAAGTCAGTATAAAACTGTCTTTCGATGTCAAATTGGACTTCCTAGCAAGGTAGTCCGCAACAATATTAGTTTTATGTTTTGAGATCTTGAATTGAGATGTCTGATTCTTTCATTTTGCTCTTTAATGGTGGCCAACTAGGGTAGAAATAGGCTATGCCGGGCTAGGCATGGGCTCGAAGGGCCTAGTTCTGTATCGAATTTTTAAGGCCCGAGTCTGGCCTATTACCTATGATATGCCTATCTTATAGGCCAAAACCTGGGCCTTTTTATTTAAATAGACCAATTTTTAAGCTTTTTAAAAGCTTGATTAAGTCTATTTCAACATTAAGTTAAAATTCTTTTATATATGTCCAGATGTAATCATAAGATTGAAAAATATGAAGTGCACTTGGGCAAGTCATTATCTACAACTATTTATATACCGGAAGAAACTTATAAATATTTTAAAAATCTATATAAGATCAAATTAATAATTACTTCTACATAAAATAATAATATAATAATATCATATATACCTATGTAATGAACATAAACAGACTAATAACAATGTTAGCTAAATATGCTTTCAAAATAGGCCGGCCAGATATGCCTAATAAGCTTTTTATAAAGTCTGCTTTGTGCCTATTTAGCTAAATATGCTTTCAAAATAACCTGAGCCTGTGTTTATAAAAAAAGTCTGGCCTGGCTTGCGGTAAGCCTTGTCGGGCAGCCTGTCCTATTCCCACCCCTATGGCCAACAAAAGACACAGTAAAATGTGGTGATTATACTAAAAAAAAATGCAGTAAAAAAATGATTTGCTGAACATTTGGCCTCTTTTTGCTGTACATAAAGGGATTGTTCAAAAAAAATTCGAACACACCCCTTCTGTTGGGAAGAAAAAAAATTTTGAATAGAAACTGTGTGTTTAACAAGCCATACATGAACATGACTTACCGGAATGTTCTCTCCCCATCACAAAAAATGCCTTCTAAACTATTTTAAAATTAGTCTAAAACTATCCTAAAGCATTTCTGAGAATAATGTGGAACATTTTCATTTTTAGAACTATTCCCATATCAAAATTAAATGGGCAAAAAATTATACTTTGGGGAAAACCGTTCATTAGAGTTTCTTTTAGGCTTTCTTTTACATTCTTTATTAAAATTTGGTTTCATGCGGTGGCGGGTCGTCGATGAGGAATGCGGTATTCACCTAAAAAAATTAAGTGTCGTGTTTGAATTTTTGACACTGTTCAATATTCATTATTCAATTTTGACTCAATATTATTATAAGTATATATTTGAAAAAGATAGCCGAGTTTGGTCTTGTTAGATTCGTCTAATCGTAAATTTTTAGAATATATATTTTGCATAATTTTTAGCTCTATATATATTAGATAAAAAATGCATAGGATTGTGTGCATAAATGAAATTGGACATTTTAAGTGGTACGGACGTTTTTTTTTTGAAAAAAAGAATGAAAATGATGATGGGTATATTGATTATTTTTTTTATTTTTTTATTAGAGTTGAATCAGTTCCTGCTGAAGTACTGAAAGAATATTAAGGAGTGTTTTATATATACTGTGTACTTTTATATAATCTCAGACATCATTAAATACTAATCACACATTTTATTATTCTCACCACAAACAGCTTATCACAACTTATCGAGTCAGTATATCAGCCCTATCCAAACCCTTTTTTTTTTTATAGGGTATGTGTATGACTATGAAATACTTTCTCAAATTTTTTTTAATTTGATACGTACCCACCCAACACACAGTCCGGTGCACATTTTATATCATTAATAACTTAAATTCGATATAAGTAAAAATTCTAAAAATTCGATATTTAAAAACTACAAAATGAGACGAATCTAACAAAATCTCACTTGGCTATATTTTAACTTGTATAACTATAATAAAATTTTAAATTAAAGTATATGATAAAGTATATGATAAAAGGATGAAGTACTTAACAAATTAATGGCACAAGGTAGCAATTTTTAAAGATAGGAAGGCCATCGCTTTCTTAAAATTGGTGGGGGTCAAAATCAAGGTTATTAAGATCGAGATCTTATATGGGATCGTTTTTTCTTTGCAAGATCGGGATCGTATGATCAAATTGGGATCCTAAGATCTTATGAAATTGCAATAATTGATAAATTCAATTATGCATACTAACATGTAAAAATATTATTTCGTGTGTTTATGAATCTTGCAAGTTAATTAATGGAGTACAATACAGTATAAAAATATCATAGTTAAACATAAAATATTTCCACATATATATATATTATATTTTTTTACACATCATACATAAGGAGTACAAGTTCTTATTTTATAAATTAAAGAAGAGGAGTTTTTTTTTTTTTTTTTGAGGGGAAAGATAATTTTATTCATTGAATCAAAAAGGCTATACAAAGTAGATCTACCACAGACATCCACAAGCAGTACAAAGTACTCTGAAACATACTACTACAGATCACCCTTTCAGCAACTAGGCAAACGAAAGTTTCCTATGACCAAGAAAAGTTAACATACCCACCACGACATACACAACCGCTCCATCATAAACCAGGCACCAACAGCCGCATGGGACGGAGACTTCTTCAGATCACTGGAGTTACTTTGATCCTAAATCATAAAATCCTACAAAATTATTTATGCGTTTAATAATATTAATGGATAAATTCAATTATGCATACTAATAAGTAAAAGCATTATTTCGAGTGTTTATAAATCTTGCAAGTTAATTAATACACTACAGTACAAAAACATCATAGATAAATATAAAATATTTTCACATATATACATATTATATTTTTTACACATCATTCATACATAAAGAGTAAAAGTTCTTATGTTTAAAATTTAAAAAAAAAATTACTTTGTTTCTAAATTATAAAATCCTATAAAAAATTTATGCGTTTAATAAAGTAATCATAAAATTATATAAGTGTTTAAAGAGTATGACCATAAAATCATAAAAATTTATGTTTAAAATTCTACTGTAAAATTCTACTATTAAGATGATAATCTTATTAATTTTAAGATCTACAAGATGAGGATCCGGATCTGTTAACTATGGTCAAAAACCAAAACCTATGTGAAGGAGTTCCCATTCTTCGATTGACGATTAGTAGGCACGACACGAGGGCGGGTTTTCTCTTCACCTGACTAGAGAAGAAAATTGTGGAAGAGGCGGCGCAAAGAAAACCAACGGCCACCGTGTTGGTGGATCCGATTAAACGGTACGGTGTCTTATCTTCTCCACACGCCTCACTTCTCTCTACCTTCTCCTCGTGATGTGTCCCCACCCCCTCCTTCACTTTCCACAATTCCACCCTCTGCCTCGCCAACTGCGCTCGCCGCCGCCGCCGCCCTCCCCCCCAAGTTTCCTCTCATTTCTCTCAACTGCTATCGTCCTCTTTTTAATTTGCCTCCACGGCCCTTTCCATCCGTTTTCGCTGTTTTTCCTTTTGTTTACCTTGATACCACCGTCGTTCGATTTTTGTGTTATACAGTATCTGTTTCCTGTTTGAGTTATGTATATTTTGAAATGGTATTAGATCTAAAATTGAAGCCCATTGCTATGTCGATCTATTTATATCTCTCCGGGGAATGCTACTGTGTATTTACGAAATTGGTGCAAAGGTCTGTGTAAATATGAAAACTCTGTACGGTGGTTGGACGGCGCCGGCGCCAATGGTGACAGGCTTGCGGTGGTTGAATTAGGGTTTTGGTTTTTAAACAATGTCATGCATGTTTTTAACAATGGGCTATTATTTATGCCCGTTTTACCATAGCGATTAATCTTGCCCATTGAGCATCAGTTCAGCTTTTAGCTCAAATATACTCCATGAGGTCCGTAACCATACTGGAAGATTACATTTTTTTTGCCTATTTTATGTGGTACTTGATCGAGCACATTACGCATTCTAATGTAAATGTATATTTGATTTACCTTCGCATCTCTGCACGTTTTGACGATATGTTCACAAGGTTGAATTAAATATAATGAGCACCTCTTGTATTTACTACTATATGTTTGCACATATTTAATTAACTTCTATCTGCAGATGCATTTGGTGTCTTAGGCAGAAAGCATAAGTATCCGTAATTGGATTCTTTCCTTGGCCATTCAAGGAATAATGTTAGCTGCCAAACCACTCTCATTTTCTGTTCCACTTCGTGGAAAATCCGATGGCATTGGTCAGTCATTTAACAACATGTTTCTGCCCCCTAAGGTCAGGCGCAGTAACAAAAGGGCATGCATCACATCATCTTTACCGCCACCAACAACAGTCCCACAACTTGAGGATGATCAAACATCTGCTTTAACTCGAGTCAATATTTTGTCAGAAGCTTTACCCTTTATTCAAAAGTTTCGAGGCAAGACAATTGTTGTTAAATATGGAGGAGCAGCAATGAAATCTGAGGTTCTCCAATCATCTGTAATTTCCGACATTGTGCTCCTTTCATGTGTTGGCCTGCGTATTGTGTTTGTGCATGGTGGTGGGCCGGAGATAAACCATTGGCTTGGTAGACTCAACATCGAGCCCAACTTCCTCAATGGTCTGCGCGTCACTGATGCATCAACAATGGAGATTGTGTCTATGGTGTTGGTTGGTAAAGTGAATAAACATCTTGTTGCACTCATCAATAAGGCTGGGGCAACTGCTGTTGGGTTGTCAGGAATTGATGGTCGCCTTTTGACTGCTCGACCATCTTCAAAATCAGCAGAACTTGGTTTTGTTGGGGACATCGCTGCTGTTGACCCCACAATACTACAACCACTAGTCGACAATAATCATATCCCTGTGATTGCCTCCGTGGCAGCTGACGTGAATGGACAGTCATATAACATCAATGCTGACACAGCAGCAGGTGAGCTTGCCGCTGCATTAGGAGCTGAGAAATTAATATTGCTGACTGATGTGTCTGGGCTATTGAAGGACCGTAATGATCCAGCAAGTTTGGTAAAGGAAATTGACATTAAAGGAGTCAAAGGAATGATAGATGATGGAAGAATTGCCGGTGGAATGATACCTAAGATCAATTGTTGTGTAAGGTCTTTAGCTCAAGGCGTTCGGACAGCTAGTATTATTGACGGGCGGTTGAAGCACTCTTTGCTACTTGAGATTCTCACGGATCAGGGGGCAGGAACAATGATTACTGGCTAAACAATTCCAGTAAAATAATTCCTCAACTGTTTTGTTGTATTTTCTAGACATATTTATCTTGGGTTCTGTCAGATGTTTGTTTATGTTTGATGGATATTCTATTGCTAAATGTTATTTATCCTGTAAAAGATTATAAGCTAGGCCACTATGGTATTTAAAATTGCGCGGATTGCTTTTTCACGATAAATTGAACAGGACTGCAAATTGATAGAAAGAACTCGCTACAATTGGCAATTCTCAAAAGGTTAGTTATCTCCTCCAATTCATTTTCTTTTTGTTAACATATGTCATCAAGTTCCCGGAATGTAAATTGTTGTGAAGTATTCATTTTTGGCATTGAAGTACTTTTCTCCTTGGCAGTAGTGTTGGGATATATCACGAAGATGGGTCTTGTTTTATCACTTTCGAGAAAAACCAATGCCATATCATATTGCATATGGGTATATATTTTTCTTTACTTTTCTGTATGACATGGCACGAGCTTTTGTATTAAAAGGATGTAAGAATTAACGTCTACCACCTTGCTTATACACGACCACTTTTGCTTTTAAAGGTAGCTCGTCGTCATGTAGCACAATGGAGGTCTGAAATAAGTTCATAAATCTGCTACTACTAATGTTCTTGGGTTCTTGATAGTAATTGTGTCCAGAATGTGTGAAGATTTTAGGTTTGGATTATCTGCGCCAACACATTGGTTGAGAAAGAAATGCTCAAAGATTATCTGGGGGCCAAAGAAGTGGCTCGCTACAGCCTACAGGTAGGTACTGAATATGGTTTGAATTACTACATACTAGCATGCTGAGTGGCTTGCGGGTGCTTCTAATGTACTGGACTACCTTTATGCGAGAACCCATTTGATGAAATAAAGATGTACTGTAGATTTTTGTTATACTACAAAATAAGAAAAAATAGCGTTCAAACTTTGAATCATTATTTGATAAACGTATCTCTCGGATTGAATCCATGGTTTTTTGATCGAGTAGATCTGTTTTGAGGGCTGGTGGAGAGTTCATTGAACATTGGGGGGGCCCTTGATAGCTCAAAATTAATCAATGAGATCGAGAGGCGGATCATCTTAACATGAGATGAGAATATGACTAGATGGTGGTTCATCTTCGTGTATGCGCAGCAAGCCTGCTTTCTGTTGTTATTGGTCATTCCATTCATGAAATTGCAGCACCTAAAATGAACTCTGACCTCTTTGAATGTAAGGCTTTTAAGATTAGTTTTGTCGTCCTCGATAACAAAGATGTAGAGAACGCCAGTTAGTTCAACAATGCGAGATGGATACACACCCACCCCACCCCCACCATGCTATATATCCCATAAATTTTATCCTTCCAACATCAATAGACACTTTGCCTTTCCATTACTTACTGAGTAGAGAGACTTCATGGTAGGAGGAAAGGAAACAAACGTATCTCCTATGGGCCTAAACGTGGAAGCGGGACAGCAACAAAAAGTGGAAGCGAGCTGTGACAGATTTTCAGCTATACATGAATGATGAATGGAGCATTCAATAAAAAATAAAAAAATAAAAAAAAAATAAAAAAAACATAATAAAAATGGAAGGCCCATCATCATAATTTTATGATATGTGGAAGTTTCGTGCAATAGCCAATATGTAGAGTCTAGAATATCAAAGCTGTGAATATTGTTGGTCGTCTGTCAGTGTCATACTATGATGAAGTGGATGGCTACAAGCCTACAAGGCTACAACTACAATAATGTAAAGATTTGAAATTTCTTCATTATATACTACTACACATAAGATATACACAAAATCAGGCATCTCGGTTTTATTCTTTTAATATACTGTTTATTTTCAGCCTCAGTGTCCCACCATTCAAATACATCAAACATCGTCTCCATCTTCCAGCATGATTACAAAAATTCCAGATCCTAAAAGACAAATCAAACGCCTTCAAAGTACGCCAAATTAACGATGGCCAATAAAAATACAATGTTAGTTGACATATTTCAGTCATCTACAAGATGGAATCTCTATCACATTCAAAAATAATTCACAACCTAAATCAACAAGCAATAAACCTAGAACTATAAGATAAGATTGTAACAAAAATACTACAGTAGTAAAAGAAGATCACATGTGATGTAAAGCAAAATGATGATATCATAAAAACAGTTGAATCAAAGCACACTTATCTACCAAATGACAGCATAAAATAAAACAATGGAGAAAAGGGAAGAGTCACAAGCCACAACCATTACGTTTCCAGTAGGAAAGGACACACAAGCTACTCATACTAAAATATCATAGCAACCCCACACGGTACTTCACCATCGCATCCCCTATCGACATTTTATGTGCCGAGCACCTTAGCAATCTTCTCTGTGGGCACCAACGGAAGATGGGTGGCCACCTTGTACCCTTTCTCGGCAGCATACTGCACGGTCTCGTTATACTTCTCCGAACAGTAGCTAGCTGTTGGGACGACGACCTTGGCGACGTGGGGGAAGAGGGGGAGCTGATTGAGGGAGCGCCAAGCAGAAGCAGCATACTGCTCCGCCACAGGTTCGTACTTGGTGTAAAGATCCTTGGCAGTGGGCTCGTATTTGGCGATCACCGTCTTTGCAAGGCCTGAAGCAGTTCCCACAACGCCGTTGTTCTTGGCATCCGACACGACCGAACGAGCAGCGGCTGGTGCCTTCTCGAAAGCCAGAACAGAGACCTCCTTCAGAGTTGGAGGTACACGGCTCTGAACTTTGGCCACTGACTCGTCAACCTGCATACAGAAATTGAATTGGGATGAACTCAACAGCAATTACTACAGTTGATTGAAAGATTTTGTAAAGTTGAAGAAACTTCAAAAAGGGGCAACACCTCGAAAGCCACATAATTTGTACTATAGAATTAGTGAGTACAAAGAGAATTTCTTGTATGAAAATAGTGCTGATTTAAACATGCCTGTAGCCAGTTATATGCAAATGGTTGCTATTTCGCAATGGAACAGTACTCATGCTCATATCATATTAAACACACAAAAACTCGAAAATGGATTGACATATTTGATGGTATACGAAATATACAAAGATCATGATTAGGGATGATATAAAAAGGATCAAAGGAACACATCAATACTTTGCAAATTGAATTAAGGAAGAAAATAACCTAAGAATCATGGCAATTGGCCAATTGCTAACTTTGACAGCAATTAATTCAATAGAGAGCAAAAATTCAAACTTGTCCAATTGAATGCGTTTGTATAAATTGAAATCACGCACCTTGCGATCGACAAATTTGAGAACTTCCACAGGCACTCCGTGATACTTCTCGTAAACCGGACCAACCATGGTCTTCACGGTGCCCTCAACAGAATCAACGCTGGGTTTCAAAGGGCCGGTTTTCTCCTTAGCGTAACTGTAAAGCTTCGCGGCGTACATCAAGGTATGAAGAGTCGCAACCTGTACAAACTGTAGATACTTGAGCCTCTGCTCCTCGCTCTCCGCCTTCAAAAAAAAAACCGATCAAACAAATGAATCCATGCAAAAATTGAAAACCTCTGGAATAAAATAAAACTCACGAATAAAAGCAATAAAAAGAGGAAGATTCCTTACGAGCAAGGGCTGTTGAAGATTGGAATCGGATTCCGCCATTTCTAAAAGGATTGCAAAATTCAACTTAGAATTTTCTGGTTTGGTTCTGGGTAATACTCTGGTATTGAATGGTTAGCAGCGGGCAATGGGGTTTATGTGGCGAAGAATGCGCGTATATATATATAGAGCGGAAGAACCGAGGGGGGATGGGAAATCGCGCGTATTGGGGAAAGGAAAAGACGGTGGGCGTATTTTGTTGGGCCTTGGGGGTGCTTAAGAGGTAAGAAATCGTGAATTAGGGTTCGAGAAAGCGTGTCGAAAGTGGAAACGCGACTGAGGCGGCGGCACGATTACGATGAAGGTGATCCGCCGCTGATCCATCATATCATAGTACTACTACTATTACATATTTTACACTTACGCAGTCAATGGGAAAATCCTCTATATTAAGTAACCTAATTCACGATTACGATGAAGATGCCTATAATAAATGTGTGTATATATATTTCATCATGTCCTTTAAAAAAAAAAGAAAAAAAAAAGTAACCCAGTCTCTTTTTTTTTTTTTTTTTTTGTTGTACCGGTATCACAGGCCACATTGTGCCTAAACTATCATCGAGGATTTGGTGGATATTGATTTATATTTCTGCACAAGTCTATTCTTTTTTTTTCACTTAACACCCTATACAAGTTATAAAATAGATGGTGCAACTCATACCATACAATTACATGGAACAAAAAAGACGAATAGGTGATCAGGTGGAGTTCGAACTCTCAACTTAAAGATTGAGAGTGATTCAGGGAATCACACAGTGGCATCCGCACCCTAACCATACCCCATTTGGATTATTTAGGTCCCATATTTAAATAGTAATCTCTATTTTATTAATTTCAGATATTACCAAAAGAAAAAAAAAATCACGACATTGAAGAGCTATTATCCTAGTAGATAATATATATAGTAAAATTAATTGCAGTTGATTTGAGAGCTTGAGTTTTAATTATTTAAATAATGTCTATCATAGGGGTGTCAGTTTCAGGTTTCGGGTCGTGTTCGTGTCGGGTCTAGTCAGGTTGTATAATATTTCAGGTCGGGTTCGGGTCGACCTGATTTCGGAAAAAATCCAAAATGACTAAACCCAAACCTGAAATTTTTTGTGTCGTTCGGGTTCGTTTTTTCGGGTTATAGGCAAAAATTGACATAATTTCATGTTTCGGGTCGTGTTCGTGTCGAGTTTATCAGGTTGTAAATATTTCAGGTCGGGTATCGGGTCGACCTGATTTGAAAAAAACCCAAAATGACTAAACCCAAACCTGAAAATTTTCGTATCGGTCGGGTTCGTTTTTTCAGGTTCGTGTCCAAATTGACACCCCTAGTCTATCATTTGCCCCAATCATATAGAGATTTAGAAAAATTCTAACCATCCTGGATGAGTTTTTTTTTTTTCCTTTTAATTTCTGTTTGAAATCTATCATCGTTTTTGAAATAAAATTATTTAAATTATAGAGTGCCAGGAAAAAAAATTAAATTTGTTTTTCATATATATATAACAATTTCTCTTATACAAATAATTTAGAATTAGTATTAAATAGGCGTTTGTGGGTAAATCCGTAAATCCATCCGCTAAGTGACTCCACTTACTAACCGTTTTTTCTAATTGGCTCACATACCCATTTCATTTTCACAAAAAAAATAAATATGTCACTTATTTTAAATCATGTTAAAAAAAGAAAAATGATCGCTTTTTGAAAAACAACATATATATATATATATATATGTATATGGCCTCTTTTGGCAAATAAGTTAAATGAAATTAACTTATTCTAATTAATTTAAGATAAATTAGCTTATTTAAAAAGATAAAATAACTTAAAATAGTGTTTAATCAGTTCTTTTTGAAACTGCTTCAAATAGCAACATTTTGTAATTAGCTTATTATAGGCAAAAAATTTGCCTTAAAACTGCCAAACAACTAATTTTAACTAATTTATTACTCAAAGTACTCACATAATCAGTTAACAGCTAACAACTAATTTCCAAACAGGCTATTTTGGAAAAAGTTTGGTTCTATCTTAATTTTACAATAATCAAATATTTAAATATGAAATTGAATTAGGTATTTATATGTCATTGTTTCAAAAATTAAAATCAACACAATTAACTGAAGAATAATTCTTTTTTAGAGATGGTTAAAGATTGATACCCTGAATCTTATAAATTGAAAAAAATGACTAGGGTTACACCAGCGGCGACTTCCTCCACGGCGGCGTCCCCTCATGATCCGGGGGGCAAGACTCCTACTTTCGCACATATTCTGCAACGGGAAACGGCGGGGAAGACAGATAGGATGGAGACAGAGGAGAACTACCGCCCCCCTAGGCGTGACTTGAGGGTTTTGTTGATAATAATCCAGCGTTGCCTGACTTCATCATTGACGAGGAACTTGATATTGAGGCCAGTATGGCGTGGTCTGAGGCATTGGTTATTAAGTTGTTAGGCGCTTCGGTTGGTTACTTGACGCTAAAGGAACGGTTGACGCGCATGTGGAAGCCGGCAGGAGATATAGCTGTGATAGACGTGGGGTTTGGTTGCTTTATTGTGAAATTTTCCGCGCAGGCGGATCGGGAGAAGGTGGTTAACGGCGGTCCATGGCTATTATTCAATCACTATCTAGCAATAATGCCGTGGACTAGAGAATTCAATGCGCGTACTACTCAAGTGAATAAAACCTTGGTCTGGGCTCGTCTCAATGGATTACCGATCCATCGTTTCCGGGAGGACATCATTTGGGCGATTGCGTCTGGCATCGGGGAAGTAATCAAATTTGACAGATGCACTGAATCAACGTCAAGGGCTAATTTTGCTCGTGTCTGTGTTGCTCTCGATCTGGAGAAGCCCGTCACGGGGAGACTTCGTGTTAATGGGCAATGGCATACAGTTTCGTATGAGGGTTTGCATCTAATATGCACTAATTGTGGCCGCTATGGGCATCTTGAGATAAATTGTAGCCATGCACGTCCTGAAGCGCCTGTCATCGACCCTGTAGCAACGGTGGATGAGGCGGCTAAGGACGATACTAACCCACCTAAGGTTCCTCCGGAGGTGGAGGATATTCCTCAGGACCAGGATAGTCTACGGGGGGAACCCGTCTTTGGGGACTGGATGATAGTTACCCGAAGGCGGGGGCGCCCACGTAAACCGAGATGGGAGGCGAGCTCTTCCGGGGTGAAGGACGACACGGAGAAGGAAACTTGAAAGGAACCGAATGGCGGTAATGCGGATGAGGTTCAAAATGTTACCACTAACGACCTTCTTGATAAGGGAAAAGGAGTTAGGGTGGAGGGAGTTGATGAGTTGGTTCTAGGGATGTAAACGGGTAGGGTAGGGTACGGGTAGGCCATCTCCACTCACTATCCGAAATATAATTATCCTACCCTTACCCTACCCTATTACCCTAACATTAAATATCGGGTAGGATTCGGGTAATACCCGTCGGGTATGCGGATTATCCGCGGGTAAACGGGTACCCGAAATCTTAAATATTACATAGTTAACCGACTCTATCCGACCCAACTTTAATAAAGAAAAAAAAATATTTTTCACCATAAAAAAATAAATAAAACATTCATTATTGCACGAGAACAAAATTTAAAAGAATATTTAAAAGAAACCACTAAAGCAACATAAATAAATATTATAATATTTAAGAATATTCAGTAAAAAATTCAGAAATCTTTTTACTGCCAATCTCAAACGTTAATAAATTTGAAATATAAAAATAAATAAATAAATAAACAAACATATAAATATATCTCAATATATAATATAAATTAAATATATATAAGTATATATAGATAAATAAATAAATATATATTTAATCGGGTAATCGGGTAGGGTAATCGGGTAATATATGAAATCCGTACCCTACCCGCACCCGATAGATTTATTTCGGTTTCGGGTAATACCCTACCCGATTACCCGATTATCTCTACCCTACCCTACCCGATACCCGATTACCCGACGGGTTACCCGACCCTACGGGTAAAGTTGACATCCCTAGTTGGTTCGGACTCAGTCTTCGGAAAAGGGACTATAGGGCAGGCTGGAACTAATACCTAACGCTTTGGCTATAGTTCCTGTTGCGCCTAAGTGTGATTTGAGGACTTCATCCAGGAGGCGGCATGGGGTTCAACCTCTGAAGAGGCCTCGAGCGGACCGTCCTGAACCGTCCTGCTTGGATTCTTCTGAGGAGGAGATGGGAAATCAAGATGAGGGGAGAGCCTCTCCCGTATCAGGTGGGCGTTTTGCACCATTATTGATTGAAGGAGAGCCTAAAGATGAGGAGCGGGTTGACGCCGATGACGCCAGTGTGCACAGTGCGACCTAGTGCTGGGATGGTGACTTCTTTTCCATTATTATTGTTTTATGGAATTTAAACAATTTTCTGTTATTGCATGGAATGTTTGTGGCTTGATGAGCCGCACGGCGCAGCGTTGGATGAGTGATCTACTCTCGGATCACAAACCTGACATCTTGTGTGTTCTTGAACCTCGAGGACCGTTTTCAAGAGATAGGAATTTCTTTAACCGTCTTGGTTATGTGCCTGTGAGCATATCTGAAGCTGTTGGTATGGGAGGGGGTCTTTGGGTCTTGGCCACCCGTGGAGTGTCGTGTGCTATTAATGTGATCGACCAGAATGCGAGGATGATCACCCTAGAGTTTATTAAAGGGAGTTGTAGATGGAAGTTCACAGCTATTTATGTGGATCCCAACTACCAACGTCGGAAGGGTAATTGGGCGACGCTTGAGGCATTGGCAGCAACCATTGATGTACCGTGGTTGGTGATGAGAGATTGGAATGAGATAGCTAGTTCTGATGAAGTCCAAGGTGGAGCATTCTTGGCCGATCGAGCCCTGGAACTTCGGGAACTTTTTGACAGATGCTTGTTGATGGGGATTAATACTGTTGGGCCGGAATTCACATGGACGCGTATGGCTGGGGCTGGCCGGATCATCCATTTGCCTCGTCTAGGCTCGGATCATTGCCCTCTTAAACTTATGTGTGGTGAGCGGGCATCGGGAAGGACTACCAAGCCGTTCCGATGGAAAAATATGTGGAAATAGCATGAACTCTATAAGAATGTGGTGGACGAGGGCTGTCAAAGGGGCGAGGAGAATTTGCTAACAATTCTTCGGGAAGTTGAGGAGAAATCGAAGGTGTTCAACAAAGAAGTATTTGGTAATATTAGGGACCAGAAACGCAAACTCAAGAATCGCTTAATTGGAGTGGAAAAACGCTTGACTCGGGTCGATTCGGCTTGGCTTTGGCGGATTGATGGTGAAATTCGTCAGGAGCTTGCGGACTTGCTCATGCAGGAAGAGCTCTTTTGGCAGCAAAAGTCCCCGGATCGATGGGTGAGAGAGGGTGACTGTAATATAAAATATTTCCACGCCAGTACTAAAGTCCAGCGTAAGCATAATAAAATTTTTGGCCTCCAATTAGTTGCTGATCAGTGGGAACTTAATCAGGATATTTTGAAGGACCATGCCTTAGATTATTTCTCTTCTATGTTTGCTGCTGCCGACATATCTAAGGAGGGCGATGACCTGCCGCGCCTTGAGGCCATTACTTAGGCTCATAAAGAAGGCATGCGTTTGCCAGTCACCGTTGAAGAAGTGGAATCAGCTTTGAAATCTATGAGATCCTTAGCCGCTCCCGGCCCGGATGGGTTCCCTGCAACCTTCTACAAAGAATATTGGGACCATCTTCGCCATGCAACTTCCAAATTGGTCATGGATGCTGTGGCATCCCGCTGTATCCCAGACGGCCTGGCGCATGCTTATTTATGTCTTCTCCCCAAAGTGGACGTCCCCACCTCCCTCAAGAAATATCGGCCGCTCACCTTGTGCAATGTCTCCTTTAAGCTCATCACCAAGATATTAGTTCGTCGGCTCCGTCTTATCTTATGTGAGGTGATCGGTCCTTACCAGTCCGCATTTCTCCCGGTGAGGGGGACATCTGATAATGGTATCTTGCTTCAAGAAATAATTTCTACCATTGAACGCCCGCGTGCATCCAATAAGTCTGTTGTTCTTAAAATAGATTTGACCAAGGCGTTTGACACGGTCAGTTGGGAATTCTTAGAAGAGTGTCTGGTTGATTTGGCTATTCCGACTTCTTGCAGAGAATTGATTATGGCATGTGTATCCTCCTCTAGCTTCTCCATTTTATGGAATGACTCCCCGTTGGGACATATTAAGGCTGGACGGGGACTACGCCTGGGAGATCCTTTGTCTCCCTATCTTTTTGTAATCGTTATGGAGAAGCTCTCGCGCACCATGTTGAGGCTGTAAACTCGGGGGGTTGGAGACCATTGCGCTTATGTCCTGGAGGTATTGTTTCATCTCACTTAATGTTTGCCGATGATTCAATTTTCTGTGCTGAATTGAATGAGGAAAGTATCCGTACGATAGCGTCGGTCCTTGCCCTATTTGGCACCCGTTCGGGCCTCCACATGAACCCATCCAAGTCGGCCGCTATCTGTTCGCCTAATGCGCCTCCTGGTGATCTTGTTTTGTTGGAAAGCCTTCTTGGTGTGCGGGTAGTACCAAACCTGGAGTGTTATTTAGGCTTCCCTATTGTGCACGGGAGAACTAAGCTAGCTCATTTTGATAGTTTACTTCAAAAGATTCAAGGTCGTTTAAACACTTGGTCTTCTCTTCTCTTGAATAGGGCGGGGTGTATTACTCTTGCCAAATCCGTCCTCAATTCGCTGCCGGTCTACGTGATGCGGGTTCACATGTTGCCTATCAGAATTTGTAACCAAATTGACAAGATCGTTAGGCGATGGATTTGGAAAGGAGCGGATGGCCAAGGATTACACTTAATTAACTGGGAGACAATTACTCGGCCTCGCAAATATGGAGGACTTGGAGTGAGAAGTTGTAGGAACATGAACCTGGCGTTGCTTGGTAAACAGCTTTGGAGTTTACGCACAGATTCTACTAAATTATGGGTCTCAGTGTTGAGAGAGAAGTATGGGGTGGCGGATGGAGACCTCCCGCGCGATCATTATAGAGGTACCAAAATATGGAAGTCCCTTGTAAAAGTCAGCTCTATTTTTCAAACAGCGTATGGTGTCCGTCTTGGTGATGGCTCTTCCTCTTTTTGGTATGCACCTTGGTTGGAGGGCCAGTGTTTGGCGGACAAGGTTCCTTTTGTTGATATTCACGATGTCACCTTGCGGGTTAAAGATGTGGCCGTGGATGGTCATTGGCAACTAAATCAGATTTACTCTTGGTTATCTCTTGAGTTAAGACAAAGCATTGGTGAGGCTCCGGCACCATATCTCAATGAGAATATTCCGGATCTCTTGCATTGGCGAGGTGATATATCGGGTATTTATAGTGCCCGTTCCGGCTATAATTGGCTAAGCGCTACTGGCAATCAAGAGGAGGGTTGGTCTTGGATCTGGCACGGTAATGTTCCAGAAAAAGTTGGCGTCCTAATATGGCTCATAGGCCATGGGGCGCTCCCATGCAATGATTTGAGGCACCGGAGAGGTCTTGCGGCTTCCCCATTGTGTACTATATGCGGTGTTCAAGTTGAGGATTGGACTCATGCTCTCTTCTTTTGTCCATGGGCGGATCAAGTATGGCGCAAGGGTGGTTTCTACCTGCACGACAAGTTGGATGGGTTGGAGGCATATAATTCCCGGCACTGGCTACATTGGGCATGGCACACTTGGGGCTTCCGGTTTTTGTCCTTACTTTGGGTTATTTGGTGCCAACGTAATGAAAGGATTTTTCGGAATGATGGGCTTCCTCGGGATAGCATCTTGGCGACAGCTGCTCGGCTCCAATTCCACCTGGAGAGAGGTGCATCCCAGCGTCGGGAAAGGGTTGTCCGGTCTGTATGTTGGATTGAGGAAGGAGTTATCGGACCAGTCTTCCATAGTGATGGTTGTGTGCTTGAGAGTCCTTGGAGTTCCGGCTTTGGCGCTGCTATTAGACACAACAATGGGCAATGGATTGGAGGTTGTAGCGGGGCAACAGGTCGGCAGACTATCTTGGAGGTCGAGATGATTGCTCTTCGCTTTGGCTTGTTGTTAGCAGGTCAGCTAGGTGTGGTTCTCGCAGCTTGCTACATCGACTCCCTGGAGGTGTTCCGTTTGGTGACAGGGGCTGCTTCTCCTCGCCATCGAATGTGGCCTACGATCAAGGAAGTCAGGAGGTTGCTTGGCGCTATGGATGGTTGTACTATCCGTCATGTGTGTAGAGAAGGCAATCAAGCGGCGGATGGCCTTGCTCGGAAGGCGGCATTATCTGAAGAATTCTATACTACATGGGCTTTCCCCCCCCCCGATGAGCTTGGAGATATACTTGCGAAAGATGCTTGCGGCACTGTTTATGCTCGCTTGAGTTAGATTTATCTTTTTTCCTTTTTCCTTGTTTGCTCGCCTTCTCAGGCTGTTTCACCCAAAAAAAAAACACACAAAAATATATAAGTGTATATAAAAAAGGAATTATTCGAGCTCGAACTCGATAATACTCGAGCCCGAAAAAAGGTAAAAAAAGAAAACTTGAGCTCGAACTCAATAATACTCAACTCGAGCTCGAGTAGCTCCACGAAGCCATCGAATCAAGTTCGAATACCACTACTCGAGCTCGACTCAACTCTATATTTCGCTTTTGACCGTGAGAGAAAAGGAAACCTATTTATAGACGTGTCGCCATTTACTATTCATGAAAATTGTGATTTAAATATAGTTATTGTTGTAAATAAGTGTGTGTGGTGTTATTATTATGCAGGTATTATAAATATAAGTGGTGTTAGTATATGGAGAGAGAAAGATGGTAAATGAGGATGTGATTAATGAGTGGGTGTGTGCAGTGTTAGGTTTGTGCAGGGAGAATGTGGATGTGTGTGAGGAAAGCTGAGAGAGAGTTATAAAGAGAAATGTGTTTTTATTCCATAAGCAGTACATATTTATAGTAAACACTAGCCAATTTATGAGAACATATCCATATCATTTCACTGTTGGGATGCACATGTAACAATTAATGTGGGCTGCAAAAGTCATCAAAATCAAGCAATAGACTTTCACGTTGGTCATCAAAATCAAGCGGCAGACATTCACGTGTATATAATTTTCAACACTCCCCCTTGAATGTCGTTGATACAAAGAATATGCCTCGTTAAAACCTTACTAGGAAAAAACCCAGTGGAAAAAATCCTAGTGAAGGAAAAAGAGTACAGTATTCTTGTATCCGGTGCTCCGTCTGATGTGGATATCATTTTAAATCTCGAAGTCGCCGCATTCCAATTTTCTTCACGAGCTTCTCGAATGTTGCAGTCGGCAATGCCTTGGTAAATAGATCCGCTAAATTATTTTCTGATTTAATTTGTTGCACATTGATTTCACCATTGTTTTGAAGATCATGAGTGTAGAAGATTTTTGGTGAAATATGCTTCGTTCTATCTCCTTTGATATAACCCCCTTTCAACTGGGCTATACAAGCCGAATTATCTTCAAATAAAATTGTTGGGGGCATTTGTGGTTCAGTGATTAAACCACAACTTTTCAATATATGTTGAGTCATTGACCTCAACCAAACGCATTCTCGACTTGCCTCATGGATTGCTAATATTTCGGTATGATTAGAAGAAGTAGCAGTTAGAGTCTGTTTCATTGACCTCCAAGAGATGGCAGTTTCGCCACAAGTAAAGACATAGCCTGTCTGAGATTTGGCTTTGTGTTGATCTGACAGATAACCTGCATCGGCATAGCCGATTAACTCATATCGAGAGTCTTTTGGGTAAAATAACCCAAGATCAATTGTTCCTTGGAGATAGCGAAAGATGTGCTTTATGCCTTTCCAATGTCGTTGACTAGGGCAAGAACTGAATCTTGCAAGTAAATTGAATGCAAACGCGATATCAGGTCGCGTACTGTTGGCGAGATACATTAAAGCGCCAATTGCGCTTAAATATGTCATTTCTGGGCCAAGTTGCTCTCCACCATCTTCTTTTGGCCTAAATGGATCTTTTGCAGGATCAAGTGCCCTAACGGTCATTGGATTATTTAGCGGATGAGCATAATCCATTCGAAATTGCTTTAATACCTTTTGGGTAAAAACTGATTGATGAACAAATATGCCCTTTTCCAATGCTCAATTTGTAAGCCAAGGCAAAATTTTGTTTTCCCGAAATATTTGATTTCGAACTCCTTTTTCAAATATTCAACTGTCTTTTTCAACTCTTCAGGAGTTCCAATTAAATTTAAATCGTCAACATAGACTGCGACAATCACAAATTCTTACCTATTTTTCTTTATAAATACACAAGGACTGATATGGTCATTTGTATAACCTTCATTTATCAAACTTTCACTGAGGCGGTTATACCACATTCGGCCAGATTGCTTGAGCCCATACAACGATTTTTGTAATTTGATGGAATAAGTTTCTCTGTGTTTTGAGTTGCAAAACTCGGGTAATTTAAACCCTTCAGGTATTTTCATATAAATATCATTTTCCAATGAGCCATATAAATATGCAGTAACAACATCCATCAGCCTCATTTCGAGATTTTCTCGTACTGCTAGGCTCATTAGATACCTGAATGTTATTCCATCCATAACCGGGGAATATGTTTCTTCAAAATCAATTCCCGGTCTTTGGGAAAAACCTTGGGCTACAAGCCTTGCCTTATATTTGGCAATTTCATTATTTTCATTTCTTTTTCTCACAAACACCCATCTGTAGCCAACAGGCTTCACATTTTTTGGTGTTTGGACAATAGGGCCGAATACTTTTCGTTTATTCAGTGAATCTAGTTCAGACTGAATCGCATCTTTCCATTTTGGCCAATCATTTCTTTTTCGACATTCTTCAACTGATCTTGATTCCGGATCCTCGTTATTTTCCATTACATCGAGTGCAACGTTGTATGCAAAAGCATTATCAACGTTTGTTTCTTTTCGGTTCCAACTTTTCCCAGTATTGATATAATTGAAAGAAGTTTCAATAACTTCATTTTCATCTGGGTGAATATTTTCAGGTTCAACCTTTTCGGAGGTTGAATCAATTCCTCCTTCGGGAGTATCATCTGTGATTGATTTATCACCCATATGGATAATTTTCTTCTTTTGTAGATTTTTATCCTTGGAACCCAAAGGCCTACCACGCGTCAGGCGTGCAGTAGGTTCATTTGCACTCGGAATATACCCCTCTGGGACATTTATATTGGCTGGTGCATTTGCTGCATCATTTATATATGATTTTGTGACTTTAGCAGCATCACTAAAAGCATCGGGTAATTGATTTGCAATTCCCTGCAAATGCACAATTCTTTGAACTTCAAGTTCGCATTGCCTTGTACGAGGATCAAGGAGATCAAATGGACTTTGCCAAGATATTTCCTTTTTCAGTTGATCATTTCCTCCCCTAATGTTGGGAATTGAGTTTCATCAAAATGACAGTCTGCAAATCTTGCAGTAAATAAATCACCCGTTTTTGGCTCAAGATATTTAATAATCGATGGCGATTCATACCCGACATATATGCCCAACCTTCTTTGAGGTCCCATTTTTGTGCGTTGTGGTGGCGCAATCGGTACATAAACCGCACACCCAAAAATTCGCAAGTGAGATATATTGGGCTCCTTTCCAAACACAATTTGTGTAGGGGAGTAGCTATGATAGCTTGTCGGCCTTATTTTCACAAGTGTTGATGCATGCAATATAACATGTCCCCAAGCAGAAACATGGAGTTTTGATTTCATTAACAAGGGCAATTAATTGCAATCGCTTAATAAATAATTCTGCCAGACCATTTTGCATGTGCACATGAGGCACAGGATGTTCAACAGTAATTCCAATCGACATGCAGAAATCATCAAATGCATGTGATGTATATTCTCCAGCATTATCAAGGCGTATTTTCTTTATCAGATGATCTGGAAACTGTGCTCGCAATTTTATAATTTGTGCAAGTAACCTTGCAAATGCCAAATTGCGAGTTGATAATAAACAAACGTGTGACTAGCGTGATGACGCATCAATTAGTACCATAAAGTACTTGAAAGGTCCACACAGTGGATCAATAGGTCCACATATATCGCCTTGAATTCTTTCTAGGAATGTAGGGGATTCAATTCCCACTTTTACTGGAGATGGTCTGGTTATCAATTTCCCTTGTGAACAGGCTGCACAATTGAACTCATTTGGGTTCAATATCATTTGCCTTTTCAATGTGTGGCCATTTGAATTTTTAATAATTCGCCTCAGCATTACACTGCCAGGATGCCCAAGTCTATCGTGCCAGGTAATAAATTCACTATTAGCTTTCAAGCCTAGTAGGTTATGTATTTCTGCGGCACATATTTTTGTATAGTATAAGCCAGAGGAGTAACATAGCATTTTTTCATTCACAAATTTTTTGCCATTTTCAATTCGAATTATCAAAAGATACTCGTGATCTGCCTCTTTTGAAGTTTCAATGTGGTATCCATTTTTTCGAATATCATTGAAGCTCAGTAAATTTCTTCGAGCTTTGCGTGAGAACAAGGCATTTTCAATTGCCATTTTTGTCCCTTCAGGGAGAAATATAACAGCTTTACCGGAGCCTTCAATGCATTTTGCATTATCGCTTATAGTTTTCACTGCGGTCTTTTCCAATTTTAAATTGGAGAAATAGCTTTTGCTTTTCAAAATGCTATGCGTTGTTGCATTGTCAATGAGGCAGATATCATCTCCGACTTTTGAATTTCCAGCATCCATTTCTTTACAAGAATATAAGAAAATTATTAAACATCAGCAATATAAATATTATTAATGCAAAAATATATTTATATTATACATGGATAATAAAAAGGGAAGTACAAGATATCATTATTTATATTAAACAGAAATTATAAAAGATAAGTACAAAAAATATATATAGCTATATAATATATTATTTAGTAACAGTATCTGGCTCAACAAAATCTTCAGCTTCCAGGTGCGTGATATTATCATTTAATATATCATCATATGTATCATCGTGGGCATTATGGTGTGCTTCAACACCTGGTCTTTCTTTTCGTTTCGAGGCCTGATACAGTTCAGCTAAGTGTTTAGCTGTGTGGCATATTTGAGCCATATGGCCTTTAATTCCACAACGATCACAAATTTCATCATTTTGTTTGTGTTTTCTTGCATAATTTCTTTGTTGTGGTTTGTAAGGCCTTCTGGTATAATATCTGCAATTTTGCTCAAATCGAGGCTTATTTCGATAATAATTTTGACGAGATGGTTCACCTCTGTCTCGATTGTGATATCGATTTTGGCCACGATCATCATTTTGATTTTTAAATTCCCCACGATCATGCACATATTTTGATGATTGAGCCGCGTTCACCTCAGGGAACGGTTTTGCACCTGCGGGCCTAGATTCATGATTTCTCAACAGCAATAGGCTGTTTTGTTCGGCCAATAATAAGCAGGTGATAAGATCAGAATATGTTTGAAAGCCTTTTTGACGGTATTGCTCACTCAATATTGAGTTTTTAGCATGGAACGTAGAATATGTTTTTTCAAGCATTTGTTCCTCAGAAATCTTTTGTCCACATAATTCCAATTGGGCCGTAATTTTGAACACAGCGGAATTATATTCCCGGACTGTTTTGAAGTCCTGAAGTCTCAGGTTTGTCCAGTCATCAAGGGCTTTTGGAAGCACCGTTTTTTTAAGATTATCATATCTTTCTTTCAACTTTTCCCACTACGCCAGTGGGGATTCCACAGTCACGTACTCCATTTTAAGTGTCTCTTCGATATGATGGCACAAGAAAATCATGGCTTTTGCCTGATTTTGATGGCTAGGATTTTTCCCTTCAGCAATAGAATCTTCCAGACCCATTGAAGTAAGATGCATTTTCACATCTCGGGCCCATGACATATAATTGCTTCCTTCAACGGTTAAGGGAGCAATTTCATGCTTTGCAAGGTTAGCCATAATCTTATTGAAAGTTTTGGAATAAGAAATTATAACTCAAATTCTGGTAACTCGGGCAGAGTCTCCTCGTGCTGATAACGTGTTGTAAATAAGTGTGTGTGGTGTTATTCTTATGCAGGTATTATAAATATAAGTGGTGTTAGTATATGGAGAGAGAAAGATAGTAAATGAGGATGTGATTAATGAGTGGGTGTGTGCAGTGTTAGGTGTGTGCGGGGAGAATGTGGATGTGTGTGAGGAAAGCTGAGAGAGAGTTATAAAGAGAGGTGTGTTTTTATTCCATAAGCAGTACATATTTATAGTAAACACTAGTCAATTGATGAGAACATATCCATATCATTTCACTGTTGGGATGCACGTGTAACAATTAATGTGGGCTGCAAAAGTCATCAAAATCAAGCAATAGACTTTCACGTTGGTCATCAAAATCAAGCGGCAGACATTCACTGTGTATATAATTTTCAACAGTTATTACTTATTACTATTATTATATTGGGTTCTAGGATACTGTAATTAAGATATTTTGAAGCCCAAAATGACCCATACATATGATGATGAAAATTTTACATATAAAAAGTGATACAAAATGAAGCCCAAAAGGACCCACCCATTTGCCTTCATTTTTTTTTTTTTTGGGTAAGTCATCAACGCGAATATAATTTTTTTTGGCGTGTACCAGGTATCCCCATGCAACATTGGGCCCAAGACTAATCCATCGAGGATCTGGTGGGCATTGAAGGGTTGCCTCTCCCAAAGCAGAATTCTGCATACACAAAGGCTCGAACCCGAGACCGTTGCTTAAGCTGCCAGAGCCCCATACCACTCAGACCAACTGCGTTTGGTGTCAACGCGAATATAATTGAAAATGCTGGCCTTTTTATTTTATTTTATTTTATTTTTTAAATATTATTGTGACTGACTCTTTTCAAGAGAAATCAATGTTTTATATTGATTATAATTAGGAAACTAATCATAGTTAATTATTTTATTTCTCGAGACTCTATATTTTTACCTTTCATTATTTGTTTGGTATATATATATGACCTAAGATTTTCGTCGGTGATTGGATAAATTATTTATAGTAGTAGCTCCTGAATTGAAAATTAGTAAAGAATACTGAATGTATAATGATATTTTGGTTGTGCATTAAAATGAAAGAGACTTTTGACCTTACAAAAGATATTTTAAAGCCAAAAGGGCCAATGTGGAGTTACTAATTGGCTCTACGATTGCATACTGCATAGACAATGTTTCAATTGTTACCCCACTTTTCTTAAATTCAGTTGCATATTATTATTACTCCCTCTGTTCTTAATTACATGTCGTTTGGACATGAATTTCATTTACCAATAAAAAGCAATGATGACTATAATTTTTCCACTTTTACCCCTCCCTGGGAAGTGTGATGGAATAAAAAGTGAGTTAGAATTGGTGTTGAGAGATAATGCACGGTATTCTAGTAGTATTATTTATTAGAGTATAAGGGTAATATTGGAAAAATATGATATAAATATGTAAAATGACAACTATTTTGGAACATTTTTTAGTTTCTAAAAAGACAACTAAAAAGGAACGGAGGGAGTATTATTACTAAGATGATAAAATTCATGTTTTCGTTCTTTTTAGGGTCTGTTCTGCACGCAGAGCTGTAGCTGTGAGTTGTGAGCTGTAGTTGTAGCTGTCAATTCTATTTAAAGTGTTTGTACAACTTGTGAAAAAATGTATGAAATGACATAAAAGGACAAATATTTATGTAGACTATTGGGTAGTGGGTTGGTTATTGGGTTAAAATTGTGATTGCTCAAAAATAAGTTCGTAGCTTATTTTTTAACGCTACTACAGGTAGCTTCTAAGAGCCCGTTTGGATTGGCTTCTAGGGAGGTGCTTTTGGCTTTTGCTTCTGTCAAAAGCACTTCCAGTAGAAATTAGGTGTTTGTTTTGGCTTTTAAGAAAAAGCAAAAGCACCTCGAAAAGCGAAAAAAGTGCTTCTGGGAGAAGCAGCCCAGGTGGTGCTTCTCCCAAAAGCAGAAGCCAAAAGCACCTCGTAAAATGTGCAAGGACTTAAATATCCCCACTACTTAATATAAATTACACTATAAATATATCTTATTATCATATTAAATAGCATGTCCATTTTGGTAATTACCACACTCTAAAAGCACTTTTAATTTTCATTCATCCAAACATATTTTTTTAGAAAAAACCGCTTTTCAAACATTCCATCCAAACACAAAACTTACACGCTTTTGCTTTTGACTTCTGCTTCTACTTCTACTTTTGGCTTCTGCTTTTTTCAAAAGCCAATCCAAACGGGCCCTAAAAAGAAGTTTCCAAAAGCTCCCAAAAGCTAGTTTGCAGAACGGGACTTTTGTTTTGAAATAAAAGCTAAAGTTACCAAAGCTCTAAAAAGCTCCCTAAAGTTGTGTGCAGAACAGACCCTTATTATAAAGTACTCCATTTTTTTATATAAAAATGATACATTTGTACAGTTGTTACTATTTACTGAGTGATTTTAGTTCACTTTTTCTAACACAGTTATATAAAATAATCATAGCCAATTGAGATTTTATTGGATTCGTCTAATCGCGTTGTTTTAGAATCTCACATTTTTATAATTTTTACTTTTATATAATTTTATATATTAAACGTTAAAAATATTCATTGAATTATACTTCCTCCGTTTTTAAAAAATTGAAACGGGCCCACAATGCACGCAGTCCAATGCACATTTTAAACCACTAATAACTCAATTTCGGTACAAATAAAAATTCTAAAAGTTCTATATTTAAAAACTACTCGACGAGACGAATCTAACAAGATACCTCTTGGTTATATTTTAACTTATATAACTATAATAAAACTTTGAGTCAAAGTGCATATGTGAATAGTGTCAAATTTTCAAACGTTCCAATTATATAGAAACCGAGGGAGTATAAAATATAGGAATGTTACAATTTTTGTAAAAAGGAGGGAATATTATCTATGGAAAGAGTACGAGATATTTTCCCATTTTTTGGTAACAATATATTTTCCCATTGTTTTGGTATGAATTGACGCGATATGTTACAAAATGGGGATGCCATTTATTTATTTATTTATTTTGCAATTTGAGTTGAGTTAAAGGCTAGTTAATTTAATTTATTCCCCGAAAAAAAAAGGGCTAGTTAATTTACCGACCTATCAGTATAGCACGTGACGAAGTTATAGTGGTACGAAAATACTACTATACTTTTTCTATCAGTTGCCGCATTTCCTAATACGCAAAATCAAACAAAAAAAAATTCGAAACATTCAAGTCACATTTTTTATAATTAATAAGTAATTACAATGATAAAAGTTAATATTCTTAAAGTATAATATTAGAAAAATTTAACAAAAAATTATGTAAAATACATTAAATTTATAATTTTGATAAAATTTTTAATATTAATAATGAAACAATGAATAACACCAAAAATTAAACTATGTCATTTTTTTAAAAAAAATAAACGATTCAAATGTAGAAACTGGAGTGTTTCCATGGTAAACATGATATTTTCTCAATTATTAATTAGCTAAATCAATAAGTATTTGACAATCACGCGGTTAAATAATAACATAAATTTTTATTTCGTTTTTATGATTCGATTCTTCTGTATTAATTACGTATATATTACTAATATCTTATTAATTGCGCGTTGATTGGTCTGAACATTGTGGATAATGCCACATTTATTTATTTATTCATTGCTGAACAACCTATATAGGTTAGGAAATGGTGGTGAGAATTCATGCCACACAAATTACAAAAGGGAATAAAAGGGAATTGAACTTCCAACCTTCTGTTGGAAATCGAGGACTTAATCACTTGAGCTAAGTCATTATCTCCACATTTATTTAAGATACGATTATGGAGTAGTAGTATATTGTAACGAAAATAGCATGATATTAAAAATAGGGCTAGCATTTTGCATATGAACATAATGTATGACACTAAATCCCCATTTCATATTGGACTTGATATTCTATTTTTGGTAACTTTTTAGGCAAATCCATCAAGATTGGAAATGTTGAACTTTTAGTTGCTATTTAGGCTAATCAAGTTCCTTTTTTACTCTTGATTCTATATCGAGCGTGCATTTGATAGATCTTTAGAGGTGTCTAAACGGTCTGCGGGCGAAATAAATAATATGTGTGACAAAAATTTTATAATTAATGATTGAACTGATTAAAATTTTAGGTCTCACAGATGAAGTCTTTGCTAGAGTAGTATTAGGTAAGACTGTCTGAGTATAATTTATTAATTCTATATTTTATTAGGTAAAACTGTCTGGACATAATTCACTAAATTTAGTGTTTTATTAGGTAAGATTGTATGGGCATAAATTATTAATTTATATTAAAAAAAATTTGTCTGCACACATAATTTTTAATAAATAGAATAATAAGGAATTTTAGACTTAAAAACTTGATACCCATAAAATTAATTAACATGGAAATATTAGAAAGTACAGATAATTTGTATTAAGATAATCCAATACGCAATCAATTCCATAATTTAAATGTTTGATGACATTATGCTAAACATTCATACTAAAGAATAATAAATTCAATAAATGCACAACGTCCAAAAAAAAATAAAAAATTGAAAGCCCGTGGGTAGGCTTGCCCCGCCGCGGGCCTAACCCGCAAAAGCCCGCCCCGCCGTGGGTTGGCCCGTTGAGGCCCGCATCTAAACGGGCCTCTAAATGTTGAGCCCACCCCACATTTTTTACCTTGCGGGCGGACCGGCTCAACGGGCTAAGCCTGTTTTGACAGGTCTATAGATCTTATAGAACTAGGAATTATATTTCCATATTGATAGTAGCTAGGGTTTTCATTGCCTAGTTTGAAGTGTTCGGGGAAAATCCACTTTTGGTCCCGTAGAAATTTCTCTCACCCATTCTTGGTCCCACGTTTTGAAATTTTCCACTTTTAGTCCTATAAAATTCATTATTTTTTTTCCACTTTTGGTCCCACAATTATTTTTTTTTTACCAAAAACCAATAATTTGACCGTTAGTGGGATAGAAATATAATTTATAAAAATTTAATTTTTTTTTATAATTGCTAAATCACCCATATATCCATTTTTAAATATAAGTACCCACCCATACTCATTCCCCGCCCAATTAAAACCCTAACCTATTATCCGCCCCCAAATAAAACAATATGTAAATTTGCCTACCAAATACTAAAACAAATCAAGAAATGTAAAAGCAAATAAAATGAACTGTGGCAGATTTACAGAAAATTACAGATCGGTAATCATGGCCGACCCAATTAGATATCCTAACCCTAAAAATTTTTACATTGATATTCAAAATTAGGGTTTTAGATCGACCCAATTCCCGTTCGAAACCTTGCTCCTTGACCTCTTCATGCCGCCAAAGCTCCTTCGCCTATTGACATTGCTTATGATATCGTTGAGGTGGTAAAAGAAGTAACAGAATTAAATAACTTCAGGAGTAACTTCAGGAGTGGCTGTGGTTGCTTTGGGCTGCAGGGCGAGTAAGCCGATAGCCGGAGATTTACACAATAAGAATCAAGGAGCAAGATTTTAGATATCCGGATTCCTGGCCGACCCAATGAAAAGGTTTCGACCCAATTACGGTTTTTAATTGGGCGGTGTAATGAGTATGGGTGAGTTATATTTAAGAATGGATTTAGGGATGATTTAACAAATTATTAAAAAGATTTAATTTTTTTTATAAATTATATTTATATCCCACTAACGGTCAAACTGTTGATTATTGGTCAAAAACTAACGGTGTCACCAAAAGTGGGAAAAAAATAAATCTAACAGTACCAAAAATGAAAAATTTCAAAAGGTGCGACCAAAAGTGGGTGAGAGAAATTCCTATGCGACCAAAAGTGAATTTTTCTCGAAGTGTTCATAGGGCTCATTTTTTGGGTTTGGAAAGGGTATTGAATGGATGGCATTCAGCAGGTGCTGACATGCTGACTCGATGAGGTGTGTATGTTGTATGTTAATGAGGTGTGTGTTGTGTATTTAATATATTTGGCAAGATTTTTCAGCACATACAAAGCACTCATTCACTCATTCAGTACATACAAAGCAGTCATTCAGTACCCAAAGAAAATCCTCATTTTCTTACTTTATATATAAAGTAAGATTTTTTTTTTTATAAGTTGAAAAAGAGTAATGATTTGTTATAATTGAAATCAATATTTATTTATTTATCTTTTAGTTTCATTTTTAATTTATTCAAAATTTGACATTAAAAGTCTCTAAAGTTTCCTTATGTTACTGAGTTGAGTATTGCATATACATACTAGTCCGATCTTTTGTACCACACTACATGGATATGCATTAGAATGTTTAAAATATTTTGCTAATGCCAAGAGTCACTCACGGGTAGTGATAATGTTAATGTTGCATTTGTGAAGGATCCATTATGACCAACCAACATGCTTTGTATTTATTTTTAAACTAAAACTTGATCTTCTGGAATAATTACATTATACTATTTGATTTTAAGAAAAATTACGACAAATCACTATAACGGTGACATTGCATAAAAGTTCTATAATATTTATGATAGTGGTATTAAACACGATTTTGTGATATCAGTTTAGGAGCATGCTACTCTCTATACTAAAAGTATTAGGGTTAGGGATGGCAAAAAAAGCCCATACCCAATGGGGAAAACCGAAAACCGAATTTTCGGTATGGTTTCGGGGGAGAATTATCGGGGATGGGCCGGGGATTGGGGATTCTTTTGGGGATGGGGGAAGTAGTCCCCGCCCCGGCCCATCCCCGATATATTTAATATATTATTTATTATATATTTTATATATATTATAGTTAATATTTATACATTATATTTTATAAATTTCCTATCCAATCCAAAATAGTTACAAATTTGATGAGAACTTGACATATATTTTTTTGTAATTTGTATAACATGGACTCTCACCACCAATTTATTTGGCCTTTTTTGCTTCGCAAAATAAAAAATAATTACTAAAACTCATTTATTTAATGGGTTGATTATATATTAGAAACAAATATGAAATTTTAATATGGATTATGGTTTATTGTTAAACAATACATTTGTGTGTTTTAATATTATAATTTCTGAAATTGAAAATTGGCTCGAATAATATGCACTACAAGAATTTTCGCATTTTGCGACATCTGTCAGCGACCTCAACGATGAGGTCGCAAGCCTGCGACCTCGTATGCGACCGGATCTGAGGTCGCAGATTTAGGTTTTAGTTGTCGTCTTCTTCCTCGCAGTAAACGGCGCATTTACAGATTGAAACTAAATTACCACACCACACGCGGCTCCTGCGACTCGAGGTTGCCGCGACCTGCCTCCACCATCTCGATCGTGTATCCCCATCATCTCGATCGTGATCCACACCATCTCGACCTGCCCAACCCGCGAGCACCCACCCATTGAGCCCCAGCCCCGAACCAGCGAGCTAGACCCCGAACCCACGTGCCCAGCCCCAGCCCGCGAGCCCCCCTCCACCCCTGCGTGCGTGCGAGCCTCCCCCCCCCCCCCCCCCCCCCCCCCCCCGGCGCGAGCCTCCCTTCACCCCTTCGTGTGCACCGTGAACCGCCCATGCCATTGCCGTCGTGGCCGTGTGGATTGTGCGCGAGACTCCCCTCTTCAAGGCCATTCCAGGTAGCACAAAACTTCTTTCATTCCATTAGTGATTTTGATGATTTCATTGATTCAGTGATTTCGTTGATTAGATTGATTTGCTTGCAATAGATGTTCATTCAGTGATTCAGTGGTTCAATTAGATGTTTTATTGCAATTGATTCTGTGATTCAGTGAGGGGGTTGTGTGTTTTATTGAAATAGATGTTGATTCAATGATTCCATTAGATGTTGCAATGTAGCTGTTTTGATTTGCTTGCAATTGAAATAGGTTAATTTATCTTATGTGATTCAATGTCCATTTGAAACTGAATCTGAAATCGTGATTGAAATTGTTGAGGATGAAGTAGAGGAAAAGTAGCTGTGTGGATGCAAAGTTGAAAACCTTTTGTGCCATTTTCAGACTTGTGTTGATCCTCAACTAGTAGAGGTGTGGTTCTGAAAATTGTGATGTTGGGCGGACAGCTACCTTTTCATGGTTTGATCCAAATGGTGTTCTTCCGTTCTTGTTTATTTTCTTCTTGTTGGTTTTTTTTTTTATCATGCTTGTTTTCTTTTGTTTGGTTCTGATATCTACTGATATTGTAGGGATTTAGTATAGACGTTTTGTTTAAACAAATGTCCAAAAGCTGTTGTAGTCGGGATAGAGCTTGGGGGAGGTGTTCAGACATGTTTTTGTAGAAATATTGCCTTTTTCTTTAATGAAATCTTTCCTTACCTCAAAAAAAGAAAAAAAACAAACTTAACCTCCTGTCTGTTTGTGTGGGCTGATTGAGTGGAAATTGTGTTGCATCAGACAATGTGGTTTTTGTGTGTGCACCCATTTCAACATAAATATTGACTGAATTGATGAGTAATGGTTGTTGTTTAGTTTCATAGTTTTCTTGTTCAAATCAATAAAATGAGAAAATGAGTTGAACGAATTGACAAGTTTGAAAATATTTTACTGTAGGGAATAAAATATGGCAGTAGAAAATGAGAAATCGTCAAGTTAACTTATAGAACTATGCTTGAATTTTATTTAAAGTGAGTTTTGGAAGTATGCTTGAGTTTTATTTAAATTGGAATCGGAATGAGCATCTTCTTATTTTTTTTTAAAAAAAGTGTTCAACCATGAACTGAAATTGGAGTTTGGAACTATGCTTGAAACTACGTTTGTGTTATCCCTTTTTTCTAAATTGGAGGCCCTCCATAAGCCCGAAACAGATTTCCTATTTGGGTCTTTCTTGTTTGTTTTATTTTTTGGAGCATAGGGGAGAATTGATACTTTAAAACTAGGATTTATTGCCACATCACTTGTCCTCATGCCATATTAGTTTGATGTCCAAAAAGTAAATGTTAAAATATTCTTATATTTTAATGTTAGCTGGATATATCAATGTTTATATTTTTCCCTTAAATCATTCATGCCAGATTAGTTTATACTCCTACTTCATTGGCAACCTGCTATGAGTTTTATTAAAATTGGAATTGGAATGAGTTTATATTTATTTTTTTTAAAAAAAAGTGTTCAGACATGAAGTAAAATTGGAGTTTGGAACTATGCTTGAGTTTTATTTAGATTGAGTTTTGATTGTTCAATAAATTTGTGAATTTGAAATGTAAAATGATTTTTCTTTTCCTTGTTTACCAATGTCCATAGTTACATATTTGACTCAAAAGAGGACAAACAGAGGATCGGCGAGAAAACATAAGAAGGGTACACTAGCTGCTCCGAAGGAGGAGGATATTGCAAGGATACAGGTTTGTGTTTCTGGGTACACTACTTTTCATTATAAAGTTATGCTTAGGGTAAGATCTACTTAAAATTTAGCCAAAAAGGATGTAGTTGATTTATGAAACCATAAGCCCGAGTCAATGGTTTCCTGATATCATATGTCAAAACCATTAAGAATTGACTATGGTAATACTTGAATATTTTAAACTTAAAAACTTGAATATGTCATAACCAAGTCTGATCCTCTATTTTAAAGCCAAAACCATATGTCAAAACCAATGTCCGATCCTCAATTTTCACTTGAATATTTTCCTGATATCATATGTCAAAACCATCTGTCTAAACCATTAAGAATGGACAGGTTTCAACTTATGTCAAAACCAAAGCCGAAAACTTAAAAACCATAATTTCTTTAAACTTGAATATTTTAAAGCAATACGTAATCCAAAATTATAACGAAAAGTTTTAAAAATTTGTTAATAAGACCTTAGTTTTTCTTAGAATGAACAGAAGTTGGATGTACCGTCCACGCGGTGGAGAGCTTACAAATTGGTTCGAAGATGGTGTAGAATTCTTTATACGGGTTAGTCATGCAAATCCAGATGCAGATAAATCGGACAATACAACGGAAGGGAAATTAAAGTGTCCATGTAAGAAATGCAAGAATAGGTATTACCAAGATGATATGGATATAAGAGAACACCTCTGGCGGCATGGGTTTGTTGAAAAATATGAACGGTGGACATGCCACGGAGAGCCACACAACGCACGCCGCTTCTATGATAATGACGCGAGTGCGTCTTCCGAACGTGTTCCGCAAAATGATTACATACAAATGCTATGTGAAGGTACGGGTTTTCATATTCCTGATACCACACCAGCTGCCGGAGTTGAGGAGCCCAGGCCACCGGAGGAGCCAAACCCACAAGAAAAGATGTTTTATAGCATGTTGGATGCTGCTGATAAGGATTTATGGCCTGGTTGCAAGAAGATGACCTTATTATCTACCGTTGCAAGGTTATTGAACATTAAATCAGAACACAACCTATCAGAGAAATGTTTCGATACCCTATGCCAACTTATACTTGATACACTTCCTGATGAGAACTCTATGGTTAAAAATTTCTATGAGGCGAAGAAACTTCTTGAGGGGTTAGGGCTACCTGTTCAGAAAATTGACTGTTGTGAGAATGGTTGCATGATTTATTGGCGCGATGATGCAGTGTTAGAGCAATGCAAGTTCTGTGATAGACCACGGTATAAAGAATCCAATACCAAGGCACGTATTGCTCGGAAGTACATGTTCTACTTCCCATTGAGGAATCGTTTAAAACGGCTGTATGCTTCGGAAGCAACTGCAAAGTACATGACATGGCATGTAGGACATGGACATGGGACATCCGGTCAGATGTGTCATCCTTGCGATTCGAAGGCATGGAAGCATTTCGACACCACTCATCCCAACTTTGGAGCTGAAGGACGGAATGTCCGTCTGGGATTGTGTACAGATGGATTCCAGCCCTTCGGCCAGTCTGGTTCACAGTACTCTTGTTGGCGGGTAATTTTGACTCCGTATAATCTACCTCCAGACATGTGTATGAAGGATGAGTACATGTTCCTGACCGCAATTATACCCGGGAAGTCGAGCCCAAAACAAAGGATAGATGTCTACTTACAGCCGTTGATCTCTGAGCTTCTAGAATTGTGGGATGTTGGGATCACCACATATGATACATCTACAAAACAGAACTTCAATATGAAAGCAGCATTGATGTGGACAATCGGTGATTTCCCTGCATATGCCATGTTGTCTGGTTGGAGTACTTATGGTAAAATGGCGTGTCCTGTGTGTTTCGAACGCACTGAATCTATTAGACTGAAGGAGGGCGGAAAGCAGTCATGGTTTGATGCTCATCGTAGGTTTCTTCCTCAAGATCACCCTTACAGATTAGACAAGTTAAAATTCCTGAAGGGTCGCGAAGAGCATAGGTTACCACCGTCGTATAGAAGCGGCGTGGATGTTTTGGCTGATCTTGAATTGAATGGTCTCCGACGTGTGACTGAATTGGGGGGAGAAGAAGCCAATTCAACAATTAGTAAGACATGTGGGTGGAAAAAACGGAGTATCTTTTGGGACTTGCCGTATTGGAAAACAAATCTGGTTCGGCACAATCTAGATGTTATGCATATTGAGAAAAATGTCTTCGAGAATGTATTCAATACGGTCATGGATGTCCAGGGGAAGACAAAGGACAATGCAAAAGCACGTGAAGACATGTCCACATTATGTCACCGACCAGAATTGCATAGGGATACTCGTTCTGGTAGGTATCCGAAGGCCATGTACACGATGGATAGGGACAAGAGAGATGTATTCTTGAAATGGGTGGCAGGATTGAAGTTTCCAGATGGGTATGTCTCGAATCTTGGGAGATGCATAGACATGCACAAACTTAAAATGTTTGGCATGAAGAGTCACGACTGTCATGTATTCCTGCAACGTCTTCTCCCAATTGGTTGGAGGGAATTGCTTCCTAAGCCTGTGTGGGAAGCAATAACTGAATTGAGCAATGTCTTCCGATGTTTAACTGCGAGAACAATTTCTGAGAAAGACATGGACAGGTTGGCAGTTGATATTCCGCTTGTGCTTTGTAAATTGGAGACAATCTTTCCACCCGCGTTTTTCGATTGCATGGAGCATCTACCTGTCCACCTGCCGTATGAGGCTAGTATTGCAGGTCCCGTACAATTTAGATGGATGTACCCATACGAAAGGTATTATTCAAACTAATTATCACTTCAATACCGTGCTTGTAACAATTTCATGAACCCTCATACTAAAACATATTGCTGCTTTTAGGTATCTCAACAGATTGAAAAGGACCGTGCGCAACAAGGCACACGTGGAGGGTTCCATTTGCAATGCATATATGGTCCGAGAGGCATCAATTTTTTGCTCTCATTATTTTGAGAAGCATGTGTTCACTCGTGGTAGAAATGTGCCTAGGAATGATGACGGTGGCATTCAACCACATGTGGACGGCCTCCTTAGTGTGTTCATGCATCCAGGTCGAGCACAAGGTAAAGGAAAGAAGAAGCGGTTGAGCGAAGAGGAGTTAACCGCTATCCACAAGTATTTGCTACTAAATTGCCCAGAAATTGAACCATATATACGGTAATGCATTTCACATTGTATATACTTAGATTGTTTGTAACGTGGTTTTCACTAACACCATTGATATATTGTAATGTGGATAGGCTGTTTGAGGAACATCTACGTCGCCTTAATCCCCGATTGACAGAGAATGAGTTAGGATATGCCATGACAGTACAATTCGCTAATTGGTTTGCGGCGTATGTAAAGGATCATCCTCCCGACATCCGATGTATTAGTGATGTAGCACAAGGCCCGTTACCCTTCGCGACCTCCTATCCTATGTACTTTGTTAATGGAATGCGCATTCACACGGAGTCATACGGCAGTAATAGATCGACCTACAATAGTGGAGTCTGCGTCAAAGGAGAGGAGGGAGACTACTACGGTATCATAGAGGAGATATTAGTTGTTGAATACCCGGCACTGCCTATTAAACAAACAACCTTCTTTAAATGTAGATGGTTTGATCCCCGGCAACCGAATGGCACTCGAATCCATGAGAAATATAAAATCATTGAGGTGAATCAAACTAAGTCATTGAATGTGTATGAACCATTCATTTTTTCTGTCCAAGCAGAACAGGTTTGCTATGTCTCGTTCCCTAGCACGAGAGCACAAGGTAGTAGGAATGAATGGTTAGCTGTATGCAAAGTGAAACCGAGAGGTGTAATAACTGTAAGGCCTGGTGAGGACACAGAAGCATTCCAGGTAGATGCTGTTGAACTACTTGGAATTGAAACTGGAGGTCTTACAACTCGCCTTGATCGATTAACGGACGAGGAGATCCAATTTGTAGAGCTACCGGAGAATGAAGATAATGATTCGGAATCATCTAAGCATAGTACTTCAACGACAAATGACACTGATCTGGATGATCCCTCACAGGAGACTTCAGATGAGGATTTCCAACTCTAAAATGTGAATCTTAAATATGTTCATTTAGAATAACAATTGACCATTAATTATACTTATTAATGTGATTGTTATGTGATTAATATTTTATATAATTTGCAGATGTCAGAACAGGGCACAGGGACCCCTGGTGCAGGGGGGGCTGGGGGGGCAGGTTCGCAGTCAACTCCTTTTCGGCGGCGAGCAACTGATTCCGAGACTGCTTCAACAGTTAGAAGGGTGCTCGAGAGAATACGTCATCAGCAAGCTACAGGTACTAATATATGGCATAAAAAAAAATTTATTCCTAAATGTATTAAAGTAAGAGACCCAATTGATTGTGAAGCAGGAAATGAGGCTTCTGGTAGTGAGGAGACTCCTAGTGGTACACCCGACTCCACAGTACCCGAGTCACCTTTGGGAGACCAGCCAGGTATGCGTTAGTACTATAAATTTTGAATTATAAAAATATCATACCAATGCGAAAAAGAAAAAAGATAATTATTTCCTGATGGCATGAGTTGTACAGTAGCTGCACCAGCTGCCCCAGCTGTTCAAGGTTTGGAGGATAGGACACTATTGGCACCCAGTGCCACTGATGGCATGTAAGTACATGAAATATTTGATTAAATATTTCCATATTGTGCTTTAAACCAAATTACACATATAGCCAATATTCGTGCGCAACAGTTCTTAACTTATCAATGTTTTAGACTGGAGTTCCCATCTAGCGTGGTTAAAAAGATATGGGACACCTACCCACTGCGAACTGATATGGAGGGAATCAGTTGGGAGAAAATATCTAAAAGTACAAAGGAGTTTTACTGGGCCGAGTTTCAGGTATGTCATGGAGTTTTACAAAAAAAAAAAAAAACAATTATTCACTACAAGAAGTAAAAAATATTGTTGTTATTTGTACAATTATTTGGTTGCAGAAACATGCTAGGTGGCACCCGCAGCACGAGCAATTGGTTAAGAAAGAGTGGGAGAGGAAAAATATAAGGAGGTAAATAAAAGTTACAGCTAGCGTATTAATGTTTCGTAGCATAAATTCAATTAACCTTCTATTTGACAAGTTTTGTTTATCCGAAATGAGTTCATTAGGTATAAGGATTATACACACCAGATAAGAAAGGGAAGAAAACCAATGCCAGGTCCTGTGGAAGTGCAGGAGCATTGGAAGGCTCTATGGGCTACCCAAGCGTATAAAGATAAGCAGGAAAGAGCCAAAAAGATTCGACGAGGGGGTCAAGCGGATGCGCCGGCCCTCCCCACTCACACTTCTGGGACCAAGTCGCACCGAGCGACCTACTACACATTGGTATGAACTTGATTCTTCCAGTTTTTTAAATACACTTCGTACTATACTTTTCATAAATGACATATTCTTTTAATCTTAATTTATAGTCGGAGGGGCGGGATAGCCCGGTCCATCTTGCTGAGCTACATCAGTATACCCACACGAGGAAGCATCGAAAGGACCAGTGGGTTACTGACACGCCAAAAAATGTTCGGGTACGAAAACATGATTAATGGGGATAAGTAATATATATGAAATTTCGATTGTGAATCTATATGAATTATGGTTTTTGCTTAATATTCTATACACTTAGATTGTAAATCATTGTCAATTCAGGAGGATTATGATGCTGTTGTTGAGGCTGTCACACAAGCTAATCCTGACATTGAATTTGATCTTGATGATTTGTTCGTACACGTTGCGGGTGGCCATGATCGGAAGAAGGCTATTTCCGGTCTTGGTTCGGCTTCCAGGATGATCCGACCTCGGGGGAGCGAGACAGAGACTACTCCACCGGCGCGCAAAGATGAAATTTCAAGAGAGGAATTTGATGCATTAAAGTCAACAATGTCACAAGAATTCATGACGATCCGGGAGGAGCTTCAGAGGTTGCATGGAGACTATCGGCCACGACCCCCCAGCCCAGGTGATGATGGTTATGGAGGAGGTTTCGGCTTTGGGGGTGATATCACCATACCATGATCTGGACATAGTTTGCACAAAGTTCCATTTCTTTAAATGTTAGTGTTGAACTTATTTTGCAAGTTTAACTTTTGTTAAGATCGATACTTAGCATTGTGCATTGCCTATAAGAATATGTATGTGTTGATACTTGTTTCACTTTATTCGGATGTTCGCAATGGTAATGGAATGGTGTTGATGTTAGTATTGCATACTTTAGAATGGTGTTGATCTTGGTGTTTTGAGAATTAGAAATGGTGTGATTCTTTGGATTGATCTTGGTATTTGGATGTTAGAAATAGTGTTGATCTTGGTTTTTGGATGTTAGAAATGGTGTTGATCTTGGTATTTAGTTATTGGTATTGTTTGCAGGTGGACTGTTGCAGAAACAGACTTTGGCGCCACTTATAACAGACTCTGCGACCTCACCTGCGACCTGCTGTGCGGTCGCAGGCTTGAAAATTTAAAAAAAAAAAAAGCCCTATAGCGACCTCATTTATAGGTCGCTGTGTGGGTCGCAGACAATTTGCGACCTATACGCAGGTCGCTAACGAGGTCGCAGAGTCTTTCGACCTCAAAAATCCGGGGTCGCTGGCCAATTTGTAACTAGCTCTATAGCGACCTCATCCTTGGGGTCGCTGATGAGGTCGCTGGAGCTGATACCAACTCCATTCAGCCTACTAGCAACTCCATGTGCTGGTCGCTATACACATATTTTCTTGTAGTGATGGATTTGATCTTCTTAATTACCGAAAAAATAAAAATTGACTTGTAAGTAACTCCCCGATAAGATCCCCGATGGGGATCGGGGAAATTATGGTACCCGTTGGGGATCCCCGATATGATCCCCGACGGGGAACGGGCCGGTTTTGGGGATTAAAAATGCTAACGGTTTTGGGGATGGGGACGCTACTCCCCGCCCCAAAACCGGCCCATTGCCATTCCTATCTATGGTCTGTTCCGTAAACGTAGCAGTAACTGTGAGCTATAGCTGCGGGCTGGAGCTGTAGGGAGCTGTAGCTGTCAGCTTTATTTAAGTGTTTGGTACATCTAGTTGTAGCTGTAAAAAAAAATTTATAAAATAACATAAAAAGACAAATATTTATGTAGACTATTGGGTAGTAGGTTGGTTATTGTGTTAAAATTGTAATGGACATAAATAAGCTTACTAGATTTTTTTGAACACTACCTTAGGTAGCTTATATTTGTAGAGCTTCAAATTGTAGCTACAGCTCGCAAAAGTTAGTGTACAGAATGGACCTACAATTTTAATATAAAATCAAAAGCTATCAAAAAGTTCTAAAAAAAACTGCGTGCATAACAGACCATTAATCACATTATTTGATCCTACACTCTGCACTCGTATTAAGCACATTTCATAAAATTTTATCAATTTGTTATAAAAGTTCTATGGAGTAAAATATTCATGATACTACTCTACAGGACACTCGTCTTATATAATTCACTTTTTTGTACCAATATAATCGAAGTGGTGAAAAATATAGATATTGTATTTATTTATTGTGGCACATTGTACACTGCCCATCCTCATCGTGTAGGTGTGGTTGGAATACTGTAAATTGGAATTAGCCAATTGCCAATTGGGGGTTCTTTATAGATATATGTTTTGCTTATTGTGTACTAATAAATACCACAACTTATATTTTAATGTTACCGAAAAAGAATTTCTTACACCTAAATCCCTGTTACCGCCTAAGTCCTTATACTTATATTTACTTAATTTTATAATGAAATACAGAAATAGTGAAAGCTTATTCGAAATCTTGATAGACGTATGTGTTACGAAACTGGGAATATGACTTCGGACGTCCGCAATGGGTTTGATAGAATCTGAGGATCGTTATTGCAACGATTTTCTTAAAACAGTATTGCCCGCGTATCGGTGCAATTATTTCCCAGGATACAACAGACTCAGCGGAGGCGAACTGGGACACTATTTCAGAATGCTTGTGTGTTGGAGGATGTTTTGAATGAATTGGAATGAAGCCTAGCACGCATATTTATAGATGGCTAAGAGTTGTGTTGTTTCAATGAAACGACACAACCATTCGTTTGAATACGCAGCCATTCGTTTGAATAAGCAGCTATTCGTTTGAATACGCATCTATTCGTTTGAATACGCATCCATCCGTTTGAATTCGCTGCTCTTCATTTGAATTCGCACCTTTCTGTTTGAATTTGAAACTCTCTGCCAAAGGTTGCAGCTTTCCGTTTGAATGCTGCTACTTCCATTCAAATTCGAAAGAGAAGAAATAAATAAAAATAATAATTAAAGCCCTAAGAAGCAAAACCGGGTTGATCAGGTCCGTGATGCCTCAAGGAGAATTTTATCTTCTCTAACTAATGTGAGATTAACTCCCATCCACACCTTTAAAAAGCCCCATTCCCAACAATCCCCCACATGAATGGGATATAGTTTTAAGCATTCGTTACATTATCTCTGCATAGATAAAGTAGGCGTCCCTTTGAACTTTATCCTTGTTTTAATTGTTTCACCTTACTGGCTGTCCAGTAGACACGATGTCTTTGAACTGTCCTGCCGTTTGTGTAAGATTCCCACAAATAAAACGCATAGACCATTTCTTTATTAGTTCCGTTCTCATTGTTTTGTCCATTTTGGCCGTGGACACGCCTGGTTCTGCAAGAGTTTAAGAGAACTAAGCCTCCCGGTTCTCCTTTGAAGCGGCCCCACTTCACTCTCACATAGGTGATTATTTAAGTTTCGGAGTATTACACTTACTCACTTAAATATCATTAAAGCATTATTTGCTATCCTTGATCATCATGTCACTGTTTCGCGACAGGAATGAGTAGAGGGATTGCCCCCACAGTGACTCTGTTTAGTCTCACGGTTAGGTTGTCCCTTTGAACCTAGATCTTAGGATCTCTAGTCAACTAGGTTGGGTTTTCCTTCGTGAACTAATTAATCCAAGGCTTTACACCCATTCCTTTTGTCAACTTTTCAACCGATTCTCTATTTAAACCTTTGGTTAACGGATCCGCTAGATTATCTTTTGACTTCACATAGTCAATTGAGATAATTCCGGTTGAAAGCAATTGTCTAATGGTATTATGTCGACGACGAATGTGCCTCGACTTACCATTGTACATAGTACTATGTGCTCTTCCTATCGCGGATTGACTATCACAATGTATGCTGATAGGTGGCACATGTTTTTCCTATTTTGGAATATCCTCTAAAAAGTTTCTTAGCCATTCGGCCTCTTCGGCACATTTGTCTAACGCAAAGAATTCGGATTCCATGGTAGACCTGACTATAACAGTTTGCCTTGAGGATTTCCAAGACACAGCGCCTCCGGCTAACATGAAAATATAGTCACTTGTACTCTTTCTGTCTTTCATATCGGATATCCAGTTTGCATCCTTGTATCCTTCTAACACGGACGGATATCTCGTATAATGTAGACCAAAGTTCCGAGTATGCCTTAGATACCTAAGTAATCTAATTATCGCTGTCTAATGCTCGCGACTTGGATTACTTGTATATGAACTTAATTTACTTACAGCGTAAGCGATATCTGGTCTCGTACAACTCATTAGATACATTAGGCTTCCAATAATCCGTGAGTATTCTAACTGAGAAATACCTTCTCCACGGTTTTTGGACAGATGAACACTATTATCTAATGGCGTTCTGGCGATGCCTTTGTCATTATTGCTGAATTTATCAAGTATTTTGTCTATATAATGAGCTTGACTCAATACTAGACCATCAGATGTTTTTATGATCTTAATTCCTAAGATAACATCAGCAATGCCCAAATCTTTCATGTCAAATTTAGAATTTAACATGTTCTTTGTAGACTTAATCAATTTTTCACTGTTGCCAATAATGATTATGTCGTCTACATATAAACATAGGATGACATAGTCATCTCCCAGTTTTTTAACGTAAATACACTCATCGCATTCGTTAATTTTAAAACCACTAGTAGTCATTGCTTGATCAAACTTCTCATGCCATTTCTTTGGAGCTTGTTTCAAGCCGTATAATGATTTTACTAGTTTACAAACTTTCGTTCCGTTTGATGGTGATTGGAATCCCTCGGGTTGTTCCATATAGATTTCTTCATCTAAATCACCATTTAGGAAAACTGTTTTTACATCCATTTGATGTACTTCTAAATTTCTTAAGGCCGCAATAGCAAGTATCACCCTTATAGAATTTATACGTGAGACCGGTGAATATGTATCAAAATAATCAATACCTTCTTTTTGATATCATTTAATCACGAGTCTTGCTTTGTACTTATCGATTGTTCCATCCGATTTTATTTTCCGTTTGAACACCCATTTGGATCCTAAACACTTGTTCTCCGGAGGGAGATCCACTAATTCCCACATATGATTTTGTAAGATAGAATCGAGTTAACTGTTGATGGCTTCTTTCCAGAGAGGCCCATCCAGTGAACTCATTGCCTCGGCGTACGTAAGTGGTTCTTTTTCGACCAAATATGTCACAAAATCCTCACCGAATGATTTTTCGATTCTAGCTCTCTTGCTTCGTCTTAATTCTGTAGTCTGATTTTGAGATTTCTTTGTTTAGTCGTTTTAACGAAGAATCACGTTCATTACTAGACTTACACGGAAATGTCGTTTCGAAGAACGATGCATTCCTTGATTCCATGACAGAATTCTTGTGTATATCCGGTATTTCGAAT
This sequence comes from Hygrophila difformis, assembly GCA_030278955.1. Classification (NCBI taxonomy): domain Eukaryota; kingdom Viridiplantae; phylum Streptophyta; class Magnoliopsida; order Lamiales; family Acanthaceae; genus Hygrophila; species Hygrophila difformis. The sequence continues at coordinate 46,873,808 of JAOANR010000004.1, forward strand.
CATACACAAGGAAGCAATATGCACTAATATTGTGTGCATAGCCGATAAAAATACAGTCCACTGTTTTAAGACCAATTTTTACGGTTTTTGGTAGAGGAACTGCTACCTTTGCGAGACACCCCCACACTCTTAAGTATTTATAGGATGGCCTCTTTCCTTTCCATAATTCATATGGAGTCTTGTCTTCAGTTTTCCGAGGAATTCTATTTAATAAATAGTTTCCTGACAAGATAGCTTCTCCCCACATATTGGGAGGTAGTCCCGAACTTAGTAACATTGCATTCATCATTTCTTTTAGTGTTCTATTTTTCCGTTCGGCTACTCCATTGGATTGAGGTGAATAGGGTGCAGTCACTTCATGAATGATTCCATGTTGTGCGCAAAAGTTACCAATCGGTACTTGATATTCACCACCTATATCACTTCTTAATCTTTTTATTCTTTTACCGAGTTGATTTTCAACTTCATTTTTGTAAAGAATAAATTTTTCAAGAGCTTCATCTTTGCTCTTTAGCAAAAATACATAACAATATTTTGTGCTATCGTCAATAAAAGTAATAAAATATTTATTACCCCCTCGTGTTTGAACATTTTTCAAATCACAAACGTCGGTATGGACTAGTTCAAGCAGTTCAGTGTTTCATTGCACTGATTGAAATGATGTTCTTGTTAATTTTGCCTCAACGCAAATTTCACATTTGTGTTTAGAGTCGATTTGGAATGTTGGGATATGATTCAAGTTAATTAATCGACGTATCGAATCAAAATTAACGTGACCCAATCTACCATGCCATACATTTGAAGACTCAAGCAAGTAAGCAGAAGAGATATTTTTATTGTCAACAATAGGCATTACATTTAATTTGAACAACACTTCGGTTGTTGCATATCCTTTCCCAACAAACACTCCAGACTTTGACAAAATAACCTTGTCGGACTCATACACGGCCCTAAAGCCACCTTTGTTCAGCATGTATCCGGACACAAGGTTCTTGCGAACTTCTGGCACATACAAGACATCCTTTAGCGTTAGAACCATTCCGGAAGTCATCTTCAGCTTTATGCTTCATTTCCCTTGAACATCTGCCACTACCGAGGTTGCTGTATAGACCTTTTCTCCTTGAACAGGTTCAAAGGTCGAAAAGTGGCTTCTTTGGCTGCATACATGCCTAGTGGCTCCGGAGTCAATATACCATTCCTTTGGATTGGATTCAATTATGTTTACCTCGGACACGATGGCAACGAGGTTCATGTTCTCTAATTCATTTGCGACAGCCGTCACCATGTTGGCCTCGGTTTGCTTCTTGGGCAGACGACACTCAGCAGATCGATGGCCTTGTTGTCCACAGTTGACGCACTTCCCTTGGAATTTCTTCTTTGTTACACCACCGATAGCTCCGAGTTTTCCTTTATTTTTATTTTTGCCTTTGGAGCCTTTTCCGTGTTCAATTGTGTTGATCTTTGCCTCAGCATTTGTCACAATTGGTTCGGATTTTATGTTGTCTTCTTCAATGCGAAGTCTAACAATCAGATCTTCCAAAGACATCTGCTTTCGTTTGTGCTTGAGATAGTTTTTGAAATCCTTCCAAGCCGGTGGCAACTTCTCGATGATGGCAGCCACTTGAAAAGTTTCGCCTATCGCCATGCCCTCAGCAAGGATTTCGTGAATTATGATTTGTATCTCTTGCACTTGGCTTATGACTATTTTGGAATCGACCATTTTATAGTCGAGGAATCGTCCGACTTTGAGCCGGCATCCTCTGACTTGTATTTTCGATCGAGTGATTCCCACAAGTCTTTTGCAGTCTTATACTCACAGTAGAAATTATATAATAATCGTGAACACAATTCAGAATATAATTTCGACATAGAAAATCACAATGGTTCCAAGCCTCAACAGCATGTAGAGTTTGAGAATCAGTGTTACCTTCAGGGATTGTCGGAGCTTCCTCCTTTAAGCATCTCGCCAGGTTGAGCGTGGTTAAGTAGAACAACATCTTTTGTTGCCATCATTTGAAGGTTGCTGCCGCTCCATTGAACTTTTCGGGCTTGTCGACATGGCTGGTCGGGAAAGTTTGAGCAGCAACATTGGTCGTTCGTGGCCCCTGGTTGTTGGCAGCATTTGCATCGTCGGTGGAGGATGAAGCCATAGCGCAAGTTCGAAGTAGAATACTGTTTTAAGATTGTTACGAAACTGGGAATATGACTTCGAACGTACGCAATGGGTTTGATAGAATCTGAGGATCGTTATTGCAACGATTTCCTTAAAACAGTATTGCCCGCGTATCGGTGCAACTGTTTCCCAGGATACAACAGACTCGACGGAGGCGAACTGGAACACTATTTCAGAATGCTTGTGTGTTGGAGGATGTTTCGAATGAATTGGAATGAAGCCTAGCACGCATATTTATAGATGGCTAAGAGTTGTGTTGTTTCAATGAAACGACACAACCATTCGTTTGAATACGCAATCATTCGTTTGAATAAACAGCTATTCGTTTGAATACGCATCTATTCGTTTGAATACACATCCATCCGTTTGAATTCGCTGCTCTTCATTTGAATTCGCACCTTTCTGTTTGAATTCGAAACTCTCTGCCAAAGGTTGCAGCTTTCCGTTTGAATGCTGCTGCTTCCATTCAAATTCGAAAGAGAAGAAATAAATAAAAATAATAATTAAAGCCCTAAGAAGCAAAACCGGGTTGATCAGGTCCGTGATGCCTCAAGGAGAATTTTATCTTCTCTAACTAATGTGGGATTAACTCCCATTCACACCTTTAAAAAGCCCCATTTCCAACAGTATGTAGTGTACATTTTAAGTTTTGCAAATGTGTAGTGGTTTGAGTGCAATACTTATATCTTTGATCAAATCAATGCACTTATTGAGTGAAATTGATGATTTGATTTAATATTCCCACCAAAGACTGATATTCAAATATTGACTTTTATTGTTTTGTTTGACATTTAACTCGATTTCCATTTTCCACACCCACCAATCATGCACATTGCACACTCATCTCCCTTATTTCTACTTTTTTTAATTTATAAATATCGATTATTATTTGTTTGCAAAGCCCAAGCCAAGATAATGTCCATTACTCCCTCCGTTCCTTATTAGATGATATTTTAGCAAAAATCACACCTACAAAGGAATGTCATTATTATTGTTTAATTTTCTACTTTTACCCCTACTCTAGAAAAAAAAAGTAAAATTAAAGTGGTGAGATATTATCATATTGCACAATATTTTAGGAGTAATATTTATGAAAAGATAAGGGTAATATTATAAAAGTATGATATAAATATGTAAAATGACAACTATTTTGGAACGCTTTTTAGTTTTTAAAAAGACAACTAAAAAGAAACGGAGGGAGGATTATTGAATTTCTACTTTGAATTTATAAATGATCACTACTTCCTTTTTTTTTGGCTACTGAGCCCCAGCATGCAGTTTAATGCACATTTTAAATCATTAAAAACTCAAATTTCGTACAAGTAAAAATTCTAAAAATTTGATATTTAAAACCTATAAGACGAGATAAATTTAACAATATCTCACTTGGCTATATTTTAACTATGATAAAACTTCAAGTTAAAGTATTTATGTGAATAGTATCAAATTCACAAACGTAGCTATATTGAAAAACGGAGGAAGTACTATTACATTTTAATACTATTGTGACTTGTGTGTAGAAACAAATCTCCAGATATTAGTCTTGGACTCAATGTAAATACTCGGTACATGACTCTCCCCCACATCCGTATATGATTGAAAAAGGACCAAACTATTGTTATTTCAGTAACATGAAACTGACTGAACGAAACCGCAAGTAATCTATTTTTAGTTGATTTTATTAACACAGATATAAAAATAAAAAAAAATAAAAAAAAATAAAAAAAAACGCCATGTTCTGTAACACAATTGTAAACAGCCAATTTATTTTATTGAGAATTGAGTAGAAGAAGAACAAGAACTCAAAATACAGTTGAACTCAAATCACGCCACAATCTATGCAGTTTCCTAATTTAGCAAGGAATAATTGGGAAATATGGACATTGTAGAAGTAAAATAATATACTCCTATCCACAATGAAATTAAAATTAAAAATTCTACATACATAGTAGCATATAGCACATAATAATCAGTTCAACACAACCAACAAGAGTGACAGCAGGCCAGCAGCCCGGTCAAATTTCTCGCACAACAAACACCTCTCTCAATAAAAAAAAAGGAAAAATTAAAATTAAAATTTCCAATTCTTTCAAATCATAAAAAAAAGAGGAGTTAAATATAGAATATTTCTATATATATGAATATTAAGAATAATTTTTTTATGGAGAAAATTACTGGAGGAATTGAATCAGAATTCCTTGCCTTTCAGCTGCGGCAACGAGTGATGGCGCTGCAGCCGCGCCGGTAGGGATTGGCCTGCGCGCCGGGTCGGCAGTTGTAGTACGACGCGCCGCGGCGGGAGCAGGGGACGCTGTTCCTCTGGAGCGCACCGTAGCTGATGTAGCGGCGCACCGCTAAGATGCGCCGGGTGGACTCGGAATCCAGCTCGAACTCTTCTTCGTCGTCGTCGTCGAGGCACTCCGCTACGGTGCCTCTGCAGCTGGATCTCGGGAACGACGGGGGCATCCACGTCATCGCGTCGGCGTGGACATCGGCGGCGGAGGATGCGGCCGACAAATTGGAGGTGAGTGAGATTGAGGCGAATGCGCAGAGAATGAAGAGCATTTTCCAAGCGGGTGCCATATTGGTTAGTTCCGATGGAAAAAGGAGGGTAAGGGTGGGTATGGATTCTGATATGAGAAATCTGTGTGCGACGAATCTGGAGGTTTGGGGTTTGTCTCTCTAGTCTCTCTAGATTCGCTCACTTTATGCGTGGGGGGTGTGAGAGAGAGAGAGAAAAAAAAAAAAAAAAAAGAAAAGGAACAAACCTACTAAAGCAAGTGGTGAAAAGGCTTCTTTACTCCACATACATACACGGTTACACAGTTATCTCAATTCTATTCTTTTATTTATTTATTTATTTATTTTATTATTATTATTATTATTATTATTATTATTATTATTATTATTATTATTATTATCTTTTCGAATTCGAAGTTAGAGAAAGAATTGTAGGAGTTTATATAATGAGCAATTGGATAAAAATAACCCTGAACTTATTGGAGTTGTCCATCTATACACCTAAACTTTTTTTTGGGAAAAAAATAACCCTAAACTATAAAAAGATATAAAATCATAAGCTTCCATCCATTTCTTCCGTTAAAGACCAATTAAACGTTAACTGGAAAGGACAAAATAGTATATAAACATTTTTTACCCATTTATGACCCGGTTTGTATCTAGAAACCCGTCACATAGACCCTTCTTCCTCTTCATCTCACGCATTCAAAACCATAAATCCCAAACCTCAAAAATTTTCATTCTCCCTCTGCGTTCAGCGCCAACGTATTGCATATGTTTCAAAGCAAGCAGTAATACTATTTTCTGAAGGCCCTATTAAAGTGCAGATTCGATTTCTTGGTATGGAGGGAATAGGGTTCTGGAGTTGAATGGATATTCTAAACCTAAAGGTAATGAAACCACTATTGCTTTCTAGACTCCTGGTCCAAATTCTTCATTCTCTGCCAGAATTCATTTAAGTTTAGAGTTATTTACAGAATTTGCAAAATTTAATTTTTCTCAATTAGCCACATCGTTGGAGGGGCACATTTGGAAATGGAATCTGCTGCAAAATTTTCAGGGCAATAATTGCTTAATTGTTTATATTCTTCGAATTATTTTGTTTTATGTGCATCTGGGTTTGTATGCCTTTGAATGATTCAATTATAAAATCCTACGCAAATTGCCAATTTATCAGTACCCAATCTATGCAAATTTGACTTTGAATATTATTTACTACACGACCAAGTCATGGAAAGGAATGGTGCAAGCAATACTTAGGAAAAGGCTAGCCAAATCCATAACAAATTTGAACATGATCAACAGAGAAGACTGAGGGAGATCACTGGTGTATAATATTGCAACTCCAGTGGCTTCTAAATGATGACCTGCAAGAAAAGCATAGAAGTCTGGTAAATCCTGTTTTTCGCTTGGAGAAATTGAAGGTTATTCAGGACTAATTTTCCCATTGTTTCTGGACCTTGTACATGGCATATACTACAACTTTACTTTTTATCCTTGGTCGCAACTAATAATGTTGTCTAATTGCTCATGTTGTAGAATATGCTACCAGCATTTTATTTGCGTTGTGCTGATTTGCTGCGGAAATGGGGAAAAATAGATCCAATGAAAGGTTCAGTTGAAGTATATGTGTGGCCAAGGGCAAGTGAATCGACTCTTGTCAAGGGGAATTCCTATTGGTTAGGGTTACAAGTGCATACTTTACAGGTCTCTCACAAACCAGGTCAATAATGGATAAAAAATGTGTATAGACTATTTTGTCCTTTGTAGTTAACGTTTAATTTGTTTTTAACGGAAGAAATAGAAGGAAGTTTATGATTTTATATCTTTTGACAGTTTAGGGTTATTTTTTTCCAAAAAAAAAGTTTAGGTGTATAGATGGACAATTTCAATAAGTTCGGGGTTATTTTTTTCTAATTGCTCTTATATAATATACTCCATCCGTTTCTTTTTAGTGATTAAAAAGTACTTTTTTTCGTTTCTTTTTAAAGGTTACACTTCTCATTTACACGTATGTCAATGCACATTTTCAACGATTAATAACTCAAATTTGGTACAAGTAAAAAAATTCTTAAAATTTGATATTTAAAAATTAGAAGATAAGAAGAATCCAACAAAATCTCACTTGGCTATATTGTGTCTTCTATAACTATAACAAAAATAGAAGTCAAAGTACTACAATGAACAGTAAAAAAGTCAACACGTAACATTTAAAAAGAAACGGAGGGAGTATATTTCATAATAGTTGTCATTTGTAGGTAGTATTATATTACGTTTTATTTTATATGAATGCTATTTGTTTATATTTACTAGGAAAAAGTTTAGTTGAAGGGTAAAAATAAAAATTTATGAGTTAATTAATGCAAATCTTGGTTATTGCAATTGAGTTGAAAGAGACAACTATTTAAGAATGGACGGAGTAAGTTATAAACTAATAAAGGGAACAGATAACCACAGACAAATTTTCATACCTATTTATTTATTTATTTATATAAATATATTTTTATTTTTATTTTTATTAGGTTTTACGATTGTAGTGCAATGCAAACCTATACAAAGATGTAGGGTGTAAATGAGATTGATAGACTCGTAAAATATTCAGGCTCGACTCGATCAAAGCTCGACTCGAAAAGGCTCGACTCGAATTCGAGATCGGCTCGGAATATTAATGAGTCAAGCCGAGCTAATCAATACCGGCTTGAAAGCTCAATAATAGGCTCGAATATATTATATATATATATTTTTTCCTTTCTTAAAAATTTAGTATATTTTCTTTCTTAATAAATGTGAGGAAGTCCAATCTTTTATATATGTCATTTTGTGAGTTGGGACTATTAACATGAACTAGAAATAGTGGTTTAATGTCCATCCTGGTTGTATATTTTGATACATGTCATTTTGTGAGTTAAAAGTTGTGACTATTAGCAGGAACTATGAATAGTTTAATATATTTATACAGAAATCCATCTTTCAAGTTTTTAAGGTCATTATTCAATAATTTAAAATTTTTTAGTATCGGGCCCAATGTGGCTTGGGGAGTGGAGATACCCGGTAATTCAACCCCGAGAAAAAAAAAAAAAAAAAAACTAAAATTTATGTCGAGCTTTTTGGCCCTTCGGGCCGAGCTCGAGTTTCAATATATTGTGTCGAGCTCGAGCCAAGCTCAATTTTTTGAAGGTCGTCGAGCTTCGAGCTCGAGCCGAGCTGAACTTAGACTTAACCGAGCCGAGGCGAGCTATACCAGGCTCGAGCTCGGCTCGGCTCATTTTCACCTCTACAAAGATTATTCTAGCATCTCTAAGGGCCGCAAATCCCTAGAAGACATAATTCTTCATATACAAAAGTTTGAATTTGAAACTTTTGTTTAAGTTGCCGGAACCTAATAGCACTCAAGCAAGTGCATTTGATGCCAAAGTCACATCTTTTAATAATAATTATTATCTGTTTTATATTTCTGTTAAATTAAAAGTAGTATTCTCTTTTAGGGAAAAAAAAATCCAGAAACTGAATAGTGGACTAGTGAGCAGAAGTCGAAAGGGATTTCCTCTGAAAACTATGTAAAGTGAAAATGACCTTTTAGGCTTTGTTTAGAGTTTTTCCTTTTTTTTCTTTTTTTTTTTTCTTCCCTTTGTTTTTGGAAAAAAAATATCTATAAATGTTTATGCAAATATATATATATATAAATTGTAAAAAATGATATATAATTTTAATAATTATAATAGTTCCACGCAGTTGTAAAATCTATTACAGAAAATGGCTTCGGCCCTCCTACAAATAGTCCCAGCTAGATCATGTGTTTATCTGACCATTCAATTGATTTTACAATCCAAGAAGAATGTGATTTTTCATATTGTTTATATGATTATTTTTCAGCCATTCGAGCTCACATACAATTATACAAATTCATTGTTAGATCACTTGTTCGTATATTTTAATCTTTTTTTAGGTGAATACCAGATATCCTCAGGCCTTCGTATATTTTAATCTTGTCTAGGGTTAAAAATGAATATCACGATTTTTATTATAACAAAATAAATAATACTCCCTTGTATACTTGACACGGAAATGTGATCGGTCAAATTTACTACCTATGTTTTGTGATATATTTTTTTGTATTAGAATAATTAATTGATGATCAAGGATAATATAATAAATTGTCACTATTTTCTTAATAGGCGTAAAAGTTATATACTAGCTCACAAGAAAATATGGACGGTGGAATGGTGGGGGTCTATATGATAGTATTTAAATTACACAACAAAAAAATATTCTTTTCTAGGTGCAAAACTGCATTTTTTGGGGGCCAATATTCGTGGGATGAATTCCATCTAAAAAAAATAAACAGAACCCATTTATCTCAAGACTCAAAAGCCCTCATTTTTTAGTACCCAATCAAAATGCCTCATTTCAAAAACTATAAAAATAAGAAATAAAAAGTACTCCCTTCCTTATCCAATAATTGCAACACTTTCCTTTTTGGGTTGTTTCAAAATAATTTTAACATTTTTTTGGTAACTTTTTCCCATCCACACTACTTTTCCCATTTCTTTCTCTCTCATCTAATTAAATTGTATGGTTTGGACTCCCACACATCTTTGCGGACACATGAGTGTCACTGTTGATGAAAAATATCTCAACCACTCATTTTCCCATTTCTTAAAACCTATGCCAATCCTCAATATTTCAATTATATAGAAACGGAGGGAGTACATTGCAGTACATTAATAGAAGTCTAGCTAATCCTTGCTTTAAAAACTATCCTTATCTTTATCTTCATACTTTATTTAAAACAAAACAGTGAATCAATGAATATTTTTTTAGAATGTAAAAAATCATCAACAAACATGAAATTTCACAAGAGTTTACCTTTTGAACGGTGGGTGCAATGGAACAAATTCCCTCCAATTATCCCAGCATAAACCCATATAATTTTAATCCATAATATATGTCTATAGGAAACAAATTCAATTGGAAAAAATATATATGTATATTCTTAAACCCCAAATGCAAATATGCTATATGGCATATATATTAAAGCCCTGAAATTAAACCTATGTAAGGTCGTAGTAATTACAGAATGAAAGACCGGTAAGAAGTTGCTTAGACTTTAGATGGAGGAGTGATGGTGGGGGCAAGAAAGTTCTGAAACCCATTTTAAATTTTACTAGTAGAAGCCAAGCTAAGCAGGTACAGTAACAATTAAGAGCCGGTCGAGCCGTCAAATTTCAATTTTTGGCATAGTTGTTAAGATCCCGATCCTGATCTTAGGATCTTACGATTACGATCACACCTCTCTAAAACGATCCCGATCCTTGTAGGATCTTAAAATTAGTAAGATCTCGATCCTGATAGTAAAAGATTACGATCTTATGGTCATACTTCCTCAAACGCTTCTACGATCTTACGACCATACCCTCTTAAACGCATAGAATTTTTATAGTATTTTATAATTTGGGATCAAAGTAATTTTATTTCTTTAATTTTAAACTTAAGAGCTTGTATTCCTTATATATGATGTGTAAAAAAATATAATATGTATGTGAAAATATTTTATGTTTGATTGTAATGTTTTCGTACTGTATTATATTAATTAATTTGCAAGATTCATAAACACACGAAATAATGCTTTTATTTGTTAATATGCAAAATTGCATTTATCCATTATTGTAATTTCATAAAATCTTAGGATCCCGATTCGATCCTACGATCCCGATCTTGCAAAGAGAAAAACGATCACATATAGGATCCCGATCTTAACAACCTTGATTTTGGGGGACAGATAAATCAGATGTGGGCTTGGGTGGAGCAGGTGTCGCAATTTTGGTGAATTAGTAGTACTGTACATGTTTGGTGATGGTAATGAATACTAGTATGGGATTAGGTCCCCCCCATTGTAATAGTAGTAACTTTCCAGCACAAAAAAAGTAAATGGAAAACCTAGCACCTGATGCCTTCCAGAATCCAGAATTCCAGTTTCCCCTCTTCTTTTTTGTGCCACTTTCAGTGTATTGTGTGTGGGTGGGGCTGGACACTTTTAATTGTGGGATATGTGGGCTCACTTCCTCACAATTAACTCAGCGCCAAACGAGTCTTTACCCTAACCATTCTAAAATAACAATTTTTAGATTTTCAACATCTTTTACATGGATAATTGAACCGTGACTATTAAAATTCTATTATCCCTGAAGTTATTTAGTGATTCTATATGCACACACCGGTTTCACATTATATTGGGGACAATCACAAATGAAATTCCCTCAACAAAAGTGAGTGTTCCTACTATGAAATGCATAGCATTATTCAAAATAATAAGTTCCAGGAAAAGAACGTACTCGAAGGAGTGTGTCGAAATGTCCGGCGACTTTAAGAAAAAAAAAATGGAGATGGTGGATGCTGTTGAATTAGTGTGAGGACTGAGGTGTCTTCAGAGGTGTGTCCTTAAACACGTCCAGCAGTATTCTGTGATGGAAACCAATACTATATTTTAACTCTTTAGCATATCCCTACAAGTATGAGCACTTTGAGTAATGAATGGTGATGGGAGTCACTACAAAATTTGTGTGTCCACATGAGCCATGAAATAACTGCATTTACATGTACCTTTCTCGCTTGATCTTGCCTGAGCTCGATCCTCGTCCATTTCGTCACCTAGATTTTTTTTATTTTTATTTTTTTAAGAAAAACAACAAAACAAAAAAAAGATAGCCTCAAAAGTTACCAAATCAAACAAACCGTGCAATGAAGATGAACACATCACAATTGGATGCCGCAGAAATCATAACATACACGTAGGTCATGATATAAGTAGGTAACACAAGTAGGAATGGCAATGGGCCGGTTTTGGGGCGGGGAATAGCATCACTATCCTCAAAACTGTTAGTATTTTCATTCCTCAAAACTGGCCCGTTCGACATTGTCGGGGATCCCCATTGGGTATCGTGATTTCCCTGATCCCCATCGGGGATTCAATACACATCAACTTTCAATTTTTTTCGGTAATTGGAAAGGTCGGAGATATATTATTTAAGCCAAATTTCAATTTCACTAATCATAATATGAAAACATACACATGAATTATTTAAATAAACCTAATCAACATAAAATATTTATAATAATTTCCAATATATAATCTATCTATCAAACTAATAAGCTTTGTCACCCATTTTTTAATTATTTTGGATGAACTGAGTAAAATTCATAAAATATAGTAATATATAAAATATTAATTATAATATACAAAATATAAAATATATGAGGGTGGGCCGGGACGGGAAGTAAATATATGAGGGTGGGCCGGGGTGGGGACTACTTCCCCGTCCCCATCCCCGTCCCCATCCCCGGAAAAATTCCTCATCCCCGGCCCATCCCCAATAACTCTATCCCCAAAACCAAACCATTTAGGTTTTCACCATTGGGGATAGGCTTTTTTTTTTTTTTTTTTCGGGGAAAAAGGAGGGCCGGAGCCTATATTAATCGAACACCTGAAAGGTGTGGTACAGACCTATAAGGTCAGCATCAAGTATGTTGTACATGAATTCAGGAGGCCTAAGACAATGGTGAACTCTTCCAACAATTGGAGCACCTTTGAGAAAAAAATCGGCAGCAGAATTACATTCACGAGGGACAAGGGAGAAGAGGGTTTCCCAGTGCCAAGTTGTCATGAGCTTAATACGATCGATCCATTGTTGTAGATCACCAGTGGCACTAGTATTGTTGTTGATGAGCTCCAAGGCCTCGGCACAATCAGACTCAATGATCAACCTTTGAATTCCCAAAGACCAAGCCATCTGCATAGTAATAAGGATGGCTTTGACTTCAGCTTGAAGACCAGTAGTGAAGCTATCTTGGATCCGGATACCACCAAGCCATGCACCAGTTTCTGAGCGGAGGATGCCACCAGCTAAACCCTTGGCTCGAGACAGACTCCCATCGCAGTTAGCCTTGGTCCAGCGGGCTGGAGGTTTTTCCCATCGAGTTCTGCTACAACTCCAAGCTTTGACACCAAAGGCTTTGAATTCAGTCCGAGCAGCAAGGAAAGCCTTCGTGGTCCTGTGAATCATGAAATGAACAGTTTCCCATTTGATTTGTGCATGAGCATAGAGCTCCTTGCATCTTAATTTCCAGATAAGCCAAATTCCATTGGCAAAAAGGGATGCCTGATCTTCACCAACTTCTTTTCAGTGCATGGCTAAAAGCCAGTCCTTGATGCAAGGCTTATCAAATCCATCATATGAGCTGAAACCAAGTTTAGACCACACCACAGCTGATGAAGGGCAATCTCGAAGAGCATGGATACAATCTTCTACTTCTCCACATTTCCAACAGGTTGAGGCAGTGGAAATATGTCTGGTGTATCTCTCCTTAGCAGTTAAAAGCTTTTCATGCATGACAAGCCAAAGAAAGAACTTCGTGCGATGATGAACAGGCCATTTCCAAATGGTCTCCCAATGTGAGCTAGCCATGGAAAGGTGATCTGCATTCCAGGACTTGATGGTACTGCTGACTGAAAACTGGCCTCTAGAGCATGGTCTCCAAAAAGGGCAATCCTCCCGATCAGATAGAATTGGTGGGGCCTCAAGGGACAGGTGGTGCAAACCTTCCGGAGATAGGATAGTACTGAGGGCCTGCATATTCCATTCTGCATGGTGGATATAAGAATCGATAGTTCTTCCCAAATCAACCGAAGTGAGGGGACGAGAGAGATAATCCTGCAATTTAAAACAAGTTTTAGTCCAATTATCCTGCCAAAAAAATACATCCTTACCAGTCCCAACTTTCCAACCAAGCAAGTCAGCAAAGGATTGGTGAATGGAGCATAGGTCTCGTGCAAACTGAGAAAGAGAGTGGCGATGATGAGTGAATTTGTGGCCACTCCATCCATATCTAATTTTCATGAGAGTAGTCCATTGTGTCCTCCTGGTAAGCAACCCCCACCAGCTTTTCATGAGCAAAGCATCATTGATCTCTTGAATCTTTTTAATGCCCAATCCTCCACAACCCTTAGGTAAAGTGACAGTACCCCAAGCAATAAGATGAACTTTGTGGACATTAGAAGAAGAACCCCACAAGAAGTTCCTGCAAATTCTCTCCATATCACAAATGGTTTTTTTGGGGAGTTTGAAAACCTGCATGACATATTGGCCTAGAGCATGCAAAACAGAGTTAATAAGTGTAACACGTCCTGCAAGGCTAAGAAAACGATGAGACCAACCATTCAATTTAGATCTCATTTTATCTAACAAAAAAGAAAAATCATTATGAGATTTCCTGTTGGTGGATATAGGAATACCTAGATAAGTTCCCAGATTATGAAAAATATCAAAACCTAACTCATTAGAAATGCTTCTTCTATCCTGCCTATTGACTGTTTTCCCAAAATAGAGACGAGATTTAGCAGTACTAATAGTCAAACCAGAGAGACTACAGAATTGAGAAAGGATATTCTTGATAAGGATTGCTTGATCAGCCGTGGCTTTGGAAAACAAGAGGATGTCATCTGCAAAAAATAAATAAGGTACTAACACCTGACCATGACGCCATGAAATAGGTTTCCAAGAACCATTATTGACAGCCCCAGTAATCATGGAAGCAAGACGCTCCATGCAAAGTATAAAGATGTAAGGAGATAATGGGTCGCCTTGCCTAACACCACGGGATGGGGCAAAGGACTGTGAAGCATTGCCATTCCATATCACCTGAAAAGTAGAGGAAGTGATGCAAGACATAATGAAAGTAATGCTCACTCTAGGAAAGCCAAACTTGGATAATGTATCCCTAATGAAATCCCAATTAAGCTTATCATAGGCCTTCTCCAAGTCTAATTTAAGAATCATATAACCAGGTTTTGCAGTGGATTTCTCTAAAAAGTGATGGATCTCCCTGCAGAGTATAATATTATCTTGAATTATTCGCCCTTTGACAAAGCTGGCCTGACCATGACCAATAATCCGGGGAAGAAAAGAAGCCATGCGGTGTACAAGAATCTTGGTAATGATCTTATATAAGACATTGCAAAGGCTAATTGGACGAAATTGAGTGATAGATTTGGGATTGGGAATTTTGGGAATAAGAACTAGAGAAGTAAGGTTGATGGCAGCTAAAGGATATTGGCCAGAGAAGCATCTAAGGATAAACTGATAAACTGACTTCCCCACGACTTTCCAGTTTTGTTGGTAGAACATAGCATGAAGTCCATCCGGTCCAGGTGCCTTGAGGGGAGCCATACTTTTAACTGCAAGCCAGACCTCCTCCATAGAAGGGATGTTAGTCAAGATCTCAGCCTCCGCAGGTGTAATGGTGATAAAAGGTGCAGAAGAGACATGAACCAGGTCTGTAGTCTCAGGAGTATTGCCATATAGTTGTTTATAGTAGGCAAGAACCATAGACTGAATCTCCTTATCCCCAGTGAAAGTAGTTCCAGCTGAATCATCAAGAATAGAGAATGTCTTTTTCCTTTTGCGAGCTTTAACAAAGTTATGGAAAAACTTGGTATTTTGATCACCCGCTAAACTCCAATCTCTTGTACTACGTTGGATCCAAATGATCTCTTCCCTTTCCAAGATTTTATCAAGATCAAAACTAAGCTGTCGATGCAATCTACTCAGGAATCTGTTATTCTCCCAGTCAAGTTGTTGTTCAATCCCTTGTAGTCTAGCCCGAATCCTCTTTTTCCTGATGCCCATATTACTAAAAATTTTGTTATCCCAATCAGTGACAGCATTCCGGAATTGAGATAAGGACTCATGGAGAGGAAGATTCTGCTTCCATATTGCTTCAACAACCTTACCAAAACTAGGAAATCCTTGCCAAGCTGCCTTGTATCTAAAGGGTCGACTATGACAACATCTGTTGCTGTTTGAGAGGCGAGCATCAGTAATATTAATGAATAAAGGAGAGTGGTCAGATTGTATTCGAGGCAGCACTTCAACTGTTGAGAGGGGGTATCGAGTATGCCAAGCATCATTGCCCAAAAGCCTGTCCAGACGCCTCCTAATATTACCTCTAGCCCAAGTAAACTTGTTGCCAAAGGTTTTGATCTCATAGACCTCAGCTGCTAGCAACCAGTTACTCAGTTCACTACCATTAGAACTATTCATTCTGTCACCCCTCGACTCCTCAGAATTAGCTATGCAATTCAAGTCTCCTCCTAATAACCAAGGCGTCTGGCGGTTGGCAGCAATCCTTGTAAGTTGAGGCCACAGCCATTGTCTACGTTGTTTGGTAGGTGCAGCATAGATCACAGTGACAAAGAGACTCTCATTACCATCTTTGATGCAAAAATCAATATATTGAGAATGGCTTTCAATTATCTCAACAGATAAAGATTCCTTCCAAAGAAGCCAAATCCCGCCTCGGAATCCAGAAGCCTCCACACGAAAAGAATGAGGAAAGGAACTACGACGAATGAAATTGTCAGCATGGTGACCACTAATCCGAGGTTCGAACAGGGCCAACATGTCAATATGCTTTCTCTGAACCAGGTCACGGAGCTCCCTGCGGAATGAGGCCGAAGCAGCACCTTGTACATTCCAACATGTAAGATTTAAATGCATAGCAGGAAGATAAAAATAATGTAAAAAAACAATGAAGAGAGACACTTAGGAATTAGGGTGGCATGCTGACAGCACGCTCTCGATCATGCAAAATAGATTGAGGGTCCTTCATGCAAACATCATTGTCAAGGGGAAGCAAAATCTCCGGAGGCCTGTCAGCCATTTTACCCCAAAGACCTTTGATTCGTTTGGGGATGTGAGTGGACGGATCCACCACTTCAACTGCTAGGTGATGATCGGGGGGAAGATTGGTATGAATGGCCTTAATCCAGGCGCCCGAAGGTTGCTGTGACCATGAGGGGGAATGAGCGGGTGATGCACGAGGGGTTGACTTAGAGCTCGGGCTTCCAGGTAGCTCATCCTCCATGTTCTCAGAGTTAGTTGGGGGTAATGCTTGTCGGGTTGAATTCTTGGCACGTGCTGGAGGAATATGATCTCCAAAATGATCAGGAGGACCACTGGGTGGTTGCTTAGGAGCTTGGGGAATGGTTGTATCATTGAAAGGAACATCTTCCGCAGGATCTTGATCCGAGCCAAGAATGTCAAAACGATTAGAATTGGCCTTAGGTTGGAAGGTAGGTTTCATGCCACCAGCCTGAGATCTACGCCTGGATTGCACAATCATCCAGGGACCAAACCCGGTCTTCACATGCTGAGCAGAAACCTCTTCCTGATGAGGGTTTGCCTCCGTGGTCGTCACCGGAGTCACCAAGTCTGGACAAGAAGTTTGATTGTGGCCACATTTACCACAGTGGAAACAAATGGATCTAGCATTCTCATATTCAACACCTATGATGCGATTTCCGATCATGACATTGGGAGTAAGAGGACTGTCCAACTCGATTCTCACCGCAATTCTTGCAAAACATGCGCGGGCCGTAGTATCTGTGTTTATGTCCATACTTACCACCTTTCCAATCGAAGATGCCACTCTCAAGAGATACTGGCGATTATACAGAAAGATCGGGATCTTCTTTAGACGAATCCATGTAACAATGGACTTGATTTCATTGGTATCAGGGTCGAAGTCTTCGTCCCACGGTTGAACATGCAAGTAGTGGCCTGCGATCATCCAGGGACCCCCCGTCAAAGCGTGGATAGCGTCTGAATCTTTGAGGAAACGAACAATATAATAACCATTCCCAACATCTACAAGGGGAATGGAAACAGCCGCCGGCCATATCTTCTCCAAATTCGATTTAAGAATCCGATAAGAGACATTCCGGCCAACAACTTTCAAGGCCACCGCATGAGTCCACGGACGGAGAAGAGTTTGTTTATAGGCCTCGGAAATCCGGAACCGTGGCATGCCATTAAAAGTATCTTGTATAATATCATCAACATCACCTGTGGATTCGAAGGATTCTTCATCGATAAGAATGTGCTTGAAACCTGAGCCTTTCTTTGTCACATCGCTATAAAGTGGGCGTTGACGTTTATTGTGTCGTGCATCTAAACCATCCGGTGGAACACCGCCGTGGTCGTCCATCTCAGTGTCTGACATGATGAAGGGGAGCCAATTCTTGGAGAATTCTTGGATAAGGCGGCAAAGTCTTTCCTGGGGATAGGCTTTTTTAACATCCCTAGACACAAGCAAGTTAACAAAATATTGAATCATAGTTTCCCCACACGCGCAAACATGTTAGCCACAACATGTCTCCATTTTAGTCATTATTTATGAAACCAATTTTTGAAGCCTAAGCGGCGTTTGGATTAAATAAGCTGCTTTTAGTTTTTGCTATTAAGGAAAATGATTTTGTTACTTGTAAGTTGTTTGTATTGATTATTGCTTAAAAGCAAAAAATGATCCAAAAGCTAACAAATGTAATTTTTTATTTTTTTTTAATTCTTTTTTTAATTTTTTTAAAGTAGCAATAGAAGCTAGAAGCTAAAAGCATCGACTTCGTAATTAGATGAACATATAAAACCAACTTGACTGAACATATAAAACCAATTTGACTGTATTTTTTTCTTATATAATTGGTATAACATTATGTCAAAATTGATCAACAAACAACAAAAATTAAAAGTACTTCTTCACTTCCTCCTTCGAAACACTTTTAACTATAAAAACTGTTTTAAAACTTAATCTAAACATAAAAATACTATGGCTTCACCTTTGACTTCTCCTACTTTTACATCCGACATCTACTTTTGGAAGCTTATCCAAAGTCCAAACTGGCCCTAAATCTTTAATTTAAAACTGACCTTTCTCCGTCATTCTTTCTTGATCATATTCAAATTTGTCACGGATTTGGCTAGCCTTTTCCCAAGTACCACTTGCCCTATTGCCTATTCCTTCCCATGAGTTCGTCCTGTAGTTAATAATATTCATAGTCAATTTTGTATGTATTGCATGTTGATAAATTGGGCATTTGCTTAGGACTTTTTCACTGAACCATTCAAAGGCATAAAAATCCAGATGCACTACAAGCAACACAAGCCAAAGAAGAGATTTAATTTAAGCAACTATTACCCTGAAAATATTGCAGCCGATTCCGCTTTCAAATTTGTGCCCCTCCACCTGATGTGGCTAATGATGAAAGATGTACACAAAGTGATGTACCCAAGTGAGTTCAGGAAAAATATTTTGAGAATGATTAAATTTTGCAAATAGATCCTGAAGATAATAAGAGGTACTAGCAAGAACTTGGACACAAACTGTACAGTGAAACCTTCTAGGAAGTACTAACTTTATAAACAATAATTGAAATAGCCTAAGGTGGAGACGAGCAGCATTAGCAAGATTACCTTATTTTGCTCAGCTCGAGGTTGTCCTGTCCTGCAAAAATAGGTGATTTTGTAAAGCATTCCAATTGATTCCACAACAAGAACAACCCACCAAAATACAAAATATTGAATATGCACATAAAAAGATGAATGTAATTTATCCAAATGCAAAAATCAGACGAACCTCTTAGAAGACTAATAAGGTACAATTCACAAGGGTGGTCAATTTGAATGAACAGATTAGAGATTACACAAAATAAACCATTCACACAGGTGAAGAAAAATACGTGTAAGGTTGAAGTCTTCATAATCCTCCTCTTCCAGAGAATCATATTTTGCATGTTCAAGACCAAGTTTCTTCGAATACCTCTCATCCCAGTACAATCTCTCCCAATACTCCCTAAGCTCGTTATACAGTTCCATATATCTCTTGCACCAAGGTTCGTGTTCCTTCTACAAATTAGAAGTAATCGATTCAGATTTAACAAAATGATATCTCTACTCAGAAATATTCAACTTCTAAAATAAACATAAATCCCAGAAATATAATTATCTCATGATTCCACTAAGGTGAACGAAAAATAGAATTTGCATAATCTGCACTCTGTTTTTCCCTAATTCCTCTTTCTGAATTTCAAATTAACAATCTGATTGAAACTCAAGAAATGAACACCACACAGAAGGCACTAAACAATCATGAAAAACCTGAAAGTGAGACAGCAAAAATACATTGAATGGATTGTGAATTAAATCAGTACCATGAAATCATAACAGTTGGACATGTTTGACTACCCATTTACAGAAAAGTACATTCTAAACCGGGCACAACATACCTTCGTTCTCTAACCATGAGTTGCCCTTGGGAAGTTGTCAAAAGGACTAGCAGGGGGGAAGCCTGACAGCCGACCAGCTGTTTGGACTTTGGAGGTGGGGCGGCTGCAAGAGCAGGGCCTGGGTCACCATTGGCTATCTGTAGAATACATCCTAGAGGTCAGAATGGACAACAAAAATTGCTAAGGCAGAACCAAGCTAAATAAATGATTTTAAAGTCAACTTGAACATTGGCGAGCCAAGCTTAATCTCACTCAACAAGTCAGCCCTGGTCTTAATCGTCCTCAAACTTGACTCGATTTGCCTTTTCAGACTCAAGCCACATTGATCTTATTCAAGCCCCACCAATTCACATATTTCTTCAAACTTAATAGGTGTTGTTAAAACATACTATATATTGTGTAAAATAATGACTTGTTTTTGGTAATAGATGAACGCCCCTTAGAGTAATATGGTCAGTATATTCAGAAAAAATCACAAATTTCAGGAACTCAGGCTTACCTTCACTCTGGAAGGGTTGAGATAGTAATTCTTGTGCTGCATGACATCTGGTCTTCTTCCAGGAAATTTTTCCATGGTTCTGCTCCCACCTATGAGATACACACACAAGCATTTTTTCCACATGTTAATATCCCTTTGGTTTATATAGTTTTTCTAATAACCTTTGAGCATCGGCTGCTTTTCCTGGTTTCGCAAGGGCAGGACTAAGGTGATTTATCGTTGTTTCACATGGAGCAAAACCCTTTTCGGTCATCTCTTTAAACAAACTTCTGGCCTCTGCTTGACATATGTTCATCATCGACTTTTCCTGATATGAAAACTTGCACCATCCACTTATAAGTATGTCATATGTTGAGGAATTAGGGGGTACTCCTCTAGTTTGCATTTCATTCAGAAGCTCCATTGCTTGCTTCATCTTTCCCACCTTGGCAAAATCATGGATAAGCAAATTATATGTGCTAGTTCGAGGGACAAAACCTTTGGTTATCATTTCACAATAAAGCCTTATGGATTCTTTCTTGTTCCCAATCTTCCCATGGCCGGAAACCAAAATATCATATGTGGTAGCATTTGGAGCGAAGCCTTTTCCTTTCATTTCAATAAGTAGTTCAGCTACCTTATCCATTGATCCAACTGCTGCAAATCCACCTAGAAGAATATTATATGTTGTGATATTAGGAAAAACTCCAACAGCTAACATGTGAGAATATGTAGAAAAAGCTCTCTCTAAATGAGAGCCTTTGCAGTATCCCTGGATCATAGAATTGTACGTGGCAGTATCTGCAAAAACACCGGCTTCTCTCATTTCATTTAATATGAATGCTGCTTTTCTAGTCATCTTTAAGCCACATAAAACAGTGATGATATTGTTGTAAACTTCAAGATTCAATTCAAGCCCCATCGCCACAAGCTTCTTGTGCATCATGAAGATAACATCAGCCTTTTTAGTCTTGGAAGCAGCTCTGAGCACAAGTCTGTGAATAAAAGGAGTTGGATGGAACCCAGAAATAGAAAACTCATATAATAAATCTATTGCCTCAGTCACTTTGCCTGACTCACAAAGTCCTTCAATCAAGACATTACAAGTTACTCCATTAGGCTGTAAGCCATGACTTCTCATTTCATCCAAGAGATGGAGAGCATTATCTAATTCCCCAGCTGCACAATATGCCTTAATTAGGGTATTAAATGTGACATGATCAGGAGCTAAACCAAGTCTTCGCATTTCAGTATAAACAGATTGTGGATCATACTGGCCAGACCTAAGCAACCCATTAAGCAAAACATTGTATGTGGTAGTATCGAACCCTATATTTTTGGTTTGGATCTCTTGTGCAAATTCAAGGGCAGAAGACACTTTACCGGCTTTGAACAGTCCATCCATCAAGGAGGTGTAATTAACACGGTCCGGTAACAATCCCCTCGATCCAAAATCTCTAAACAATGCCTCTGCCTCTTCTATCCTTCCCCCCCTTTTCAGGTTGTTCAAAAAAGCATCTAGGATGAAAACATTATCATCCACTCCTCGAATTTTCATATCTTCATATAGGCTTTCAACAATAACGCCATTACCCATTTTGAAACCACCATCTATCAGGGCGCCATAGGTGAAAACATTTGGCATAACATTTTGATAAACCATGTCTTGCAGCATACTAATTGCTGTTTCTAGCATTCCACATTTTACATAGCCATTGATCATTGAAGAATAAGTTATCACATTCGGCATAAAATTTCTCTCCTTCATTTGCTGCATCACCATCTCCACACCCTCCATATTGCCTATTTTACAGCGACCATTAATCAATGCAGAATAGGTGATGACGCTTGGCATAACTTTAAACTCTAAAAGATTGTGAAACATGTCTTCTGCTTCTTTCACCCTTCCAACCTTAAAAAGGCCATTAACCAATATAGTAAATGCCACCACATCAAACGTAATTCCACGAACCACCATTTGACCTTGCAAGTTAAATGCAGTCATCACATTGCCATTTTTGAGGAGAAAATCAACCAAAAGTGAGTAAGTAACATGATTTGGCTCCACACCAACCCTTGCCATTTCATAAAACATTCGTAGGGCCGCAGCTAAGTTCCCACTTTTAAGAAGCACATTTATAACACAATTGTAGGTATATACATCGGGATCAATTCCCTTTGCAAGCATCTCATCATTGTATACAGCCAATGCTTCTTCGGTTTGGTTACGCTTGCCGTATCCACTAATGAAATTTGTATATGAAACACAGTCTACTTTCAGATGGCCTTTATTGTCAGCACTTGAATCACTGGATTCCAAGAGTATATCCAAGGTAATCTTGGCACTATCAAAATCTCCCATTTCACAGAATCCATCAATCAGAGTATTATATGTAAAGGTATCAGGCAAAATACCCTCTTTCTCCATAGTCTCCATCAACTGAAGACCACTGTCAATCATAGAAGCCTTGCAATAACTTCTTATCATTGTGTTAAAACTCACAACATCCCTACAAACTCTTGCATCCTTATTTGCATCCCTACACAACATATCCATTACATGTTTAGCATCCTCCAACCTACCCTTGTCACAAAATCCCTTCATCAATATATTACAAGTGAAACTATCATAATTTACACCCTTTCTAACCATCTCTGAAACCAATCCCAGTCCCAAGTGTACATACCCCTGTTTACAAAACCCCCATATTACAGTATTATAAGTAACTAAATCACTCTCAAATTTACAATCCCTACCATCCCTGAGTAATTCCATTGCCCTCTCTAAGCCCCCGATTTTACACAACGAGTGAACAACCACGTTCTTAGTAGCCACATTAGGCTCCACACCAGCACAAATCATTTCTTGATAAATAAGAATTACCTGATGGACCAACCCCCTAGAGTTGAAATGGTGCAAGAGGCCGTTCCATTCGCGAAGTTGCGGGGTAAATTTGTAATCCCGCATAACGGAGAAAGCAACTGTGGCCTTGGAGAGACGGCGGCACCGGAGGAAGAGATGAATGAGGGTGCAAAAGAGGGAGGTGTAAAATTGGTCCGGGCTTCTAATGGGGGTTCTGAGAGAAGAGCAATGAGATGAGGAGGAGTAAGAATCAGCCATTGATGGGCTGTGGGGAGGGAATTGGCGGCGCCGCCATTTGCCTGCAACGCGCTCGATGAAATGCCGCTGTGGCTTTATCATTGAATTGGCATAAAATATGGAGCAATCTAATGAAATGCCGCAATGGTTTGAATTTGGAATTGCTCGTGGCGGGTTTTCTCAGACAAACGAGAGAAATAAAAGCAAGATTTGGATAAGGGATTGCACAATCTGGACAAAGAATGATGGATCTTTGCTCGAATAAGCTGAGGAGGATAGTTCTTTGAACTCCCACTAATGAAATGCTCATTACCATGTATCGCGTCAGGATCCGTTTCTCAAATTGAAAAGCCCAACCTAATATAGTTCCTCCGTTTTTTAGTTTTTGTTTTTGTTTTTTTTGTTTTTTAAAATTTATTTGGATTTTGGTTACTATTAACATCTACTTTAACTTAAAATTTTATCAAGTTAAAAATATAGACAAGTGAAATTTTTTTAGATTCGTTTCGTCTTTATAGTTTTTATATATCGAACTTAAAATTTTATCAAGTTAAAAATATAGTCAAGTTAAAAATGTGTATTAAACTGCATGCTGAATGAAATACGTAGCAAACAATAAAAAAACATATGATGTATTTCACAATAACGTACACTAATGAGTAATGGCCAAGGATGCGGACGGGATTAGTTATGCTAGAGTTTGATTTTTTTTTTATTCTTTTTTTTGTTGCATAAGGCCTTCCCCAACGGTGGGGAAGGTGGTGATGTGCCAATGTTAAATATCCAAACATTGGGTATTTAACCGCTGGGGAAGGATGGGGTAGGGAATGAGTAGCAAATTTGCTAGCCGGGTATTTTACATTAAAAGTTGTGCCTAACGGATTTTTTTTTTAAATTTATTCACCTAATCGTCATTCAAGATGGCGGTACTATTCTCTTATTTTTATTTTTTTTTATTTTAGTGGCATACATAGTCGCCATCCCAGTTGGTGACTTATTTATTTATTTTTAATTTTTTTATTTGAAATATTTTAAAATATTAAATAATTCAAATGATTGAAAGAATATTAATTATTTATTATTTAGTAAAAAAGTAAATTATTTTTATAGTTGTGAAATTAAAATATATGGTATAATAAATATAATAGTAAGTGGATCCCCTAAATACCTATTTTTTGAGTATTATTGTTGGGAGAAGAGTTGGGTATTTAGGTAGAGGTATTTAACTTTTGAGGTGGCTCTGATGTGGCACCTAAATACCTGTAGTGGAGGTAGGACCACTGGAGAAGGCCTTAGTAGTTGTTTTGAATTTCCTTCTTTTAACTTGTTTTCTTAGAGATGACATACAAATCATTATTTTTTATTTTCTAAAAAAAAATTTGTTTAAAAATTTTTAAATAATGATTTTATGTTTATACAATAAAGAATATCACAATTTATAAGAAAGAGTAATTTTTTAGTGTATATTTTATATTATATTTTTTTTAAGTAGTTTTATAGGTAAATGTATTTTTTTATTGGAATCAAAAGCTAAAAAGCATGAGGATGAGGATTTAACCTAAGTGGTTAAGTCCCTTTATTTCCAACGGAATGTTGGAGGTTCGATTCCCCACCGGCCCCCTATCCCTCCCTTTTATTCCATTTATAATTTGTGTAGTATAAGCTCCCATCACCCATTTCCATTAATGCAAAATACATATTTAGATTTGATAGTCGAATTCGTTATTATAAGATTTTATAGCCAGTTTTTACTAAAAAAAAAAGTTGTTGCGACAAATGAGTGAATGATTTCTACTAATATTATTATTATGAATAATAAATTGTTAATTTCTACTACTAAGTAAATTGTAGATATAAATATCAAATTTTCGCCGGACAATTACCCCTCTTATTTCGATGCATCCAACTTATTCAAATCAAGCAACTCTCACATGGTCCTAAACTTTGATTTACTCTGAGCGATCTACAAACCTCAGTAACTCCACATCAAACTATCACCTCACCCGATTAAGTTGATTGGGCATATCTATTCTCCTATTGATAGACGATTTACATCTAGGTACTATGTCTATGTCTTTATAGGAGGCAACCTTGTGCCGTGGAAGATTAATATTGTTCCTTAGCTACTAGTTAGCTTATGTTATGTGGATTAGGCACCTTCTTTTGAGCTTTGTGAGGTGCCGAGATGACAATCCGATTACGGTGCAATCATTTTAAAAGGTTGTACCTGCAGACATTACAAAATAAAATAGAATGTGGCATCACAAAAATCCTCTTTCCCATCCATTCGCTACACAATCCATGCCCCTTGATGGACCTAGAGGTGGAAAAAATTACCGAAAACTCGGTATACCGAGTTTACCGTATCGAAAATTACCGAAAAATGTCGAAATTTAGGTATGCCGGAATTTAGGTATACCGAAATTTAGGTATGCCGAAAAAAACGGTATAGAGCATACGGGATTTTCGGCATTTCGGTATACCGAAATACCAAAACATTAATTTTAACATTATTTTAAAATTTCAATATTCTATCATCGGCATTTCGGTATTTCGGTATACCGTAATACCGTATACCCTAAACCCCAACCCTTAAAGCTCAACCTATCGTCTTCATTTCGGTATAGTTCGGTATGCCGATTTGTAACGGTATATAATGCTTTTCGGTAAGTAAAATTTTCGGTATTTTTCGCTAAAAACCGAAAATAAAACCGAAAATTCGGTACGGTATACATTTCAGTATGTAAACTTTTCGGTATTTTTCGGAAATAACCAAAAATTCAGTACTGTATAATTTTCGGTATCGGTAACGGTATATATTATAGGATACCAAAATTTTCGCTATACCGAAATATTCAGTATCAGCATCGGTATGGTTTTGACTCATATCGAAAATTTCAGTACGCTACGATATCGGTTTCGGTATTTCGATATGAAGTACTATTTTTGCCACCCATAGATGGACCTATTGTCTAATAATCAAGCCACAATTTTTTGGGGGGAAAGCCGAAGAGAATGAAGCCACAATTTACATTGCCTTTAAATTCCCTATCCATATTTCCAAAAATATTCTCCGCCTCTCCGTCAATAGTTTTCCCATTCCCAATAGCAATTGCCAATTTGTGTCATCACCAAATCCCCAAACGCCCATTGTTCTAAAAATTCAGTTGCCCCCAATCATTTGAGCTCCCACTACCAACGCCTCCCCTCAACAAGCCATTATTCTCTTCAATTTGATGATTTCCCGAGGCGGGAGCATCGACAAGTTCACTTTCCTCTTGTAATGAAAGCGTGTTTGGATTGTTAAACAGAGGGTAAGGTGAAAATGGTTTATGCGGCTTTCTGCAAGGACTTGTTTTTGTCAAGATTTGTATTTGCATAATGTTTTCATGTTTGGTATTTGGAATTAGGATTAGTAGAAGATGCACTGAAGGTGTTTGATAAAATGGGTGTGAAAAATCTAGTGTCTTGGCTGCCCATGTAGATCGGGTTCATCGTTCAAGAATTTGCAATGAAGCATGGGTTTGAGATTGGATGTCTGGTTCATGAATTTGCAATTTACCATACCGTACTTCGTCATTGTTAGTTTGTGCATATTTTTATGAGTGTGTGTGTGTGTGTGTTTTTTCCTTGTTTGAATGAGCCATGTTACAAAATCATGATCAAGACAAATATGAAGGTAAAATTTACTTTTCCATTCTTGACACCTGAGTATTAGATTCTCTATTATAATTCTCTGGTGAGTTCTCAGTTGTACCAAACAAGAGAATCAATTCTCATTCTCCAGTGTAAATTTTTTTCCTATACAACTCCATTTTCCAATGTCAATTCTCTACAATTCCATTCTATGTGCCAAATGCATCCTTTAGATTTCATATTCAAACCCTATTTCCTTCTGAAAAGTTACATTTCAATATTCAAACTTAATCATTTAGGTTTCATATTCAAACCCCATTCAATTCAATCAAACATGCTCTTAGTTTGAATTTGAGAATTTGAAATATTCGTGTATAAAACCAAACTTTCTCTATATTTGGGAACCCTTTCTCTTTTCTCATATAATTTTAAACGGTATATGTTTGTGCATTTCTATTATTTTGATTTATCTTGTTGGCTGTGTTATTCTGCTTATACAAATTTCTACGTATCTCAACATTAAAAATGCACTTTGATATGTTACTGCCTGTAGAGATATCGTATCAATATATAATGCAATCATCATTACAGAAACATAAGTTTATCCCTGTAGTACTCTACCTTTATTATTCCTAAAACTGGTTTAAATGGTGGCTCAACCCATGTTAAGTTTTGTTTCTTAAGTTTTTTTGCTGATGAAAGTTAAGAATCTATATTTGGATGTGCTTTTTATCTGAATTTCATTACCTTTCATGTATTTGGGTTATATTTTCACTTTCACTAGTGATGATAATCCCTGCAAATGACAATGGACATTGTTTTTTGTAAGATATATTGGTTTATAATTGATTCAATAACTTGTCTAGTTTCTACTAGTAATTCTATAGCCATCCCTCCAATGATAGTTCTTAAGCATGAATTCCCCAGGTCACCAATATGGTACTTGTTGGAATTGAACCCTCCCTTCCTCTAGAGACAATGATGCTTCCTTGACACTTTTATGTTTTTCATAAAGTCTGTCGACTTAAAACTAAAATGGATTTAATAAGTGGAATTTTGATTTGTTCATTTCTGATAGGGTGGAATTTAATGATCTTACCTGGAATGTACTGTGGTATGAATGTAATCCAAATGGGAGCAGTTGGTGCATTCTCGGCGCAAATGAAACCAAGTATCTGCATTTGGTTAAACTTTCAGAAAAATGGGAGCAAAGCAATTAGTATTACAATGAGAGACAGAAGCAAGAATAGAAAGCCCCTACAGAAGGGACGATATCTCAGCATTGAGGCTATCCAAACAGTTCAAGCATTAAAACGTGCTGCAAATCAGTCAGAGGTATCTCTAGAGCAAGCATACAATAACAAATTCAGGCGCTTATTGAAGTTTGATATGAAGGCTGTGCTTCGTGAACTCCTTCGCCAGAATCAATGTTTCTTGGCCCTTAAGGTTTTTGCTCCTCATGTATTCATTTGTTTCTACACATATTTTAGTGCAACATGTATGCCACATTTGATTCGAAAATGCTTCTATATGATACATCGTCTTCCTCATCCTTCATAGAATGTCTTGTATGTATGTTTCTCTTTTTGCTTCTACGTCATCCCTTTGGTTACACTTTTACCTGGCTTAACAGGAATTATTTCATTACAACAAAAAGACATCAGGATCAGGGTTTATACATATCCTGGTGAAAGCAAGAAGCATAGCATCTTGAGTAATTGAGTCAATGACATTTCCAACTACTCGGATAGTAATGTGGTATTGTTGTGTTATTTGAGAAATGGATTGATTTGTTTTGAGGATGGATGATATTTAGTAAAAAATATGTGATGTTGTTGGCTTGTTGCTGTATAATTCACTATCCTAAAGTAGGTTTCACTGGGTGCATTATTTCTTGGGAATTCTGGATGCATATGTAGTCTGTAGTGTCTCTTATTAGTATGTTTTAATCAGTTGTGCTTTTGTTGGATCATAGGTGTTTCTGGATGTCCGGAAAGAGGACTGGTATAAGCCTGAGATGTTTCTGTATGCAGAAATTATTACAGCTTTGGGCAGCAATGGATTTCTCGACAAGGTAGAATTCATTGTGAAGGAATTGCAAGCAGACAGGGATAGAATGGTGGATCCAGATGTGGAGGGATTTAATGCATTGCTGGAGAGCTTGATGAATTTAAATCTTACGGGATTAGCAATGGAGTGTTTTCAGTTGATGAAATCGTTATCTTGGGGCCCCGACAGAGCGTCTTTTGAAATCATGATGAATGGTTTGGAATCAAATAAAGAAATGGATCTTTTAGCTGTTGTGCGAGAAGATGCATTGAAGCAGTACAAACATTATTTTGTAGACTTTGAAGATGACTGAGGCAAACCTAGAATGTCAGAACTTAGCTAATCTTTCAATTAAGTATTTCCTTTGCAATTTGTGGTTCCACACTCACTCTCAAATCAATTAATTTATGTATACTCCAATTTTTTTTTTTTTATTTATGATTCGTAGTTGGAAGTTAAACATATTAATGACACTGGGGTTGGGGACTTACCCTAACGGTCAAGTCCCCGTCTCCTAACCATAGGTTGGGGTTCGATCCCCACCCGGCCCAATATCCCTCCCCTTTATTCCCCTTTGTAATTTGTGTGGTTTGGGCTCCCACACACCTTTGCCGACACATGAGTGTCACCGTTTACCAAAAACATATTAATGACACTGGATCTATTTAGATTGAAATTTGTAAAACTACACACAGTAAGTATAAAAGTAGAGTCAGGGTGTTTTTATTTTAAACATCAAGATAGTTTACTATTAGTTCATCAATGGTAACAAGCTCGATGATCTTAAACGGGCTAAATGATAAAACAGTAATATAAACAAAATAATAAGTTGGGTTCACCATAAATTTCAAAGGAATTATTTTCTTCTGATTGCATACACTTCTATTTCATGAAATTGAAATCTAAGAGGAGAAATTGTGGAGTTCAATTTGATCAAGATAATGTAAGGGGTCCAGTTAGGGTGCAATCAACAAATTCCGCAGCACATCAAGGCAGCGATCTGAAGCGTCCGTTTAAAATCCAAGGGTTGTAAATGATAAAGGGTATAATTGTCATAACACAATAATAGTTCATTTTAAAAACAATGCATTTCAGCGATACAACAAGTATTTTAGAAATGTTATCATATCTAATATTTGGTAACTCTATATTTAGTATGTTATCATATTTATTATTTGGTAAATCATATCAAATATTTGGTAATCCATATCTAATATTTCAAATAATATCTTTTTATGATCAAAGATACGTATCAAATTTATTAATAGATCATTTCAGCGATCTTACCAAAAACAATTAGGTGATGCTATAAAATATATTTCAGGGACCACAAGTAGAGGAATTCAGCGACAGTATCTAGCATAATTCAGCGATGGTACCAAGAATAATTCAGCGATGGTACCAAGAATAATTCAACGATGCAACCTAGAATGATTCAGCGATGCTACCAAAAATAATTATGTGATGCTACCAAAAATAATGAAGGGATGCTATCAAATATATTTCACCGACCGTATCTAGCATAATTCAGCGATGATACCAAGAATAATTCAGCGACGCAACCTAGAATAATTCAGCGATGCTACCAAAAACAATTTTGTGATGCTATCAAAAATAATGAAGGGATGCTATCAAATATATTTCAGCGAGATCAGGTAGAGTAATTCAGCGATGGTACCAAGCAGAATTCAGCGACGCTACCAAGAATGATTCAGCGATGCTACCAAAAACAATTCTGTTATCATATCTAATATTTGGTAAATAATATCATATCTAATATTTGGTAAACCTATATTTAGTATGTTATCATATCTAATATTTGGTAAATAATATCATATCTAATCTAATATTTTCAAATAATCATCAACGAATGGTAACAAATATATTAATAGATAATTTCAAATAAAAAATATTTAAGCGACACTAATCTAGAAGAGTTCAGCATTCAGCCACATTACACAGAAGAATTCAGCGACGCTACAAAGAAGAATTCAGCGAGGCTGTCAAGAAGAATTCAGCGATGCTATGAAGAATAATTCAGCGATGCTATGAAGAATAATTCAGCGACTCAACTAGAATATTTCGGGTACGTTTTCATGAACAATTCAATGACTTTATTTAAAAATATTTCAGCGACGTATATCTATGTATAGCAGCATAATTAAGCAAATTGGAGGGTAGTATGATATCAATCCTTGAAATGCAAAGAAGAAGAGAAGAAGAACAGAAGAAGACGGAAGAAGAAGAAGAAGAACGTTCATTCTCAAATAATATAGCAAATTTACTATTTTAACCTTCAAGTTAATCTCAACCGTTGATTTACAAAATTAATCAATGGTGGGAATCTTCCGCAGCACATCAAGTCAAATGACTTGATCGCACCCTAACCAAAACCCAGCAATGTTAGTTCTCCAATTTAGGCATTATGCTTAGCCGAAAAATCCTAATCCGACCAAGGTTCAAATATGAATAGCAAATCATGAAATTGGAACAAGGAAATAATAATAATAATAATAGTGATGTTAAAGGTGAACTCATACTTTCTTTGGGACATTTTGATACTAAGATGGTGTTCGGATTAGCGATATAAAATAGATTATTTGCTTATTGCGTTTTCAAAACGCAAATAGTCAGGTTTGCAGTACCTTTTTTTAGCGGTTGAACTACTTTTTTGGGTTTTGAAAACGCAATAAACAGATAATCCATTTTCTTCCAACTTATCCAAACACCCTCTAAGGGTTCAAGATGTCAAGATGGGGGGCGATATGAGCCGACCCATGGCGAGGGCGGGCGGGCCATTTAAGCTCGCTTTCAAAGGGCTATAATTATCTCGATCTAGTTCAGCCCACTAGGGGTTATGCGAGGTAGCTTGTATTTTTTTAATTAATTAATAAATTCAAATTTTTTATATAATATTGTTGTTATCCAAAATTAAATATATTATTTAATTTTAAAATTAAAAATATTTAAAAAAACAAATTACTTTATTTAATTTTGTAAAGTATTATTATTGAAAAATAACATTAAATTAGTCTAAAAAGTAATATTAAATAGCTCATGTTGTATATACTATATAATAAGTATTTAAAATGTTTTAATTTTTAGTTAACATCAAGTCAATTTATAAAGGGGATGGAGACTTAGCTCAAGTTGTTAAGTCCCTCCCCACCGGCCCCATATCCCTTCTTTTTATTCCCATATGTAATTTATGTGTCATGGCTCCCACCACTCTTTTCAGGTCTTCAATGACTCTCCAAAAAAAAAGTCAATTTTATAAATTTTTAATAGTAGTTACAAAAAATATAAAATTACTAAAGTATATAACATTAAATTAACATTATATAATTTCAAGGGATGAAGACTTAGCCCAAGTGGTTAAGTCCCTTGACTTCAAACGGAATGTTGGAAGTTCAGTTCTCTATCCCTCCCTTTTATTCCCCTTTGTAATTTGTGTGGCATAGGCTCCCACTACCCCTTTCCAAACCTTCAATGGTTCCTAAAAAAAAAAAACATTATATAATTTCAACATCTAACCGACAAACATTGTTACAAAACATAATAAGTACTATTTATTTATGCTTTCACAACAAATTTATAAAGAAAAAAAAAATAATAATTGACGTGGCATGCAGGGTGGCCTGTTTAAGCTCACTTTCAAATGAGTCTCTATATGTTCAGCCTAGCCTACCCTTTTATGATGATGGGACAGGCTTATTCAACAGGGGTCCGGTTATGGTGCGATTGAACAAATCCGCAGCACATCAAGGCGAAAATCTTGATCGTCCAATTAAAATCCAAGGGTTGTAAATGCAAAAGGGTAAAGTTGTCCAATTAAAATATGGAACGGTTTTATTAATTACGAAATTAACGGATTAGTACGTATCTTTAACGGATTTTTGCATATCTTAAACGGATTTGTATCCTAAAATATCTTACAACAGAAAAAATCACTAAAAATCACTATGCTTTTATTTTTAGCGAAATTATTAATTCCTAATTAAAACATTATTCTTTTCAGCGATACATCACTATGCTTCATTTCATCGAGAGTGTAACATTATTTTCAGCGATACAACGTTATTCTTTTCAGCGAGGGAGTGTTATTCATTTCAGCGAGAATGCCACATTATTTTCAGCGATGACTTCAAATTCCTTTCTCCGAGATGTGCATCTAATACACTTTGCAGAGATATTATATCTTTTCAGCGATGCAGAATGCAGGATGCATCATATGTTTTTATTTTTAACGAAATTATTAATTCGTAATTACAACATATTACTGTCACAAATTATATTAATTTGTATCATTATTTTCAGCGATACAACATTATTCTTTTCAGCGATGGATATCCCTTCATTTCAGCGAGAGTGCGTCATTATTTTCAGCGATGACTTTTGAAAAATAATTGTACACTCTCGATGAAGTGCAATTGTTTTCGTCGAGATACTACACTTTGCAGAGATATTATATCTTTTCAGCGATGTTTACTACTCTTTTCAGCGATGAATGATATACTCTTTAAGCGATTTCACTTTGTACTTTTCAGCGATACATCATATGTTTTTATTTTTAACGAAATTATTAATTCCTAATTACAACATATTACTGACACAAATTATATTAATTTGTATCATTATTTTCAGCGATACATAGTTATTCTTTTCAGCGATATAACTAACTTCATTTCAGCGAGAGTGTGCCATTATTTTCAGCGATGACTTGAAAAATAATGGTACACTATTGATGAAGTGCAACTGTTTTCTTTAAGATACTATTTTTAACGAAATTATTGATTCCTAATTAAAACATATTAATTTGTATCATTATTTTCAGCGATATAACATTATACTTTTCAGCGATGGTATGTGCTTCATTTCATCGAGATTGTTCTATTATTTTCAGCGATGATTGAGATTCCTTTAAGCGAATACACTTTGCAGAGATGTTATAACTTTTCAGCGATGAACAACTATTCTTTTAAGCGAGTTCACTATGTACTTTTCAGCGATAGAGCATAAAAACCGCAAATCAC
The DNA here is from genome assembly GCA_030278955.1 of Hygrophila difformis. Classification (NCBI taxonomy): domain Eukaryota; kingdom Viridiplantae; phylum Streptophyta; class Magnoliopsida; order Lamiales; family Acanthaceae; genus Hygrophila; species Hygrophila difformis. Next base: position 46,907,912 of record JAOANR010000004.1, read on the forward strand.
TGAAACAATTCGTAGACACTAAAACCAGTTAAATCCATTCAAAGTCATAAAACATTCAACACCATAAAATCAAACCATAAATCAAACATTCAACTTTCAACATTCCATTCAAAATCACAGTCATAACACATCCAAAAAACATCCAAAAACAGATTCAACACCACCATTCAAAAAAAGTCATAAAAACATCCAAAAACTTCACAAAGAACAAGTCATTCCAAAAACATCACAATTCAAGAGTCATTCAAAACACATTCCAAAAACATATTAAACAGCCGGGATATTAGCTGGATCAGAGATGGCTTGATGCATCGCCCTAAGCCTATGAATCAGATCTTCCCACATATTTGTAAAAGCCTTTTTGCGTTCTCTCAACTGCGCTGGAGTATTTGCAAATGAGACTTTCACGCTGCGATAGTGATTTGACATTTCACGCAGCTGTGTGGGATCAAATGAACGTCTGTTGACATCAGCACCATTAGATCTGCCTTCATTTTGGAGGACACCAATATGAATATCCAGAGCTTCAAAGTGGGGATACATGATGTTATAAGATCTTTCAGCAGCCTCAATATCAGGATACTCAGTTATAATTTTCAACAAAAAATCCTGTGTTTCAACATATAAGAAAGATAGCTTATTAACATATAAGATGTAAATATAAGATACAAAGCAATTCATAGCACTGAAACAATAAGTACAATTGAGAGAACAAAGTAAATATAAGAAAGAAAACCATAATCAGTACAAAAGCAAACATAATCAGTTCAAAACAATCACTAAAACAACCATAATCAGTACAAAAACAATTCATATCACTAAAAAACAACCATAATCAGTTCAAAACAAAATCATTAAAACAACAATAATCAGTAAAAAAACAATTAATAACTAAAACAACCATAAAACACTTAAAACAACTCATAACCCTAGAACAACCATAATCAGTTCAAACAGTTCAAACATAAAACACTGAAACAATTCGTAACCCTATAACAACTATAATCAGTTCAAAAAAGCATTAAAAACCATAAATCAGTTCAAAACAATTCCAACCAAAAGGTTCCTAAGCATACTCAGTTGTAATTTCAATAAGAAATACCTGTGTTTCAATAAGAATATCCTGATGCTTCTTCGGCACATGCCCAGCGTTTAACATTTTTTCTATCAAATCATTCAGTCCGCGCGCATTGTCACACGTGGGATGTGTGTCCTTCAGATAATTCCCGAACATCTCCCAGCATTGTGTGAACAAGTCGGATGTGCGACTGGAACTCTCTTCCGTGCATCTTCTTTTCGACGACATTTTTGAGAAATGAAGGTGATTCCGATTACGGTTTTGAGAAATTAGGGTTTTGAGAAACGGTTTAGAAATGAAGATTCGAGAAATGAATGTGATTCCTTTTATAAGGCTCACAATTTAAAAAATTTTCCGAGGCCCATTTAATTTTATTTAGGCCCATTTCATTTAGGCCACTCCATAAAAACGAAATATATTTCCTTCCATCGCTGAAAACAACATAGACCCATCGCTTAAAAGACTTACCAATCATCGCTGAAAACAATATAGAACCATAGCTTAAAATGCTATATTCACATGTACAAACATTTTGTCGCTTAAATGAATGTATAAATATGAAATTTTCAGAAAACTCAAAAAAGAGAAAACATATCCCAAAATGCTTGATGTCCATCGCTCAACATAACTCAGAACTCAGAAACATACATACAAAATCAAAAAACGACGATCTATCACCATCGCTTAAAATGTTTGCTCTATGTCGCTGAAAAACATACAAAACCATCGCTTAAAATGCCATTTACACATCGCTGAAAAAATTGCTCTTGACATCGCTGATAATCACATGTACAAACATAACTCAGAACTCACTTAAATGAATGTATAAATGTGAAATTTCAGAAAACTCATAAAAAGAGAAACATATCACAACACATACATAAAATCGCATAAAATGCTCATATATAAATCGCTGAAAAATGCTATATACACATCGCTGAAAAGAATACATATTCATCGCTGAAAAGAATATTCAACCATCGCTTAAAATGCTTACAACTGATCGCTGAAAAATTGATAATCACATCTACAAACATTTTCACAAAACTGTTTTCTTCTACTTTTGGCCAAACTGTTTATCTACAAACCTCAAGTAATCTCTCACAAATTGTGGATTGGTGATCCTCACCAGCATCAGTTCCCATGCTCCTTTTATACGTTTGCAGATTAGACTTCTGAATTTGTAATCATAATGCATGATCTTCTTTTTATTTCCTGTGTTACAATAATCCAGGGCCTTCTGATCCATTTCCATGAGGAGTTCGAGATAAGAAATTCTGTAACGCTCCATCATGGCGGACACCATGTCTCTTTCCAGGGCTTCTTTTAAATAAGACATATCTTGTGCCAGATCATATTTCAGATACTCCTCTGCCTCAGCCTTGTTCATCAATCTGTACTGTCTTGCATTCTTTCTCAGCACTGGCCAGTTCTTACGCGTTATCTCATGTAGCACTTTTTCCCTTAGAAGTCTGATGTGCTCAGCATGTTCAGGATCCACATCAGTTCCTTTTTCAGCTATCCCAACCTCAGGATCCACATCAGTTCCTTTTTCAGCTATCCCAACCTGACCGAATCGCTCCAAATCAGCCAAATAGAGAATAATACTCCATAATTTACAATGCCCATGTAAGAATAAAGAGATGTACATTTAAGCGATCACAAAAAGTGCAATATATATAACCGATTAAACAATAGACATTTAACAGATGAAACAATGTACATTTCAGCAACGAAAAATTTACATATACATTTAAGCGATGTCATCCATCGCATAAAAAAAACAGTTCATTCATTCATCAAAAACACTTCATTTCATCATTGTTTCTTTTTCCGACTCTTTTTTGGCTTAGGTGGTGCTGGTTTCTTTACCTCAAATGACTGACTATGCTGGGCAACCAACTGCATCTCTCTACTCACTTCTCCTAGCACAAAATCTTTCTTTTGATTGACATCTGACATCAATATTTCAGCGCAGACCTTGGCTCTTTTTGCCAGATTATACCTCTTGTTCTTCATTTCTGCCAACATGTCATCCATAATTAATCCTTCCCAATAATCCATATAAGACATGACAAAAACACCGCAGCTGTGCTCATCTTTCTGCTCTGCAAGCGGCGAGAAAAGCATGCGATATGATGCAAACCATTTTTCAGATTTCATCAGTGTATTTCCCAGCATCCTCAAGTTATACCATATCCTATTCAAAACATTATAATCAGCTGTCCACCCGCCTTCAGCATTCTTGCTGTTGAAGTAAAAAATTCTTCTCTTTCTCATATCAACAGAAAAAGCAACCCAGTGGTTTTGTCGACAATATGGGAAGAAGAACTGGAACATTGAGAAAACATATAATTAGAATCTAAAAATGATCAACAATATAAACAAAATTATCAAAACAAAAATGTATCTTACACTCTCTGCATTCAACACCACATCAATCATTTCTTCAGGAAAAAACTTGAAATCTTTCACGAATGCATCAACAAGTTCTGCACCATCTTTTAATGGTAAATCTGCATCCACCTCTGCCTCTGAAAATGTCTGTTTCAAAAGATACAACATATCATGCATCAAAAAGAAGTTAAATATATATATATATGTATGTATATATATATCAGACTCACAGCAAATAATGATGAAAAACAATATTTCAGCATTGGTTTCCCATTGGCTCTTTCGAATTCACGACGGTTGATCACTTTCGCGTAACAGTTTATAACAATATCCGCAATATCACTATCAACCCTCAGTGTTTCGATGTCAAGCTTCGACAAGTTCATTTCTTTATCATCATAAACAATTGTGTTCTTCGCTTCAACCTTTCCTAGAATATTTGTAATGATTGCCCAAACAGCCACATTCAACTCTTCTGGAGTACAGGTATATGACGCCTTAAATTCTGGATATTCTTTAAATCGGGTATAAGTCATATCCATGAATGTAAACTTGTTGCATTTTTCAATAGGCTGGAGATCAATCATCATCACTCTAGGAGGCATATACTTCTCCTTCAATTTCTCAATTGTCTTAGCTCTATGAACTGTCTTAGCTTGTTCCTGAAAATTACAGATGATATATCAATCATCGCTGAAATATAAATAGTGTCATCGCTGAAAAACATATAAATTATCGCTGAAAACTATTGACATACCTCTGGATTCTCATCTCTTACAACATTCTCATTCTCGGATAAGCCCAAAGAAAAGGTTGGCACATCTTCTCCATGCATCTATACACATACTAGAGTAAATTAGAGAAAATACCTCTATTTACATCACAATTGATATAGCTAAAAACTATTAAAACCTAAAGTCACACAAGAAAATATATCAATCACCATATCCAAATCGCTGAAATGTGAAAGATTTAATCGCTGAAAAACACAGAAACCATCGCTGAAAACTATTAAAGTACCTCTGGATTCTCAGCCACATCATGTGCTGCATCTTTATCAGCCCCATCATGTCCTACATCTTTCTTAGCCCCATCATGTGCTAACTAAAAAATCACACAAGGAAAATATATCAAAACATTTTGTTACATCACAATTGATATAGCTAAAAACTATTAAAAACTAAAGTCACACAAGAAAATATATCAATCATATCCAAATCGCTGAAATGTGGTCAATATCATCGCTGAAAAACACAGAGACCATCGCTGAAAACTAGTACAGTACCTCTGCATTCTCAGCCACATCATGTGAAGCATCTTTCTCAGCCCCGTCATGTGCTACATCTTTCTTTGCCCCATCATGTGCTAACTAAAAATCACACAAGAAAAATATATCAAAACAGTTTGTTACAGTAACCCCCTATAGCAAACATTTTGTCACTGTACATACATTCAAGGAATCGAAACTGAAAGGGATTCGGAATCGAAATAAAGATCTCTGCAATAAAAATAAACAACACAGAAAAAGCAAAAAAGAAAAAAGAATGTCAGAAACTACCTTAAAAAAATATTATGAAGTACAAAATTTATAAAACTACCTTCGGTACATTTTCAGGTAAATTTTAAGTGTCCGGGGCAACTCTCTCTTCAGTTTTGTCTTTTACATTCCCAACATCTGCATCACCTCCTTCCAGCAAACTTGTCACCTCCGGACCCCCTTGACTCATCACAACATTTCCTGCTCCTGCTAATATACCCATCAAGATTTCTCCTTCGCTTGCAGTTATATCAAGATTATTTGACTGTTCTCCTTCACGACGTCGACCCACATTAATCAACAGTTCACCTGCATCTTGATCACAAGGGGGGTGTGGGGAAGGTTCAACATCATTTCTGGATGCTTCTATGAGAGGATCAACATTGCCTGAAGCATCAGCATCCATATATTGGCAAGCAATCTTCACAATAGAGTCCATTGTGTGATCAGAAAGATGAACAACTGGTTCAGAATCAGTTGTCTCATTTGCATTAGCTTCATGGACAACAGGTGAATACATAGGCTGCAAGCTAGAAAGATTGGCAGCTTCTTCATTTCCACTAGCATTCAAATCCACATTTTCTCCTAACTGCTCATCTCCTCCTCCATCCACACTCCTAGAAAGATTGGCAGTTGGTTCATTTGCAGTAGAATTCAAACCCTCATCTTCCACTTCTTTCCCACCCCTCCTTTTCTTCTTTAGACCAGAAACAAAAGTGCTAAGTCGATCGTCATCTTCCTCCACAGTCCTTTTCGTAGCCCTCGATTTCTTCTTAAAGTCAATATCTGGATACTTTGCATTAGGGAAAACCTTCCAGATATCAACCATCTCCAAGTATCGATCCTTTTTACAAGTAAATCCAACCAAATGAAGCTCTTCACGCTCATAGAAATCAAAAAACATGTGCTGAAAAAAACAAAAACAAACAAGATACATAATCAACAAACAATGACCATAATCAACAATATATATCACATAACAAATATAAATTGCATAAAAAACACAAAATTAAAATTACCATTAAGCAAAACAGGTCTCCACAGGGGCGTGCTTGAGCACTGGTTCCCTTATCCAATTTTGCCTTATACTCATTCAGAGATTTGATAAGAAATTGTCTAATATGAAGACACCAATTGTACCTTAAAGCTTCTTCCGGAGATCTAAGAAACTGAAGATACCTCTTGTTTACAACCCTCCCTGAGTTAGGAGTAAAGACTTTCTGCAGAGCAAACAAAACATACATCCTCCAGTAGTCATCCAATGGAATTTCATTATTCTCCGTATTCTCTAAAATAGCTCTAAGATCCTTAACAGGTATCCGATTAGGCTCCTTCTTATTCGTAATAAGAGAATACTTTTCACAAAATTCATCAGCAAAATCATAACCAATTTCATTATTCTTCAAATCTATTATAAACTTATCGACTCCCCATGGCAAACCATATACTTTATGAATGTCTTCATCTGTAAACCTCCATCGACGGTTTTTATCAATAATAAAGCATTCCTCCTGAATGCTCCACTGATTAATCAAAGTTATAACAGGATCAACCTTGAGCATGCACATTTTGAACATGAGCAGACAACTGAAGCAAGTATCGTGAATAAACTCTTTCTTCCCATCTCCGTCACTCTCGTTCAGGATATTATTTAAAAGACAAATGCTAGATGGAACGCAACAGACCTGAGTATGCACTTTTTCAGCCATTCTTGATAAACAAAAAGTAAAGTATCACCGTTCGCCGTTCGCCGTAGAAAAACAATCGCCGTTCGCCGTAGACGCAGAGAATCGCTAAATTGCTGAAAAGCCCTAGAGAAAGTATCGACAGTGATAAATTGAAAATTGGCGGTTAAATTGACATTAAATACTACACGGTGAAATCTCGACGGTTATTTCTTATTAATTACTTAGACGGTTATTTTTTATTAATTACGCGAATTCTGAAAAAACATTGTAAAATTTTTATTAACTACTACACTGTTATTTTTTATTAACTCATCTCCATCGCTGAATTGCACTATGACGATCGCTTTTTATCAATTGTAATCATCGCTGAATTGCATTCTTTACGCGATTTTCTGAGACATTGTAACATTTTCTTATTAAAATACTACACGGTTATTTTTTTTATTAAAACTAACTTTCATCGCTGAATTGCATAAAGATCATCGCTTTCATATATAAGTAATCATCGCTGAATTGCATTAGTTATCACTGAACTAAGTCGATCAATACAATATTAATGAACAATACACTTCATGTCATTTCTAAAAAAACAAAAATCTTCATTTCTGCATCCGTTTACGATGTTCTAACTCTTTCTTTTTCCGAACAGCTTCAGAAATAGAGACCATTCTCTTGTTCGATTTCTTCCGTCCTTTACAAGTTTCTCTTTCCCTTAAATGCAAATTTGAGTAATCTGATGTACTTCCAATCTCTGCAAAAAAAAAACAAAAACATTGAGAAACACTAATTTCAAAAAAAGCATAAACATAAATATGTCTTTGATTAGAAATTACCCGACTCTTTGTTAATATCAATGTTGTCATACTTTGTTTTCATCAATGTCTCAAAGTCATACATAAACGATTCACAAGCATCCTCATTTCGTGACAACACAATTGCTGATTTCAAAAACAAGCCACACAATTTCCGGTATCTAGATGCTGCATTGACCACATTTGTTTCTTTTCCAACACCAACATCAACATAACTAAGATCACATTTTGCATTCCTTGACCACCGCCGCAAAATATATTTATCTGGAATAGTATGAAACACTTTTGCTCCACTTCCTGACAGAATATCCATCACCCTCAGAGCATGACAACATAAAATCCCCATATTCTCAAACATATTGCAACTGTATCCAATTGTACCATCATCAATGTTAACATTCACATGATCACCAATCAACTTTGAATCTGCATCTTCTCTCTTGCAAACACGATAAATTAATGCATCTGGTTGAAGCTCAACCACATACCCAAATGACAAATCATACTCATTGTTGAAAATATTGAACACATTTGGTGTATACTTCTCAGCTATATATTTCAATAGTGGATTCATAATAAACCTGGCAGAAACTTGTCTATCATCTGCCTTAAAATCTTCCATCCGTTCATTATCCCTCCTTGACTCCACAACCCTTTCAAAATGTGCAAAGAACTCAACATAGTTATCAACTGGCCTTAAGAACCTGTGAAATGTCAACACAATATGGGGATGTGAAAATCAAATTCTCAACTACATAAAGCAAACACACATCGCTGAAATAAATAGAACCCTCTCGCTGATCAAAACAGTATTGTCTCGCTGAAAATAACTATTCAACTATCACTGAAAACGAAATTTATTCATACCGTTTCACAACTGAGTTAAAAGATTCACTTAGTTGAGTAGTCCTCATTCCTGCAGTAAAATGATTTTTAACCCAAGCAGCGGACCATTGACTTCTCAAATTATAAGTAGTCGACAACCACCTATGTTCAGATTGTGAGAAACAAGTTGATAGCATGTATTCCCATTCCACCTCAAATTCCATCTCTGTCCTCACATCATATACCAAATGATGAAATAGCTTATCAAACCTAAAAAAATGAGTTCAACATGTACATATCAATATCCAAATCGAAAAAACAATTGAAAGTAAAAATAACTAAATATTTACCTTGGTGTGTACAGTTGACTCAAATTTTTTTTCGCATTTTCTATAATGTGCCAACTGCATAAAGCATGATAGGTATTAGGCAAAATTTTCCTAATTGCCGGTGCCATCGCACAATCTTGATCTGTGAAAATCGTTTGAGGTGCCTTATCCCCCATACACTTCAAAAATGTTTTAAATAGCCACTCAAATGATCTTTGAGTTTCATCAAGCATCAATGCAGCTCCAAAAATAGAAGTCTGTCGGTGATGATTGAATCCAACAAAAACAGCTAATGGTCTGTAATTTTTATTTGTCCGATACGTTGTATCAAATGTCACACTATCACCAAAAGCTTGATAATCCATCCTCATTTCAGCATCTGACCAAAAGATATTTGTAATTCTCTCATCATCATCCAGATCATACTCATGGAAGAAAAATGGATTACTGACACATTTCTCAGAGAAATACTTCAATACAACACCAGCATCCCCTACTTTTAAATTTCTTTGCCGCCTTCTAACAAGTGCATTCTTCAAATCGTCCTTTAAAAATCCTACAAGTCCACTACCTCCAGCACCCATACTCAACAAGTCATACGATGACTTCAATGACAATCCAACTTCTTCATGTATACCAGCAACAACACTGTGTAACTCATCAACTCTTCTATTCGATTTCAACATATGCTTCCTTGATGGTCCATGCAGATCATGATTATGATCACCACAGAAAAACACAACTCTATAAACTTTTTCATCAGTTTTATAATGTAACCTCACCTTTGCTTCACAACCAGTTCGGGTTTCATCACTCCTACGAAATTTCAGACTCTTAGAACGACAAGATGAATCACTATCCAACAAACAACCACGACGAAAACCTTCCTTATTGCACGCATATCGTAAATAGAACAATCTATCAACTTCATGTGGCTTTGGTCTCTCATACATTTTCCTTACCGAGAAACCTAAACTATGAGCATAATCACAATAAAACCTAAACGCATCATCAGCTGTAACAAAACTTAACTCACTCCAATTTATGTTGCCTGTGAAGAAATAAACAAAGAATTCCCATTAAAATAATAAATACACGTAACAGACATAAACCATCGCTTAAAATGCTTAACGTCCATCGCTGAAAATGCTAGACAGTTATCGCTGAAAAAGCTAGAAATGCATCGCTGAAAATGTTAGGCATGCATCGATGAAAATATAATGGTTCTATCCCTCATAATCACATGTACAAACGTTTTGACGCTTAAATGAACATATAGATATGAAACTTCAGAAAACACAAAAAAAAAGAAACATATCAAAGAAGAACTCAAAAACGCTAGACAGTTATCGCTGAAAATGCTAGTGATCCATCGCTGAAAATGCTAAGCTTACATCGCTGAAAATATAATGGTTCTGTCCCTCATAATCACATGTGCAAACGTTTTGACGCTTAAATGAACATATAGATATGAAACTTCAGAAAACACAAAAAAAGAGAAACATATCAAAGAAGAACTCAAAACTCAAAAAACATACATAAAATAAAAAACGACGATCTGCGATAAAAATACTCAAAATTCGAAAATGCTAAAAAGTACCATTGGACGCAGAACTCGAATCTGAAAACGTTGCCGACGCATTCAACGACATGCTAATCGCATTCATAATTGCCAACAACTTCCTCACACCGCCGCAACACGTACAGAGCAAACAAAACACAGAAGAGAACTTGTCACCAAAAAAAAAAAACAGAAGAGAACTCGGAAATCCAAAGAAGACGACGTCCAACGGCGAACAATATGGCAAATATATGAAATTACTTTTCTACCCTTAGAGTTAATCTCAATCGTCGATTTTTAAAGACAATCAACGGCTGTAAATGCCCACAGCACATCAAGTCAAAAAGGGTGATTGCACCCTAACGAAACTGATTCAACAGACTCAACCCACTTTGATAGCTCCACATAGAGTCTTAAACGTCAAACCATTGTTGAATGCAATCTTTTGATATGATGACCAATATGTATAGTGAAAGTTCAAAGATTTTGAATAGAACCAACTTAGATGCTTGTTTTTGTCTCTCGATAATTTCTTCTATGGTGTATGGTGTTGTACCGTTTGTCTTCAAAGCTTCATATATTAATATTAGTGTATTAATTTTAATGAAATGTGTATTGAATATTTAATGGTGTCTGTATTATATAAAAATATTCACCACGAAATATAAAGTACCCAAGCAAATATGAAGTACCCAAGCAATATACGACTCTCGACAACGTCTTACCTTGTTCGGCAGTGCTTTGTGAGTTGTTACTTGAGTATGATCGTGATTCTTAATTTAAGAATGGGTATGAAAATAACTCAACTAAACCAAATCATGGCACACATGGTCATGATAACACTGATGTAAGAATCAAACTCAATTTTTGCTTGAACAAGGCCAGCGACTTCGATGTAACTTTTAAAATGAAAATTTACTAAAATTGTCCCTTTTTTCATGGAGATTTACCCATCACAGAGATGCACAGAAGAAGAAAACGATCATATATCCCAGAAAAAATCTGATCAGTGCAACTACCCGTTCCCCTCAATGACAAGATGAACATGTCATCAATTCAATCATATATTGTATGAAGTATAATAAAATCATTTAACCGGTGGAACAAGCTGTGTTTGAGTCCATTAAAGAGAAATGCCATATATGTCCCAAAATAAGCAAACCAAATAGTATACAATATTCAGTAGTTTGAATCCCATTTGGAACACTGATAAGCAACTCAATACCAGTTTAAAGTTTTCACCATATTCCCCCGGCGTCAGGGAAAATAAAACATGAGGCAAGCCAAAGGCTGCAGGGCAAGCTGGTAATCCACAAATACTTTCGGGCCGGCAGTTGGCATGTCATGTCTCTCACAAAGGCCACCCACCCATTCATCATAAATGTGCATCAAACATATTTATAATAAGAGTTTTCAGTCATAGCGATGGTTCTTTTTTTTTTCACTCACAATAAAACAACAAACCTATGACCGGTTTTGGGATGGCGTCCTGTCAGATCCATGCCTCAGGCGGAAACTGCCCACCCTAATTCCTGTATCTGATACAAGAGGTGGTGGGTGGAATGGCGCCCAAATTGAATCTCCTCTGTCACCCTGGCTTACAGGAAACGATGGCTGGTGTTCCCGATCCCACACATTGTAGTGCTCGTGAAGGGGGTTTTCAGGTTCTTGGAAGGCTCTACCAGATGAGCTCGACGAGAAGAAGTGAAAGCCACTGGACTGATCTGGTGGTGATGATGTGGGAGGAATGGCTTGAGCCAGGCCCCTCAGGTTGGAGGATCTTCTCCGGCTGGATAGACCCGAGGTCCGTCCGGGTGGGTTGCTAGTGGATTGCAGAAAGTGGGGTTGGTGAGAACGGTCATGCGGTCGTGCAGTAGTAGTACCAGGGTAACGGGGAAGCACCGATGAGGTCACTGAAGTGGGAGCTCGGCCAGTGGAACTGTGAGAAATAGGCTTATGGTTACTATCATTCAACTGATCCAATGTTCTTTGTTTCAAGGCGTGTCATAATTGCCTAAAGTGAAGCAAGCACCATGAATGAACTTTAAAAAAAAATGAAATGCATCGAAATGATGGACAAACCTATGGCCAGGTATGAAGGGGAGCATTCCAGGTCTTGGGTGATCAGAATTGTTTCTGGCTGCTCCTCTCTGAGTCATGGATGGAATCGATTGCTCTGCAGTACCCACACGGTTATTCGTAGCAAAAGGAGAAGAATGATCCCAATTTTGATAGTGTACATCCATGGAAGGGAAGCCATAGGAATTGGAGACTTCGGATGGACCGGCTGGGCCACTCCAGTGGTTATTAAAACTAGACCCATCCGAAACACTAACACTTGATGCTGAAGAAGATGGATGGACTGGCCCGAAATAAGCAATGTATGGGCAAGGATGAGCAGTCGATGACACAGGTGTATGCTCAGCAAATACGGCATGATGTGCAATAAGTTCGGGATCTATGAAATGGCAAATACTCATATTACAACAAATGGACAGTCTAAAGTCTAAACTTACAAGTGAATAGAGAAGGAAATCTTACATGCAGTTGCTGAAAACTCCCCTTCACTGCAAAAGCAAATCACAATTAGCTAACAAATAGCATGCGCAATTAAAGTTGAGGGGGAGTTGAAAGAAAACAAATACAAAGAAAAAAAATGAGGGAGAGGTTCAATGACAATACACGGACATCCCAACAAGGGGAAGATTTTTGAAGCTACATCAACAGTAAAAACACTTTGGTAGGTGAATAAGTGTATAGTTGGTGCAATGGAATCAAACTTAGATGTTTCCTTTATCCTCTACAAACTGGGACTCCAATGGTAACACAGGAATACTCAAACTCTCTATTTCCCATTAAAGAATTCCCATTTCATATGTTTTGCAGCAGCGGCGTATTCCAAAGGAAACAAGAAGCGGAAAATATAAAGGTGGTCAAATTAGGTGCATGGGTAACCTTTCTGAGAATCATACCATTTCAATTATAATAAGCCAGGAATATAAGCCAAACAAAATCTGAGAAAGGTTTCGTCAAGAATAAGATAAATTAAATTCATAAAAGAAAATTGACTCAGAAAGTAAACTGGTGCTTACTAGAAAGATGACGGAAGTCTTGTTAACCCACTGAATGGACACCAATGAACTCCAAATGACTGAAAATTTCAATTGCAGAAAATCATCAGCAAGATTTGATCAATCAAAGCATTGCAGCTTAATATCATTCATATTGCATAAAAGTTAACATTGAAGTAGACACCATAATTGATCACCTGCTGCTATATGCCTAGTTCTATCAAGAAAGCCTTATTAAGGATGAATTTGAGGAATAAATGTCATGCACAGAAGAGGAAATTCATGAAGCTGCAAGTGCAATCTAAGAGGAAACCATAGATGGGAGGCACAAAATATATGTAGAGCAGAATATTAACCAAGTAAACCTACCCTGTGTACGAGTGACCAGGTGTATAAACTATAAAGATCATGTAAAAACAAACACCTTTCCATGGGTGTAACTCCATCCAATCATAACACATAAGATGACGACATTCTTGGATCATCTAATAATAAGATTCACCAAAAGAATTGCAGCACTTCAAATAAATAGCATGAGATTAACAATGAGGCCCCACGAAATGTGATGATCATGGACACATATTGAGAATGTTTGATCAAAACAAACAAGCATAAGCATAAAGAGGTACTCCCTCTGTCCCGCTAAAAAATGTCTCACATTCCCTGTTGGTACGTCCCACTGCAGATGTCCTCTTACCAATTTAGGAAATAATTACATTAAATAATCCCAAAGCCACTTCAATCACATCACACCAATAAAAAAATAAATAAAAATTTCAAATCAACCATCATCAATAAAGTCACACTCACAACTATGACATCACATCAATAAATAAATTAATTAAAATTCTTAACCCACTACCACCACATCACATAAATTCCTATTTACCCCACTATAACACTAATCTACCACTACTTTAAACACTAACCAACACACCATAAAATACCGTGCCCAAAAGAAACAAGACGTTTCTGGCCGCATATTAGATTAAAAATTACCATTTCAGAATAAGCCAGATCGTAGAGATCATCATCATGTGTCCAGTCATCCATGCTAATTTCAGGTAGTGGACGATTACCATTTGCATATAACCATTGTCCTTTCTCAATTTTTCGACAGTTGGGACACTGCATTGCTCCCTTTACATTGAAAGCAGAGCCGATGCAATCTGTATGCATAAACCAGAGACAAAACAAAATGAGAAAGGAGTTGTTTCCTGAACATAATCACCAAAAGATAAAGCAGATGCCACAGAAAAGAACCAAATGCGACCTATGATTTTAAACACCAAGAGAAGCATCAAGTTATGAAGTACAAAGCATAAAGATACAGAAGAGATAAATCCTGTGCACTTCTTGTATGCAAAACATTACAAATAAGCTCAATGCTCTAGAGTTATGTAGTGTGGCATAATTATGCCCTCATTATCCGAAGCATTAGTGGTCTAGAACATAGGGATCCAAGTCTGCAAGAATGGTGCTTGATTAGTTGTGGCAAATTCAATATGCGTAGGGTATAAAACAAATAGTTATTGACTTATTAAACCATCAGCCAATAGCGAGGAGGAATCAATGAATATAAGATTGCAAATTCGAGGTTTCATTTGACTCCAAAAAAAAGAGAGAGGGATAATGAATAAAAGGATGCAAGGACTACAAAGAAAGTACAGAAATCCATTATGTGTCAAAATTCAAGATCTCAAATCCAAATGAGCTGATCTATAGAATTAAGAATTTTTTCTCGGCAATATCACAACTTTTAACCAATTCTGTTATTAAAATCCCAGAAATGCACCAGACTACAAAATTAAACACTCAGCAAAGAGGTAAAAAAAAATGTTTATAACTGATTGCAGTGAAAGTTGTGTAAAGTTAAAACACCATGACACACATAAGGAAATGTGGGCAAGTAATGCAAGTATTGCACTAAAAACATGGCCAAGCAAATTGTAGTATCAGCAGCAAATCAACAGGAGATTTTTCTGAACCCATTTCCAACATCTGACAATTGCAGGATCAGAAGCAAACTGAACAGAACCATTTTTTTGAACCTAATCCCAAGATGTGGAAAATATATTGATGTAGTAGTCCTAGTACATTTCACGGCCCAGCCGTACCTTTTCAAATATAGTTTAGCTTAAGCACATGCTACCAAGTACCAAGATAAATTGCCTACTCTATGAACCACTCCATTGATCCTTTGAAACTTTTTTCATATCATAAAAGAGGCACACCGCATGGACAACGGAATTGAATGGAATAAAATATTTTAAGTTGCAGGACAATTCCTACATTCAACCAAACACCCCTTAGAATGTATTTATAAGGCACAACACCATGGAGCAATGGGTTTTTAGGGGAGCCATGAATAATGTGCATGAAGCAGCTTAACAAATCAATGAGGGTATTCATAATTGCACCAAGTATCTAAGCAAAACAAAAATTGGACTAGGGTAGAATATAACCCCAGGTTGAAAGAAAGAAAGACAAAAATGCATTGCAACTTACTTTCCCCCCCAGATATCATTAATTCCAACATAGCCTATATGATGGAATAAAGGCTTCGTCAATGAAGATGATGACGACAACGACAATGACCACAACATAACTAGCTATAACAAATATGAAGTCTATAATTTTTCATGTTAAAAATAAAATTTTAGAAAATAGTAATCAAACTAAGGAATAATTTCAATAAACAATAATTGATTTAACGGAACTAATCATAATTAATTAAAAAAAGGAAAAGAATAGCCAAAATGAACCAAGAATGATAACAATTACCGGAAGAAAGAAAACAGGGAGTTGAAAGAAAGGAAAGGACAAATAAGATCATTTAGTGAATAACTTTTATAGGAAGGACATAAAAGCCATCACCTTGATGAGATAGTGCTCAATCCAAAACAACAGTGTGCCTTGTACAACTATGTTTCTAGGGTTCTAGCCTCGAATGTATATCACTACCTAAATGTGAAAACTAAAAAAACAAAATAAAAAAGAAATCAATTCAAATACTTCAAAGAACTTAAGTCATTAGTCCCTTTGTGTGAAGATACAAGACCAATGGTAAACATGACATAAATGTTGGTGCAATATGCAATACACATAACATGAAAATTCATGGTTTATATTATTTGAAGTTATATTGAATGCACCAAAACACATGAACACAGTTTCCTCCCAAGGCCACAATTTTCAAGTAGATATTATCAATTAGACAATTACATCAAGTCACTAAGATTTCAGCTTCCCAGAATGAATACTAAGATTTCTTCAATTTTGAAAAAAAGAATATCACTCTCACAAAGTTCAAGTTGATCGCCTTAAGCATTTCTATACCATTTCACGGCCTTACTTCGCGGCCAATCATTGGCAAATATTAGAATTAATTTTCTCATCAAACCTTAGAACTTCAATTATGAGAGAGAGAGAGAGAGAGAGACAAAGGCAACACATTATTTTCCCCTTCCAACACTCTACATCATATATATGTATTTGTAGTCGTAGCTCGTAAGTATTCCACCCAAATCCACCAGAAAAATCACATTGTGACCACAAATGCAAGACTGTACGAGCACAATAGGGTTGTCCTATAAATAAGAAAATGTGGAAGGTCTGATAAACAACAATAACATCACAAGTCAATTCAAATATGCTTTACACTTAACAAAAAATGCAAACAAGTTGAAACCTAGAAAACCCAGCACTCTTCTAATAGAGGAATGGATAAAAAAAATTCATTCAATTCAGAACACAATACGCCTGAATTTTTGTCACAGTACTTTAGCATTGACGAAAATCAGAGCAGACAAAACTACTTAGATCTTAAAACCTCTCAAAAGACTAATTCCAAAGTCCAAACCCGTCACTCACCCAAGTGAAATTTATGGCCACATTGAAGCTTAGCCCAAGATCTATCTCCATTGTCGGCCACCACATCCAAGCAAATAGAGCACGAGACAGAAGCCGCCGACACCTTTCCACCGCCTCCACCGCTGTCGTCAAGATAATCCACAACCCCCAACCCCATAACCTAACACGAAACACCCTTCCCGCCAAAAAACAATCCAAGAACTACCACGATGAAAAACTCAAAAGAAATAGAAAACCCAAAAAAATAATTCACCAGCCCAGAAACCTAAATCAGATTCAAGCGGACAAACCAACGAAAAATTGGCACAAAATGAAAAAAAAAAATTATGGGAATTTAGGGCAGAAGGGAGAAAGAAACGCAAAAAGGGTCAATCTTGTTTCCGTTTTCTTTCCGAATTCCTAAAATTTCTGCGTGTATTCAATCAATCGCCGCTGGAATTGGGAATTCGTCATGGTTTTGATTAGGCTGAGGAATAAACTTGTATTTGGACAAAGTGGTTAAACTGCTGACCCAAGCAAGGGATAAGGATGAAGGAATATCAGCAATGGACGGTTGGGATTGATTCTTGTTTAGTGAGTCTAACTTGATTCAACTTTGATATACGCGTGATTAAACAAGTCATAAGGTAAAGTAATGTACTCTCTTTATTTGAAAATTTGACTAAATTATTACAAATTCAATTATTTATTTTTAAATTCGATTTGTTTGAAGTACCCAAAATACTAGTAGTAATGTAAGGGAAAAAAGAAAATGAAAAGCCAACTGGTTGCCTCGCGATTTTTTTTTTTTTTTTGCAAAGCAGTTGCCTCGCGATTTGGGCTACCATCACATGATTTGCATTATTGGTTGAAATAATTCCTTTTATAAAAGTAAATAAATGAAACACAAAAATTAATTGAAATTTTACCATCGGATTTGTGAATGCACTTTGGCTTATTGGATAAATTTTTACTATTTTTTTTTTTTTAGCTACACACCCTCTGGATAGGAATAAAAAAAAAAAAAATGAAACTAGAAACGTGAAAATTAAGTTCCACATGCATTCGTTGATAGAAGAAGCTTCACTGAATCCGATGGAAACCCTAATGGTGCGTTTGGTTGGAGATCTTAGATTACCAGTGGGAATGTGATTGTTGCCAATATAAGATTACTGGGAATATGAGATTGCTGAGAATCTTATTTTTTGATGTTTTAAGATTATTGCGTTTGGTTATATTGAGAATCTCAGATTTCTAGTTTTAATTAATTTACCATAATGCCCCTGAATTTCAATTGAACGAATGTTATAAATATGTCATTTTGCTACACAATAAAAATATTTAAGCCGATTTATTTTTTTAAATATTGAAAATTGTTTATATGTAATATATGGTGTGATAATTACTTGTTTAATATGAGAATATATTAAAATATGAGAATATATATATAAAAATATAAAAATATATATTAAAATATGAGAATATATATTTAAAAAATATGTTTAAATAATTTAAAATTTTTCAATTTATTTTTTAAAATTAAATTTCATAAATTTATCATTTTTTAGAATACAAATATTTAAATTTATAAAATGAAATAGGTATAAAAAGTGAGGGTATAAAAGTCAAATTAATATAAAAGTAGGTAAGGTGGAGGTGATAATCTAAGATTACCTGCCCTCCAGGTGGGAATGTGATTCCCACCTAAAACACCCAACATTCCCACCTCGGTGAGAATGTGACATTCCCACATGAAACATGCCCCGAACCAAACATGTGCACGTTTCATTCCCTACCTAAGATTCTCAGTGGGAATCTCAGATCCCGAACCAAACGCCCCGTAAGAAGTTAGATTTTGTTTTGATAAAATATACTTGCAATAATTGGATATAGCAATGTTTTTATATTTCATAACAATTAGTGCTTTCCAAAAAAAAAAAAATTATAACTATTTTTTGTACCATTAAATTGAAAAAAATGAATTCATAAAGAACCAGGCTTATAAATTTTGTTTTAATAAATACAGTATATACTACTCCTATCCTATGACAAAAAGTGGATTATATAAGTAGTCCATATAGAGAAGTCTCCTCAAGTTAAGCTGCTGACCATAAATTGGCATGACGTATGTCAATTTTTATTGGACCTTGATTTAATTTTTAATTGGAAAATTAAGATTATTTTAGTAATTTCATGTGGCATGTGGATTTGTGTATGCAGAATTTTGTTTTGAGAGATACAATATTTCAATGTCTACTACCAGATCCTCGAGGATACCCAGTACACGCCAAAATTTTTTAGTAATTTCATGTAAATTTATTCGTTTGTTCAATTCTTCTTCTTTTTTTTTCTTTCTATTATTTGTGACACTGCATTAGACGGCGAGCAAATGAGCGTTGGAGCCAAAATCATACAAATTGTAAAGGATAAAAGAGGGATAAAGACATTGTGAAAAATCGAACCTCCGGAAGTTCGGAACTCAACTGCCATCTCCATCCAACCAACTCCACTCTTTTTTGTTTCATACTAATTTTTCTCTCTGCCATATCATCAAGCAACTTCATCTCATTTCCATATTAAATAAAACAACTCAATCTCTTCTATTACTATATCATTATTATTTTTTATTACAAAGAATTTAAAAGACTAATTTTTACTTAATTATTTAATTATATTAATATAATTTTAAAGTTGAAGAAAGAAAAAGAAAGAAAAAAAAAAGGAATTTTTTTTTTTTTTAAGTAAAAAGACGGTTGGACAGTGGACACTGTGCCTAGCAGAGCTACTTCAATTTGGAATAGCTAATGCCACATCAACATTTTGCTAGAAAGGTAAGGGTTCCTAATACAGTATTTCGAGCTAGGGGTGGGCACGGTTCGAA
Organism: Hygrophila difformis; assembly: GCA_030278955.1. Lineage (NCBI taxonomy): Eukaryota > Viridiplantae > Streptophyta > Magnoliopsida > Lamiales > Acanthaceae > Hygrophila > Hygrophila difformis. The sequence goes on from JAOANR010000004.1 coordinate 46,927,943, forward strand.
TAACCGGGATTTTTCAGGTATTTGCTAACCGAACCGAACCGAGCAAATATTCGAAAACATTAACCGAAACTGAACCGAACAACTTCGGTTAACCGAGAAAAATCACGATATTCGCGGGTTACTCGAACCGAATCGAACCGAGCCATCCTATGACAAATTTGCTCTCCGAATAACCGAAATGGCGGTTAACCGAAAAAATAATATCCTATTTGCAAATAATATAAAATAAACCGAACCGAACCGAATCGAATCTTAAAATTTCAAAAATAATTTTAGAACATAATATCCAAAGTCAAATGCCATTGATAATATCTGCAACCAAAACAAAATATAACAGCAGCCATGATCTATTAGATCCAACAAAATAATTGTCTCAAACCAAACAAAATAATAGCCATCTTCTTTGATTCTTGTGTCCAACCAAAACAATAATATCTGCAAAATCCAACAAAAAGATATACCCATTAACAACACATCTAAATAAAATAAACACATTTCAGCAGCGAAAAATAATTAATAAACCAATGGCAAGATACTAGACAAAAACTATAATGGATAAGTTGTAAAAAAGGAATATGTTGTAAAAAAGGAATATGTAGAAGCAGATGTCTCAAATGTCATAATGGACATTGGACAGGATCCCAGTTAGCAAAAGTGCCAGGGCTCATAAGAGTATTATTAAGGCTTAACCTCGCAAAGTGACCTCCTAATGGGAGCCAACAATACAAGTACAAAAAACAAAAAACACAGAACAGGAGCATAATAATAATAATGGTCTGCTCTAACTCAAGTTTGAGGTCATTCAATAAAAAATGATGCAACCAAATGCTATGTAAGCACATGGAACAGGATGCTTCCCTGCTACACTCTCAAGTAATTTAAACAACCACCAAATCAAACAGCAACCAATTGATTTAAAGAGACGATGGAGTAAAATTTCTTGTTTAATCTTGTGGAAAATTTTCAAAACCCCAAAGCTTCTTCATCAGTAATTGTAAAAGGTCCAGAAAATGGAATCTGAAACAACTAAATAACATTTGTTCACCAATGGGTAATGAATGTATACACACTAGGAACAGTGACAATTTCTGACTTCCCCTTTCCTACATCTTTCTGCCCAACCCTACTCTGCCCTTCTCGTACTTACGATCCCCTTTCCACAACCTATCAGAACCGATGAACAACGAGTTTTTCAAATCACAAAGCCCCGTGCTACTGATCTCCCTTAATGTAAAAACAGAACAAAAGGTAAGAAAGCCAACAAAGAATCAATGTCGCCTTCCACTTCTCAAACTCATAAAAAAAATATTGGAAAGCCGACAAAGATGCAGTAGTACAATACAAACTCAGGAACACATAAATTGTAACTACAAGATGCAGAGCAGCGACATGAACTTTGGTGTATATTTTTGTATTGTGTGTAAATCAGAAACTTTACCTTCAGCGAGATACAGAGCAGTGACGGGAGAAAGGGAAGGCCGGAATCGGCTGCCTCGCGAAGGAAGGGAAGACCGGAAGGGCTGAGCGGCGCGCTATCAAGACCGGAGGCCGAAGGGGATGAGAGCGGCGGAAGTGTGGAACGCAGAACGGGTATTGTGAGAGTGAATTAGGGTTAGAAATTTTTTTTGCTGATATAGGGTTAGAATATTTTGAATTTTGTTATCCCTACATTTATTTTTAGAAGTAATATATAAAAATAATTTATATAAATATATATTTAATTATAATATACGGTTCGGTTCGGTTAACCGGGGGAAAAAAATCCTAAAAACCGTAACCGAACCGAACCGAGCAAATACCTGTATTGGAGTATTTGTATTCGAACCGAACACCCCGGTTAACCGAAAATTCGATTCGGATTCGATTCGAATCAGCGGTTCAACGGATCGGTTCGAATTTTTTGTCCACCCCTATTTCGAGCAATCCCAAATGGCCTAAGTCAAATCCTTATCCCCTTCATTTTTTTTTCTTCTGAATAATATGTACTATATGTTATTTAAATGTATCCAAATTCATATATAGAATTTATACATATTTACGAGAATATTATGAGAATATATATTACTATAATGGTATCAATTTTTAAAATAAATCAATAGTCGTTAACTTAAACGTTGTGGTTTTAACCTCTTAAACAGTGTATTGAGTTCACAACCCATTATATTAATACTATTATGTTTGGGCCTCAAAACGACATAAGAACTCAAATTGTTCACCCAAAAAAGGTTATAAAAGTGACAAAATGATGTTAGTATTCAAAGGGAATGAAACTAAATAATTAATATACTTATATATCTGTTGGAAAAAGAGGGTTTTGAGCTCCCTTTGCGTAATGACGATATTTAATTTGGATTAATTAAATAGCGTATACGAATTCTACGTTTCACGTAGATTGTCGTAGTGCATTTATTTTCTCAAAACCGTTGTCGGGTGAGTGAGAAATAAGTGGTCGAAATGGGTCATTGAATGCGGCTAGTTGAAACGCTTGTATTTAAATGGTTGTTAAAGGGTAGGTTAAAGTGGCGCGTCCCACATCGCTTAAGCAGTGGGAGTTAAATTAGTTTATATTGTTCTGCGTGTTAGAAACAATTAAACTAATACAGATTGATCAAGTATGGGGGAAGCCCACACGCGCGCGCCCGTCCCGTCCCGAGCGGCGCCGCGCCGTCGCCGTCGCCCGCGCCCGCGCCCGTGGACTTGGATCTTGGTAATTGGGCTTTGGGTGGGCTTTGGATCTTGGTAATTGGGCTTTGGGTGGGCTTTGGGTGGACTTGCATCTTCTTCTCTGCATACATCCTCTCCTCCCGACTCCCTCTTCTCTTGTTGTTCTGTTCGCCGGTCGTCGACGTTTGCGGTGCTGCTACGTCGAGACGTTCGTCGTTTTACCTTTGGGGACGTTCTGCCGCTGCCGGAGCACTACCGGGGCATAAACGTCTTGCGGGAAGAGTTCCAAACTCGACTCGACGCTTCCTGTATTGCTGCCTCCGTCCATTTCTAACATTCGCAAGACGTTTAGAATGGACGGTTTCACTGTTGCCGCCACCGCCTCCGCCGACGTTTCATCCGCCGCCGCCGCCTCCGTTCCCATGCCTGGCTCTGTCCAGGCGTCCGCTGTCGTTACCCCAACCGCAGCGGCGCCGTCGATGCTGACCACGCCCACTGTCGTCCCTCCACCCGTGACGCTGCCGCTGCCGACGGCAGACTCAAACGCCTCTATCGATCAATACTTGATTGATCCCACGGCGGCCTTCCTGCCCCCGTCGCCGACGCCCAACTCTGGCGGGTTCGTTCTGCCCAATTCTGGGCAGTTTGTTTCTGGACACTCTTTTGGAACTGTTTCGTTCCAGCCCAACGCTTCCGTTGGGGCATCTTTGCCATTTTCTGGACAAACAGTCGGGGTTACATCCGTAGGACTTAATAATATGAACACCGGTTTGCAACCGGGCGTTGGGCCGCTGAACACTAGTTTGCCAACTTATGTTCATTCGGAGCCGGCCTTCGTGCCGGGCGTTGGGCCGTCAACGGGTTCTGTCCCTATGGCGCTGCTTAGGTCATTTGGAGTGACCGAGAAGCCGTCAAAGTTTGACGGGCGTGATTTCAAGACGTGGCAACAGAAGATGCTGTTCTATCTGACCACTCTTGGTTTGGCCGGGTTTTTGAGGAGCAGCCGGCCGTCCCTGTCTGAGATGGAGACCGATCCTCAGAAGCTCTTCGCCAAAGAACAATGGGTTCACGGTGATTTCATGTGTAAGAACTTCATTCTGAGTGCTCTCACGGATCCTTTGTACGCTGTGTACTCTTCTGTAAAAGGTGCAAAGGAATTGTGGATTCAGTTGGAACGGAAGTATAAAACCGAGGATGCTGGTACTAAAAAGCATGTCGTTTCCAAATATCTGGGTTTTCAGATGGTTGACGGGCGTTCAGTGGTTGAACAAGTTCAAGAGTTTCAATTACTGATACATGGCGTTCACGCTGAGGGAATGCAATTTCCCGATGCGTTTAACGCTGCGGTTGTGATCGAGAAGTTGCCTCCTTCTTGGAAAGACTTCAAGAACTACCTGATGCACAAGCAAAAGGAAATGTCCCTTGAAGATCTTGTTACACGGATCAGAATCGAGGAGGATAACCGCAAGGCCGTGTCAAAGAGCCATTCCGTGGAGGCCAAGGCGAACTTGACTGAAACGACCGGTAAACGCAAGCAGCCGACCGCTGCGGGCAAAGGAAAAGCGGTTGCCGATGGCCAAAAGAGGAAGAAGTTCTCCGGGAATTGCTACAACTGTGGCAAGGTTGGGCACTTTGCCAATCAGTGCCCAAAGCCGAAGAATAAGAAGCCTGCTAAGCCTGCCTCTCATATGGTACAGGCTGAACCTGAAGGTTGGGAAGACAACCTTTGTGCAGTGGTGTCTGAAGCAGTATTGCATATTGATGATGTTAAAGGTTGGTTTGTTGATACCGGGGCTTCGTGTCATGTGGCTGCCAACAGGGAGTTCTTTACTTCATACCGGACTGTTGAAGGCAGAAAGCTGCACATGGGTAACCAAGCATCATCTGATGTGGTTGGCGTTGGAAATGTGATACTGAGGCTGACTAGTGGCAAAAACTTGACTCTGAAGGATGTGCTGCATGTCCCTGATATCCGGAAGAATTTGGTTTCTGGTTCGCTGCTAGTTAGTAATGGTTTCAAACTTGTTTTTGAGTTTGATAAGTTTATCATGACTAAGTTTGGAAAATTCCTTGGTAGAGGCTATCTCACCAATGGTCTTTTCAAGTTTAATGTAATGGCTAAACGCCAAGTTGTTGAGCAAGCTTCTGGTAATAAAATTGAAGGTTCTTCTTACTTGCTTGAGTGTTTTAATTTATGGCATTGTAGACTTGGACATGCAAATAAAAATGCTATAAGGAGATTGGTAAATTTAAATTTACTAAAGGAAATGGAATTCAACGATAAAAACAAATGTGAAATTTGTGTTGAAGCGAAAATGACAAAACCTCCATTTCCAAGTGTTGAAAGAAATACTAAACCCCTGGATTTAATTCATACTGATGTATGTGATTTTAGATCTTTGCAAACTCGGGGTGGTAAAAAGTATTTTATTACTTTTATTGATGATAGCACTCGTTATTGCTATCTTTATTTGTTGAGAAGCAAAGATGAAGCTATTGAAGCTTTTAAAAACTTCAAGCTTGAGGCTGAAACTCAATTGAATAGCCGAATTAAGGTTATTCGGAGTGATCGAGGAGGAGAATATGTTGCTCCATTTGCTGAATTGTGTGCCGAATCCGGAATAATTCATCAAACTACAGCGCCATATTCACCACAGTCCAATGGTGTTGCGGAACGCAAGAACCGTACGCTAAAGGATATGATGAATGCCTTGTTGATTAGTTCAGGGTTACCCCAGAACTTGTGGGGGGAAGCTGTTTTAACAGCTAATTATATTTTAAATAAAATACCTCACAAAGGTAAGGAAGTAACACCTTACGAGTTATGGAAAGGTAGAAAACCTTCTTTCAAATATCTCAAAGTGTGGGGGTGTTTGGCTAAAGTTGAGGTGCCACCTCCTAAACAAGTTACAATCGGCCCCAAAACAGTTGATTGTATCTTTATAGGGTATGCCCTCAACAGTAGCGCGTATCGTTTCCTGGTACATAAGTCGGAAATATCTGGTATAAGTGAAGGAACGATAATTGAATCAAGAAACGCCGTGTTTTTTGAAGACATATATCCCTACAAGGATAGAGTGGAATGTTCAAATAAAAGAACGTTTGATGAAGCTACGAGTTCTGATCAGCCGAAGCAAACTGACAAGGGAAGTGTTTCTCCTGAACCAGTTGAACTTCGTCGTAGCCAAAGGGCGAAAGTGGCTAAAACTTTTGGTCCAGATTTCGTCACTTTTATGTTAGATAATGAGCCAAGAACTGTGAGTGAAGCTCTGGCTCGACCAGATGCTGCGTTATGGCAAGAAGCCATAAACAGTGAGTTAGAATCCATTATGCAGAATCGCACTTGGGTTCTTACTGATCTACCGAAAGGTTGTAAACCCTTAGGATGTCGTTGGGTCCTTAAAAGAAAGTATAAAGCCGATGGATCAATCGATAAATACAAGGCTCGCCTTGTAGTTCAGGGCTTTAGACAAAAGGAAGGAGATAATTACTTTGATACTTATTCTCCGGTGTCCCGAATCACCTCCATTCGAGTGTTTCTCTCGATTGCTGCTCTTTACAATCTTGAGATACATCAAATGGATGTTAAGACTGCGTTCTTAAATGGTGATCTAGATGAAGAGATTTATATGAATCAACCAGAAGGCTTTGTTGTTCAAGGACAAGAGCATAAAGTCTGCAAACTAGTTAAATCTCTGTATGGTCTGAAACAAGCGCCTAAGCAGTGGCACTTGAAGTTTGATAATGTGATGTTGTCAAACGGGTTCAAGTACAATGAATGTGATAAATGCATTTACTACAAGGGAATAACAGACAAATTTGTTATAGTTTGCTTGTATGTAGATGACATGTTGATCATGGGCAGTGATTTGAATATGATTAATCAGACCAAGAACATGTTAAAAAGGAATTTTGACATGAAAGACATGGGTGTAGCCGATGTCATATTAGGGATCAAAATCATAAGACATCCCGAAGGGATTGTTCTTTCTCAGTCTCATTACATTGAGAAAGTGTTAAGTAAATTCAACGCTTATGATAGTCGTCCGGCAAAGACGCCTATGGATCCCAGTGAAAAGTTGAAAGTAAACAGAGGTGAACCTGTTGCTCAAGAAGAGTATGCAAGAATCATTGGTAGTCTAATGTACTTGACTAATTGTACTCGCCCGGATCTTGCATATTCGGTTAACAAATTGAGTAGATATACTAGCAATCCAAGTCGTGAGCATTGGAAGGCTATTATGAGAGTCTTGAGATATCTAAGATATACTCAAGAGTTGGGGTTACATTACACGAGATATCCTCATGTTCTTGAAGGGTACTCTGATGCCGATTGGATATCAGAGAAAAGTGATTCATTATCCACAAGTGGTTATGTATTCATGATTGCGGGAGGGGTTGTGTCTTGGAAGTCACAAAAACAAACGTGTATAGCCCGATCCACCATGGAATCTGAATTCATAGCTTTAGATAAAGCTGGTGAAGAAGCCGAATGGCTTCGAAATTTCCTCGAGGAAATTCCATGTTGGAAGAAACCTGTGCCAACAGTAATGATACACTGTGATAGTCAAGCAGCTATTGGCAGGGCACAAAATGAGATGTATAATGGTAAGTCGAGACATATCCGTCGTCGACATCATACCGTTAAACAATTGATCTCTAGTGGGGTGATTTATCTAACTTATGTAAAGTCTGGAGATAACCTAGCGGATCCGTTAACAAAAGCTATCAACAGAGATCAATTTTACAAATTGCGAGAGGGAATGGGGTTAAAACCCACACCTAAAGAATGATTACATTTGTAACCCAACCATGATGCGTGGAGATCCCACAAACTTGGTTCAAAGGGACAACTAAGATGTATGATTTCAAATGTGAAAACACTTTCGAAGAATAATCTTCATCCTTTCCCTCAGAAGCAATGATGAAGTGTTTGATGCCTGTCTGTGGTAGAGGTTGAGTTTAATGACTCTTAATGATTCTGGAACTGTGTGTTCATATAAGTATGACAGGATACTTGGTTGAATCACCTATATAAGTAGAAGTGTGGCCGCTTCAGTAGAGACTTATGAATCCAAAGGGGGTTTCCATGGCCTGGAATGGAACCAAACGTGAGAACGGACAAAGAGTCTGAAAAGTTACTGATTCTTTATTATTGGACTAGTATACGATGTGGGGGATAGTTCAAGAGTAAAATCACTACGCCGCCTGTATACTCGATAATATTGATATGGTTTAAGTTCAAAGCCAAAAACTACTTAAACCCGTGCAGTAACCTTTCTTTAAAGAAGGAGTCGGGGCATTTGCATCTGCATTGCATTCACTGCTGTTGTTATTTCCACTCATGTGGGGGATTGTTGGAAAAAGAGGGTTTTGAGCTCCCTTTGCGTAATGACGATATTTAATTTGGATTAATTAAATAGCGTATACGAATTCTACGTTTCACGTAGATTGTCGTAGTGCATTTATTTTCTCAAAACCGTTGTCGGGTGAGTGAGAAATAAGTGGTCGAAATGGGTCATTGAATGCGGCTAGTTGAAACGCTTGTATTTAAATGGTTGTTAAAGGGTATGTTAAAGTGGCGCGTCCCACATCGCTTAAGCAGTGGGAGTTAAATTAGTTTATATTGTTCTGCGTGTTAGAAACAATTAAACTAATACAGATTGATCAAGTATGGGGGAAGCCCACACGCGCGCGCCCGTCCCGTCCCGTCCCGTCCCGAGCCGAGCCGCGCCGCGCCGCGCCGTCGCCGTCGCCGTCGCCGTCGCCCGTGCCCGTGGACTTGGACTTGGACTTGGATCTTGGTAATTGGGCTTTGGGTGGGCTTTGGGCCTGTCTAATTTTTTAGACAAAGTTTATTTGTCGAGCCCATGCGCCAAGCCCAGTCCTGGAAGCCCACTTTGATTTCAACAGTTGTTGAATACCATTTCAGCTGTTGAAAAACCATTTGAATTCGAGTTGAAACCGCCCCATCAATACCGTCGGCGGTTTCGTCTCGTCCAACGCCTATAAATGGCAGCTCCAGCCTTGGGGAAGAACACAGCTTTCTGCATCTTCTTCTCTGCATACATCCTCTCCTCCCGACTCCCTCTTCTCTTGTTGTTCTGTTTGCCGGTCGTCGACGTTTGCGGTGCTGCTACGTCGAGACGTTCGTCGTTTTACCTTTGGGGACGTTCTGCCGCTGCCGGAGCACTACCGGGGCATAAACATCTTGCGGGAAGAGTTCCAAACTCCACTCGACGCTTCCTGTATTGCTGCCTCCGTCCATTTCTAACAATATCAATATTACGTAAACGAATTTTTTTTAAATAAAAAAAAGTAAAATTAGGTATGAATCGACCGGTTTCACAAGTCTTGGGGGGAGTGCGGTTTGATTGTGCGTAGGTATATTAAAATTCAAAATGATACTTCAATAAAGTGAGGTTTAGATGGCATGACATGTTGCATACCCAATTTGGCATTGCATGTGTAAGAAAAACCTAATTATATATTCTTCGTTGGAATATAATCAATCGATTATGGTCTCCTCTAAAGGAGAATGTCACCACTCACGATAGCAAATGCAATTCATCAACCAAATCAATGTAATAAAGGCAAGTCATCAAATAAATATCTCGAATCACACAAAACATCTTACATCAGATATTACTCTCTCATACAATTATTACACACAAAATACATTATTTTATTCATTACACAAAACAACTCTCCAATCACATATATGATGCCTGCATGTGCAAACACTCATATTTAAATATAGGTTTTTATTTGCTATTTATTGTTTCTTCAACATTCTTATTATTATTATTTCTTTCATCACACAACACATTATTTCATTTAAAGATATAGGTTTGTATTCGGCTATTTATTGTTTATTCAACATTATTATTATTATTATTATTATTATTATTATTATTATTATTATTATTATTATTATTATTATTACTTTTTTTTAGTTTAGCTCATGTTTGGATGGACTTTTCCTAACTACTTTTGGTTTTTGTTTTTTCAAAAAGAAAAACCGGTGTTTTTAATAATAATTTTAAGTTTATCCAAACAAAATTTATATTTTTTTAAATACAAGAAAAATATATATATATATATTTTAAATCACATTATGCCTTTTGTTTAAAAGTGTATTTCTTACAAAATGCATGGTGGATCAAATGACCACTTTCTGCTTCATACAAGTGAGTTAAAATCTACAACTCGAATAGAGAACAAATTCTTGGGGGTGATCATGTAATGTATGTGAATTTTGTAATGTTTATGAAAGTAATGCCGGGGGCATGGTTTCGTGATGACATTTTTAATTTATCACAAAATCTCATTCTCACAATGTATTTACCCCCTCTTCTACTACATCTGCATGTGCAAGACTCCCCTGAGTTATAATCGCCCGGTAGTTTGTGTACCGGTTCAAATTCAACCTCAGCCATGGCATTATTAAACATGAGGGTTGAGCTCATCGCAGGACTTTACACAACACTTTATGGTACAAGGCGGACTACACCCATCCTTTATTTCTCAAAATCTATTTCCACCTTATAAACTCAAAATTTATGATTGGCTGCCAAATGCTTCTATCCAGAAAAGTCTTCATACCTGTTGTGTTGCCCACAAAATTACCATAACTTGTAGGCTAGCCAAGCTGATGAGCCGAGCCACTTTTGTCCCTTTGTGTCGGTCATAATAGTATTCTCTCCTTTTTACACATGGTTGATTGCCAAGAGACAAAATGCAAAACCTAAAACTCTCCAAACAACCCAATAAATTACTACATCGAAAACAAATAAAACAAATAAAAAAAAGTCCACCTCTACCAAATCCTAATCGCATACCACTTTACACTAATTGATGAAAAGGGTTATGAAAAAGAAACGCCCCATCATATCCCTAATGTATACTATAAACTATAATAAACCAACCTCAAGTCTTAAATTATGGTAGAGAACACTAAAAAGGATCACATGAGAAAGACACATATGGGACCAACACCTATACATTACAAAAAACACTATACAATGTTTGGAGGGCTTCCACCCATCACAACCACTTGTTAACCCCACCAAACAAAACATACTTTTAGACTGAATCATGACCCAAAGTTTCATTTCTTTACTTCTTTCATCTTCTCATCATCATCTAATGAAGCATTGTTCAAGAATGCAAAGTGTCCCATGATTTCCATTTTTACATTCTTGAAAGCCCCTTTTGGGCAGTACACAATAGCCAGGTTGTAACAAAAAAAAAAAAGGCATGAAGCAAGCAATGGACTTTTTCAAGCACTGTCCAATCAAGAAATCAAGTGTAAAAATTCTTGCAGTGTAAAAATGGGGAAGAGGGGATTAGTACAGGGACCTAACAGTGGAATTAATGGAAAGAAAAGAAGGAAATAAAGAAAGGGCCTGCAAAGCCAGTACAACCACAACTGCCCTTCAGGGCTTTCCTTGGAGTAGCATTAAAGACTATTGCCCTTTGCCCTTCACCATATTTCTATCTTCTTCCCCACTCTCATATATCCCTTCTTCACTACTCACTTTATATGCACACAGATATTTTTTTTCCCTTTTTTTTTTGAAGGGTTTGATGAAAACAGCAGATTTATAAGTTACAAGCCCCCACAGAAGTGAACAATTTTTTCCCCCATTTCCAACTGCTGATTGATCATTTCTTCTAAATGGCTCACACTTATCCTTTAGTTTTCATCCTGATATTCTTCATTGTTTCCTTCTACACTACCCTCAATTTGGTTCCCAATTCCCATTTCAATGCAGTAGACATTTTGGAAGAGGAAAACGGCCACAATGCTAACAATCTCCTCACTTTCAGATTCTTGAAAGAGCTTAGGAAGTTCAAGACTAAAAGACCGCATTTTTCCCACCTGTCTCCGGCGCCGGCTCCCGCGCCGGCGCCGGTATACGCTCCATCAGCCTCCCCAATGCCGGTACCGCTGCACCGGCACCGGCAGGCCCGCCATCCATTGCCTCAAGCTCACGAGGCACACCACAGGGCAGATCAAAATAAGGGCAGTGTAATGAGTAGAGCATTGGTGGCAATTCTTGCATCTGTTGGAGTTGTTTTTGTGATGCTTCTGTGTGGAATTGGGCTGCTTTTTGGGTACAGGAGATTTGGTGGGAAGAAGAGGCGGCAGGGGAGGAATGCGGGCATTGCAAAAATTGGTGAAGCTAAGTATGTGAATGGACAAGTGAAGAAGGCTGTGTCTGATCCAAGGCCCGACCTTTTCTTCCTTGATTCAATTGAATCCGCTCTGGAATCTGAAAAGTGTTGTCTGAAAGATGTCGGCTCCAGCAGCACTCTCAGTGTACGAACAGCCTGCTGCGACGAGGATGAATTGGGAGAAATCGCGGCGGCGGATGATGACGCATTCGGCGGCTCGGATTCATCGTGCGGCGGCGATAGGATAATCCCGGTGGAAGAAGCTCGAGCGGTTGAGTACAAAAACAGCGTGGATCAATTCGAGGACGACGACGAGTCGTTCCATTCGGTTTGTGAGTCTCAAGCGTCCCAAATGAGGCTGTCCAATGCCTCATCTTGTACTGTTAGTGAGAATTTCGACGCATTGTCGATGGATGAAGTGAAGGCGGTTGTGCCTCCACCTCCGCCGCCGCCTCCACCGCCGCCGCCAATTGTGCGGTGTCCGGTTCCACGCGCGCCGATGAAAACGAAGGGCATTACGCTGAATTCATCGTCGTTGGATAGGCCGTCTGAAAGTAGTGCGGCAACCATACCTCCTCCACCGCGGCCACCTCCGCAACTGGACGGCCAATCGAGCCCTCTAACGGCGCCGCCGCCGCCTCCGCCGCAGCAAATTCCGTTGGGGAAAGATGGATCGCCATTGCCTAAGCTGAAACCCCTGCATTGGGACAAAGTGAGAGCTGCACCGAACCGGAAAACGGTGTGGGACAAGATGCGATCGAGCTCATTCGAGTGAGCCCTTTCGAATCCGCAATTTGATCTCGCGACAATGTAGTACAAGTTCTCGTCTTTTTTACCATTGGAATGTTCTTGCAGGTTCGATGAGGAAATGATCGAGTCGCTGTTCGGTTACAATCTCCAGAGCTCGACAAGGAGCGACGATTCCAAGAGCAAAACGCCCTCTCCGGACAAGCACATTCTCGATCCTAAAAGGCTCCAGAATTTCATCATTCTGTCGAAAGCCCTGAGCGCCAACGAGGAACAAGTCTGCGCGGCATTGATCCGAGGTACGAGGAAATCAAAACCCCAAATCAATCACATTGTTGACGAGAGAAAAACTCGACAAGCAAAAACGGCATTTTCTGACATTTTTAAAGCAGGTGACGGCCTGTCATTGCAAGACTTAGAAGTGCTGTCAAAAATGGCGCCAACCAAGGATGAAGAAGCCAAGCTAATCAATTACAAGGGCGACGTATTCGATCTGAGTTTAGCCGAGAAATTAGTTAAGGCAATGCTGAACATCTCTTTCGCCTTTTCGCGAATTGAGGCGATGCTCTACCGAGAAACATTTGAAGACGAGGTTCTCCATCTTAGAAAATCATTCTCAATGCTTGAGGTACATACATCAAATGGATCTCCTTCGAAAACATATACGATATCAATCAGATTATCTGATTATTGCGTTTTCAAAACGAAAATAACAGCCCCATTTTAAAGCGCTTAAACTGATTGTTTGCGTTTTAAAATTTATATTGTTGACGTTGTTAATAGGAGGCATGCAAGGAACTACGATCGAGTCGACTATTCCTAAAACTACTCGAGGCGGTCTTGAAGACCGGCAACCGAATGAACATAGGAACAATAAGAGGAGGCGCGAGAGCCTTCAAGCTCGACGCCCTTCTCAAACTTGCAGACGTAAAAGGCACCGATGGGCGCACGACCCTCCTCCATTTCGTGGTCCTAGAAATCATCCGATCCGAGGGTCTAAGAGTCTCCGAGAGCATAATGGGGAAGATTCACCAGAAGAGCACGAGTTCAAACTCGAGCATTCAAGACAAGGAAGAAAACTACCGATCCATGGGCCTAGACCTCGTATCCGGCCTGAGCACTGAGCTATGCAATGTCAAGAAAACGGCCACAATCGACTTAGATGTGCTCGCGAGCTCCGTGGCGAACTTAACCGACGCCATGCGTAGGTTACAACACCTGGTTGAAAAGGACATGGTCTTAGAGGACAAGAATAACAGCACCTTTATGACCTCGCATCGATCTTTCCTAAAATACGCAGAATCGAAGCTTAAGGAGCTGCGGGAGGATGAGAATCGAATATTACAACAAGTACGGGAGATAACCGAGTATTTCCATGGCGACAAGAGCAAAGACGAGTCGAATCCTCTCCGGATCTTCGTGATTGTCAGGGATTTCTTAAGTATGTTGGACCTTGTCTGCAAAGAGCTCAAGAGCTCCAAGGCCCCCCGGGGGCCAAATCCCCTGGCCCCCTTCCGGTAGATAAGCTAAAAGAACATGGTTTGTTCCATAGTTCCTTAATTTTTTATTTTTCTCTACCTAGTTTCACATACATATATATTATGATCTTCCATCCTTGGCGGAGGAATGTGTGTAACATATGTAGTCTGAAATTTCTAATGAGATGTGAAAAGGGATTTTTTTTTTTTTTTCCCCAAAATTTTGAATGTTCTATTTTTGTGCGAGGTTTGTCATGAGACAGTAATGGAAATCAAGTTTTAGACTGTAAGAAATAGTACATCAAAATGGCCCCAGGAACAAAAGAACACAAAGCTAACTGTGCCTCTCTGTGTTTATTGCAACGGTCGCACATGTGATGATGCATGTACAATTTTATAAATAAATTATGGGATCCTATGAGTATGAAGTATGTACATTCTGATTAGTAGTAGTATTTTATTTTAAGGATATTGATCTCCAACGACAATTGCGAATGTACATTCTTGTATTTTTAATTTTATTTCGGAGAGGTATTTCAATTGAGAGGTACATGCATCACGTGTCTGCCAAACGCAGAACAAAACAACATCATGGAGTTGTGTTGATAAAAGGATACAATCTTTTTAAACATTCTGAAATTTATTTTATTTTTTTTCATAAATTGGGACATAGGTAGGTTTGTCCTTACCTTTGTTTTGTGCAATTATGCAAACACGGGGGGAATATATCTCAGATTTCCATTGCACTTGAATTATGGGGCCCTTTTGGAGTTTTCCCCTTAGTCTTTCTTCACTTTAAATGGGCAATTGGTAATGGGATGGGATGGTGATATAAAGGCTTTCTAAGGCCAGTGTTCTTCCAATACGTTCGGCCACATCTCCCTTGCATTGTTAGGTAATGATGCATTTTTAGGATGGTCGATTTTGAAGAACTTGCTAAGGCACTTTTGAAATTGGACCTTAAAATAGTCAGTTTTTTCCATAATCAAATGATATCTCATCCATTTGAGGCCACAATATATAAGATGCACCATAATCAAAAGATATGGAGTTCTTTTGTCTTATATATAAGGTCCGCGGTTGGAAGTTGTAGGAACTGTGGCAATCAATTTTATCAATTTTTGCATAAGTATTCGATACAAGTAGCTATAGCTGTCATAAATTATAATTTGAAGGGAAAAAATAATTAAATTTGAGAAGTAGTTTTCAAAAGATTCAAAAAGCTACTAAAGCATAGCTTCTGATTGTAAAGCTTTTCGGAGCTGCACGGGACTATTATTTTGAAATAAAAGCTAAAGCACCCAAAAACTTTCAAAAGCTGCGTGCAGAACAAACCCATAGTTTGATAGGCAATAATTAACTTTCAACACATGTAAAGGTGGAATAGAAATGGGTAATGTGTATAATATAATCCATCAATCCAACTAAAGATTTAAATACACACACGCACACACCAAAATATCACATAATGATAGTTCTCAATCATCTCAGGATTCATGTAACCTTTTAATGGCTGCATAGCCATGTTGTTAAGTCTAGCTTATACTCCATGTTTCGTCACAAGTTACAACACCACGTGTATCAATGCGGATTTGCAGTTTCAATAAGACTCCATCTAGAAACTTATCCAAATATTATTCAACGGCTCGCATCAAGTAGGTGAATCCGTGAATAGATGGCCAAATATTATACAACAGCTCCTCAAAGCAAATCAGTACTCGGTGCCAGCAATTGGTTTAAATTCTGAATATTTGCTTCAGTCGGACCTTGCCTGTCGACCATGTCAAGTTTCAAGTATAATGAGAAAGAGCAAATGATGTAATGTCCTCTGACCTAAACTCAAAAGATGGTTGGGTATATACGTACCGAAGAGAGGGATCGTGATCTGCTCCTGCTCGAACTGCGGCCTGGACTAGCACTAGCATGTTTGATGCGACGGCCCTGTGGATTTTGAGAAATGAAAGATTTAGAGAACATGTTAGAGATTTGCATGTTCAACATTCTGGACACACTTACATCCATTAGAAGATATTTTACTTTGGTGGATTAAATTGGAATGATTATTTCTTAACTTTGCATCACAATGAACCACATTGGAGTGTGAGACCCATCAAATGAATCCCAGTTTTAAATACAAGTAATTCCTTGATGAGGATACGATTGATCATTAGATTATTCCTTTTTCTTTTCGCATGCATAGAAATAGCAGTATAGCACTTACAGATGATGCTGGAGTGCCAGACCTCGAGCGATACCTGCAGTAGAGAGATGAATTAGGAGTAAATAATAATACTCTCTCCAATTCAAACAATTTTATGAGGCAAAAGCATTTACAAGTAACGGAAAGCACCCTCATGCATTTGAAAATTCACCTGCCAATAGGACTCTGATTTGCCAAAATCAAAGAGGAAAGCAAGACACTTTGTATAGTTACTTTAATTATCATCACCAAAATCGCAATCGAAAGAGCAGTAGTAGCAATTTAACATCAAAATTTTGATAATCAAGAAAAAGAGTAGTAGCAGTCATTTAATTAAATTTTATCAACATCATCACATCTGATGCGGCCATGACCTGTGATACAACTTTCAATTTTTTCCCCTCCTATTTTATCTTGAGTCCCACATTATTCAATAAAGGCAATAAACATAGCACCACAATGATGAAATAACATCCTATGTTCACTGCAGGTGCTTACCAACTTACGGAATATTGGCATGACGAACTGACTCACATGAATTTGGGCACTGCATATCGTCAAGTTCCTAAAATGCAAGTCCCCATATCCCATGCAAATCCAAATCTAGCTAGAGAGACAGAAAAAAGAACCAAGGACAATTTTTCATAATCATGGTATAATAAATCTAAAACATAGCATGTTCCTTCCCAAGTTTCAACATGTCCCATTCATCTCTGCATAGAACTAAACTGGGGGAAGTGGATTTGAGAAATATGAGCACTCACCCAACTCTACACAAGCGAAAGCACGAAAAAATAAAATAAATAGAGAGAGAGAGAGAGAGGGAGAGAGAGAGAGACCAAAATCTCCTATTGAGTTCTTTGAATAATATCAAAATTCCTTTGGGGTTCTTCAATTACTCGTATAAAAGCCAAAAAAGTTAAGTTGGCAAGCAGCCCCTAATTACCCAGATTGTACTTACGACATGTGTCAGAGACGTTAATAGGGTGCATGAAGAAAAATAAGACATCACGCCAGTACTAAAAATGAGTAGTAGATTCAACCATCAACTATATATCACATGCAATCACCCAACATGATCCTCCCTCTATGCAAGAATGGCATTCCACAAAATAAATCCAGTAAAATGTAATGTCGCAATTTTAAGATGGAGAGCACCATACCCTGACTCTGAGAGAGGGGGTGATGCGGGTCTTGACATAGATGTCACAGAACGAGAACGAGAACGAGAACGAGATCGTGATGATGCACAGCGCGAATATTTGGCTCTAGGAGAAGCACTGCAAAATGTACACATTCATTTGTAAATTGACAAGACACAAGAGAAATAAAAACATTAAAATTAGTCTTACAAAACTTCACCTTCGACCCTGATCACTGTACTCGGAGCTGAGACTGGGACTTCTGCTTCTCGAGTAAGGACTACTGTAGCTTCTTGAAGAACTTCTTCTGCCTTCATATTCCCGTACCTGGAGTTTACAGATTTATACCAAGCAAAAATCACAGCTAGCATTTGTAAGACCATACAAATATAACTTGAACATGTGGAGACATACCCTTATGTAAGAACGAGAAAATTGATTTTTAAAGAGAGAATCGTCAAGCTTTTTTATCTGTCAAACAGAAACAGATGTATAAACGAATAGATGCCTTGTGAATGATATATAGATCTACATACATATAAAAGAAAAACATGCATTGGAAGTCAGATAAATAAATTCACTTACAGCATATTTCATGTCATCATAATTTGTGTAATCCACAATCCCTCGCATGCCTGTAATTTTAAATGTCCAAAAAAAATATATATTACTTCAATGAAAAGTGTCTAAAAATATAAATGCGTGAGAAGGAATGAATGAGAAACATATGAGGAGAAAATTGATGATTTCTCTTGAAAGTAGTATGTGATTCACCTTGGGAGGTATCAAAAAATCATGCATATTGATTAGCAAAATTGGAATCCAGCAGAAAACTGGTGAAGGCATGCTGGCAACAGATGGCATCATTCTTATAAATATAAATGCAAGAAACAGAGTGAACGGACAGAACTGAAACATAGCAAAGTCTTGAATAGGTGAAGTATTACAGTGGTCTGACAGACCTCTTTGAGCAGTAACTACAAACTCAAGTAGTATTGATGGAAACATAAAACATCAGAAGGTAAAACAACGCATGCTTGGGACAAAAGCAAAAAATTGTCATCTCTTTCAATCCATCAGATAAATTATTCCCAAATGCATATGTATTTGCAAAAAAGGCTGGCTCGAGACAAGGTTCACTAGATAAGTTAGTGCCCAAAATGTATTCTGAATCACTCTATCTCCAACCACTAAGGCAACTAACTTCTCCCCAAGAGGTCCAACTAAGAGACCACCCAAGGTTGATTCATTTTCACAAATACTTGAGCTCACAATTAAGACAAAGCCTAGATACCCCCTGCATCACATACAAATGTAGGATGGAGGGACAGAAGAAAGTGAAAAAAGAAAAAGAAAAAAAGGAAGTATCTTAAACTAGCATTTTCTTGGTTCATGTGAAAGAAACTTTTATCTATATCAACGGTAAAAAGCTTTTCGAGAATTGATCTTCTTACCATCACGATCTCGGTAAACTTCTGAGAAACAGACATCCCCAGCTCGACGCATGTGATCCTGCAACCAGAAATAACCATTGCAAAAATGTAAATAAGATATATCGGGCAGAGAAAATGAGGAATCGTTCTTCTGTGGCTTCCATCCTTCGTTTATCTCCAAGAAAACTAAAAGACAAGGAAAATATTACCTTCAAGTCTTGCCAGGATGCCGAATAAGGAAGCCCAGTTACCAAAACTGGAACCACACCATCAACACACCATCAATAAGATTTTGCATGAAATCAACTCAACACTGTAAGAGATGCTATGTTCACAGTAGCATACCCCTATAGTCAGAATGCCTAGAAGCCCCACCCCGACTGCTTCCGTTGCTATGGGTAATATAATGATCATAACATGATGATCCTCTCCCCCCATGGGCAGGTTCAACCTACATTAATTAAAAAAAGATAATGAGGAAAGAACACCACAAGATAGAAGAATTTATTAGAAAAGAATATTAAGAGAGTGGAAAACTGACCCTTAATCGATGGCCATCAAATTTATAGCCATCTCGCCCACGGATGGCATCATCAGCATCACGAGAATCTTCAAACTGAACAAATCAATTGAAAAGGAAGACTTTCATTTGACGAATGAAAGCGATTTAATAATGACAAATTCAAGCTCTCTAATCTTAAGTTGAAGTGGCCTACCACCTTGGACTTTGTCATCCTCTGAGATATGGCATCCCTTAACTCTATCAACTGCCTCAAGTATCTAAAGATAGCTTACCTCAATGAAGGCATAACCAGGTGGTCTAGGAGGGATTTTCAAATCGATATCAATAATTCGACCATACTGTAAAAAAATAGAAATGAAGATTGCAATAATGATCCACACATCTAGAAGTGAGCACAAGGCAAGGTGGTGCCACAAACAGTAACATGATCCAAACAATGGGCACATAGAAACCAATCATACAACCAAACCAAAATGCTTAAAACTTTTGCGCACTTCGCCAGACTTCCCAGAATTGGTGATATTTTAAACGAATTATGCATGTTCAGAAAGAAAAAAGATCCAATATGCTTACGCCAATCATGCAAGTTCAGAAAGAAATAGAAGTATCACATGATCAAATGTTTTATTCAATATTAATCTCATATTAGTACAGTAGTGAAAGCCCTATAGTAAATTCTGTCCATTCAATTCAGTTCCCCCCCCCCCCCCCCCCCCAACGCGCGCACACACAGAAAAAAAAATAATAATAATAACGGTTCCCAACATTTTCACATCAAGATATATTGAGCATATAACAAACCCAGTTAATGAAAACCACCACACACTGTATATGGCACATCTATTTTGCTGCAAAAATTATGGTGAAGGTTTTTCAAAATAATTGGCGAACCTTGTAAAACAAATCTTCAACTTCACTCTCGCGAATATGCCCAGGAAGATTACCCACATAAATAATTTTGCTTGAGCGACTGGTCCTCCCTGAGACAAGTTTGCACAGTTAAAAGAAAACAGCAAGCGAGCAGTTCTTCACATGAATTCTAGCAACATTTCCTCGTATAAAAAAATATTTAATATAATAAGACACAAAATTTGATAGAAGATGAATATGAAACAATGAACATTCTATTTTTTACAATTCATTTAACCCATCAGGTTTTATTAATAAAATTAAAATATAGCCAATCTTTATATCGAGAGTTCATCTACTCTTATCACGCACGCACCTTCTTCTTTTCCTTTTGTCAACTATTTGTATTTTTTATAATAATTCTTATTAGTAAATTTGGATAATCTGGTCAACATTTTAACAACTTCTTGACTATTTACATATTTAGTCTATTGTACAATGCAAGGGAAAAAATTGACACCCCAACAAGTACTCCTATAACATTTATTATATGCCACATGTTTTCTAAGCAATGAAAATCCATCTATTGTATTTAATAAAAAGAATGTCGAAGAAGAATAGAAGTATACACATATAACAGAAAAATATTTATAGAACATACCTCTGTAATCATAATGCCTTGACATTCCACTGTGACTGCTTTCACTACCATAAAGGTCATGTGAATATCCTTTCCCCTCACGTGCAAGTTCAACCTACATATGGATAGTCACAAAAACGAATGTGTCAAGATACCAAAAAACAATTTAATGAACAAACTTGCACATTACATAGCATACCCGTAATATATAGCCATCAAAACTATAGCCATCTCGGCCACGGATGGCATCATCAGCATCACGAGAATCTTCAAACTGCATAGTAAAAGCATCAAAGATACTTAGTGAGAAATGTCTCAAACTCAAAACTCTTTATCATTGAATCCCAGAAATTTTCAATGCATTCTCCCAGCTACCATGGAAGTATTTTTTCCATAGAATGTGACCACCAAATTCCATCAAATAATTCAAGTTCTGAGAAGCTTCTCACCTCAACAAAGGCATAAGCAGGCAGTCTCAGAGGACTCTTCACATCAATGCCAACAATAGGTCCATACTGCAGTGAGAAACACACACAGACAGCAACAATCAGGAAAAATCATTTCAATGCGAACAATTAAAAGAAAAAGCAAATCTACAAGATTTTGGTCTCCATTTGGCATTTAGAACTACATAAAGTATTTGTACCATATCCAATAAAGACAAAAAGCATAAAACATAAACCATGGACGAATTAGCAGCACGAGAAATAACAGGCCCATGCTCAACTCCATCTTTTCTTCACAAATCATATTAATCACTATGTCGTAAGCTATCATGCAGAAAGAAAACTGGTTCCATTAAAAGATAACCTCTGTAAAGTTCCATCATCTAATATTATGTGGTAATACATCTAAGCAGAACACTTATATTTTAAATCAACCAACAATGCATCATTGGTTTAAAACTTATAAAGAGAATTTAATTACTTCTAACTGGATTGCTAAGTACCAAACCTTATAAAACAAATCTTCTACTTCACTCTCACGTACATCCCCAGGAAGATTGCCCACATACACAGTGCGGCTGAGTCGGCCCATTATCCTCAAACAGTCCCTGACACTGCACTGTAACAGTGATTGTAATTTTGCACGATGTAAATGTAAAGAAACATTCAATGGTTAGGGTGCAAGGTGCCAAATATTGGGAATTAAATGGAGAAAACAATTAATTAACAATTAAATGTTGAATGAGGTCATGCTATAAAACCTAAATTAAAAGTTCTAGAAGATTATAATAGCCTTTTTAGGAACCAAATTTATCACAAAACACAAACCAATCAACTATTATTACTTAGTTTCTATTTTTCCAAATATGGAGGCAACATATTGTTACATCACCAATTCATAAGAGAATCCCAGATAAACTCATAACCAATTATTTACTGGTTCTTTTATATCCTTAAACACTAGTCAGGAACAAGAAGGTACTCGCTGTTACTCCCTGCACATTTAATGTGGAACAAAGGTAGTATACATCATGTTCTGCAGTTCCCTATTTTATATGCTTAAAACTTGTCAAGAACGAGAACGAACCCACTGTTACTCCGGTTCCCTTTTTCCAAATATCTAAGGCAAAAAATATAAATTATGTTTTCCAAAAACTAAAACCACTTCCCTTCGCAAGTGACAAAATTCAACAAGCGATTTTTTGTTGTCACACACTCACTTATGTTCTAATCCCAAAATTGAAAAGGAACTCAATTGGTACAAGGAAAGTAAGTTCGTCAGATCCAAAAAAAAAAGGTAGTACCTTCAGTTCATTTCGGCAAATTGCTCACCCGAAAAGTAAAATAAAAATAGAGGAGATAACAATTCTAAACTAGTTCAATTACAAGAGTAGTGGTCCTAAGAAACAACTCAACAAAACTGAAACCCCAATTGCAACCAACAATTCAGCATCTCATCACTCCAAACGATTCAGGGAAAAAAATCGTAATATAATTTCCAACGACTACCAAAAGCAAAATCAAATAAACATAATCTCGTCATTTACTCACTAAATTTACCT
This sequence comes from Hygrophila difformis, assembly GCA_030278955.1. Taxonomy (NCBI): domain Eukaryota; kingdom Viridiplantae; phylum Streptophyta; class Magnoliopsida; order Lamiales; family Acanthaceae; genus Hygrophila; species Hygrophila difformis. The sequence goes on from JAOANR010000004.1 coordinate 46,950,807, forward strand.
ACGCAAAATTCGCAATCTTCTTAAGTCATGTAAATTTTGAAAAAATAAAATAATAAAAATTGAACTATGAAGGAACCTTTTTTAGGGAATCCGATTCTTGTCTTTCGCCTTAATTCGCGAGTTCTAGAGCTCCCTACCAGTTTTATTCGTTTGCAACGAATGTGGCTATTTATAGCTGCGAGAAAACGAGTACTACGAAACAAAGACACGTGTGTCCTGATCATTGGCAATGGTCCCCGTTATCATTTGGTATTTTGGTCTAATAACAGTATTAATCAATTTAGTGGACCCAAAGCCCAATAATAAATGGGCCAACCCATAGTACCAGGCCCAATCTGTGGATCTTCTTGGGAAGATTGCCCACATCATTTTGGTTATTTCCATTTCTGTTTTTTTCATTGCCGTTGACATAACCATTCTTGTTTTCTGTTCAGGGGCTTCTCAAGGACAGAAGGGTCTTCACTGATTATGAGAAAGCCTCAGGGCATCAGCTCAACAACGATAAGTGCAAAAAATTTTCATTAGGTCCAAAGCCCTGCAGGGCTGATTATGATTATATGTGGATGTTGCTAACCGAGACTCACGTTTTAATGAGCAAAATTCTCTCCGGAAAGTATTCCTGGTGGCATTTTGGAAGACATTAAAGCCACCAGAAAGATCTCTAAGCCTGTGCCTCCCTAAATGGGATTTGGGGGCACCCATTGTTAGTTCTGTAATGCCTTCATCTTTTAGGAATTGATTCTACTTGCTGTTATTCGGACTCCTTGGAAGCCTGAGGATCATTCGGAAAGAATTCGGTGTTGGATCATTTTTATACAGTGGCGGACACACTTAGGGGCTTGGGGGGCCGCCCCCCCAAGTTCAAAGTTTGCCATTAATTTTTTATATAGCTATGTGTATTTCAGTTATGAGAGAAAATATTTTTATGTAATTCCGCCCCCTCGAGCTCAAACTTCGCCATTAATTTTTTATATGGTTGAGTGAATTTTAGCTATAGTAGAATGCATTTTCGTGTAATTTAAGCAATGGAGAAGATGAATGGGAAAAAGAAGGTAACATATTTCTTTGTTGGTGGATTTTTTTTTAACATAGGCTCATATGTTCTTCAATCTTAATAAATAAAATAATAAACTTCGCTTACTATATAAAGTTGTAACTAGACTACGGAGAGCATCCTAATAAAAAAAATTCATAGCTCGCCCCCCGGTTTTCACACTCTGCGTCCGCCACTGTTTTTATACTCATTGGTTTGAAACATTTCTGATCTCCTAGACGGCTAGACCAACACCCTGCTTATTGATAGTCTCATGTGTTGAGAGGGCAATTCGGTCGCGGATTCCCTCGCGGAGTATGAGACTATCTATGTTGAGCTCTTTACGATATGGATATGGACGTTCTCACCAGATAATATTCAGTACTTGTTATTAATGGATATGGCGGGAGTTTGGTATCCTCGTGTTTAGATTTGTACATTTAATTTTATGCTTTCCATTCCCTACCCGATTTGTTTATTGTTATTAATGTTTTTTAATTTTCTACTTTGTCTTTCCTACCCCGATTTGTTTAATTTTCCTCTTTTACCGACTTGAGCATCACATGTTATAAAAAAAAAAAAAAAAAGGAGAGAGAGAGAGAGAGAGAGAGAGTTAAACAGATAAAGTATTTTTCTTATTGTATGATGATCCCCGTTCGCCAAAGGCCATGTTCTCTTTTTGCTTGTGGACAGCTAGCAAAAGAGGGTGTCCATGGGAACTAAAATTAGTACAGAGCTGCAGAGCAATTGGAAATATAGATAATACTCCGTAGTAAATATTACTACTACTAATTTGTGGTTTTGAATGTGTTCCCTGTGCCATAAATAAAGGAATTTATATGACCTGGTCAGGGGGCGTCTTTTGCAATTCCAAGAGTTGCTTCTATTTGAAAAATGAAAGTCCTCAATACATTGTCACAATTTATAGCCGGCCGAGAGAGAAAATATGTTTTGGTTATTTTCAATCTCGTGTCGAACGAAGACACAAGTCACAAAACACTAGTCCCCACTTAAAATTTATTTTTCTTCAGTTAAATCCACTTGTACATATTTCCTTTTTTATAAGGATAAGTCCACTTGTACACCTAACTGCTGCTAACGTGATATGACCTATCAGAAAATTTAACAAACTAACATCACCACCTTTCATTAAGGATTTCTTCCCATTATTACTTCGTTGGGAGTATTCGTCTAATTAAAATATTACGTCCACACGCAAGTTTCAACCAAAATAAATGAACCTGACCAACCACGAACCCTATGTAGGCAAAATACTGTTTTGGGGGTGTCTCCATACAAATCCTGACGAACATGGATACTATATTTTTACAGCACTATAAAAGTTACATGGCAATCATAAATTCCACAATATGCAACTTTTATATATATAATGGAACAGAAAACAACTGTTCCCACTTAGCGCGCCAAGTCGTCTTTTCAACAAACCAAAGAACAAAACACCGAAAGAGAGAACCGAGAGGAAGCTTTATACACAATAGCCAGAACAAACTGGCCCAGCCTCCATAAACCAGTTTGCATACGCAAATCACACGCACACGCACACATTCAACACCCTACACGGGACTACTACTACATATATATATAAATATTTACAGCTAGTTACACGCCGCTACAAACAAACACTCTTACATGCCCTCAAACCATATGTAATTCCTACGCAAAGTAAGATTGAAAGTGGCGTTGCGTGAACCAAAAAACATAACATCTCTCATCACATCTCACATGTCATAAGAAGTAGGAGCACTCCGGGGGCCAACTCCACTGGCCTTTTCGTATGCAAATGATGCTGACCTCCTACGGAACCGATATGCCTCTCTTCCTCCGGCACCTATGGAAATCACAACCCAATTGTTTGTTAAGTTAACTAAGAAGGAACCTTGGAGAAAAACAATACTTGTGCAATGTATTCAGCAGACTAAATGTAAGTATGAAATTGTCTCAAAACAGAACCTCAGAAAAAAAAAGTAGGCTTATATATAAAACTCATATTCATCACTATTCATCCTATCATTAAATGATTAAATATAGTAATGCGGAAGACACAAATAGTATTAAACCCCACCCCTTTTATACACCCATACGACTTGTAGCATCAGTAGTCCTCTTTAATATCAACAAAAACGTAATAAACAAATGAGATATAAAATATAATATACAAAGACAATAATAGTATAAAATTACTGAAGAGGTGCCCTAATGACATCATTCAAACACCAAAATCTTGTTTACCATTTCAAGCACTTGAAAAGCTTGGTTAGTAGGTAAGAGCAAATGAAACTCCCTCACATAGAACTGAAAGAAAGTCACTTGCAAGTTGCAATTATATGTATTAAAAAAAATCCATATCATAAAGTCATATGCACTGGCCCATAAGAGTAGAGTAGGTAACATTTCACATTAAAAGGGTATGTTTGTTAATTCAAGCAATGCCATACATGGTAGAGACATAGTTTGTTCATAAAGAACAACTATTAAGTGCATTCTTTACACAATTCCCCAAATTAAATAAGTTAGATTACACGACATGTCACTATCTAGGTATTGATTCCAGCGATTTGTATGTTACAAAAGTTCTGTAGTCTGAAATGAATATACAAATATCTGATAAATAAAACAAAAAAATAATACTCTTCCATAGATCCCTCATATCGGTGTATGCTTTATCCATAATAAAATTTGTATGGTTACAGAAATAACCTTATTTAATAAACATAAAACTTAGATTAAAAAAGAACAAACAGTGTAACAAAAAAAAAGGAAAAATAAGAATATTGAACTAAAAATTCTACAAGTGTTTGTTAAACATCATATACCGGTGTTTGTTATCATTACATCTTTCAATGTAAAGATAACAAAATGAGGGCATTAGATGTAAATCTATAAAAGCTTGAAATTCAAATGATGTATGTTCCACTCTTAATATGATAGCTGAAAATAATCCACAGCAACTAAAGAGACCGATTTAATAACAATAGTCATCCAGTCCAGTTGGTTTATTAATCCTTGCATAATTTTAGTTGTGTATAGTGTCGTAAACCAACTAAGAATACAAGTTGCATCCACGAGCGTATATGACCTTCTAACTTTCTTTCAACCAAAGATTAATCATTCTTGCTTTTAAAATACTACATGTTGTGCACTTGTGCTAGCCAGATAGGGGACAATATATTGTCAGTCAAATTACATGTTAGTTTCCTAAGTATATCTTCAAACCCTCACTGATTATTCTAAAGACTAATTCAATCGCGTCCTTAGAAATAGAAATAATATTCAAGCTACTCCAACTATAAAATAAGAGCTTTGTTCAATCCAGAACGAACCCTATCCTATACTCCTATAAAGTGGGAAGCATCAAAATATAACCTAAAAAAGTAAGGAGATTTGATTCGACCTCAGACTATTTATCATAATATGAGAATTTGAACTATATACTTCATATGAAAAAATTACTCATAGTCCTATAAATTTGGCAAAATGTCATAAATTCTCCTAAAATAGCATGTACTTCTACGTAAACTATAAGAGAAGATATTTTCATTTTAAGAAGAAATTCAACTGTAAGTTTAGATAAATAATCCCATCAAATTAATAAAATAATCTCATTGTCCTATATATAGACTATCCCCAATAATGAACATACTATTGATGATTCATTTATCAACTCTTGTCCTTGGATGGAAATCATAATTTGATTTAATTTAATTAAAAAATCAAGTGCTTATCCAGACAAACTTAAAGTTGACCAATTAATACGCCATCTTCAAATGACAAAACTACCCCTAAGCCGCCACCTGAGCCGATAAAATGACTAAATTGCCCTCGCCCCCACCGTAGATTCTTCTAGATCGGTAAATGAATCTACTTCCCAAAAACCCGCATACTGTACCTGTACATATAGAAAGACAATAATTGAGCAACAAATTCAAACCGTACCGGCAAAGGGAGATACCGGAGGCGTAGATCCGGCAGGGGAAACCGGCGGCGAGTCCTTCTGACTCGGTTTTACAATCATTATGCTCCTCGTTACCTTCACCGCATCCTCAACCGCCTCCTCGCCGAACGATCGCCGATTGCTCGGCGCTTCAGTCTCTGCAAACCAATCGCCAAATCACAGAGCGATTCAGATTCTTTCCCACACCAGGTTAATTTTAAACCGTGTAACCCTAATTTCTATCCCAGCAAAACTAAATCGGAAAATTTTCCATTCCGCAAACAGATTCGCAATTCACAAACACAAATTACACCAAATTTTAGTTCGAAAACCCTATTACAGTAGATTAATTTCACCGATCAGGTTAAATTAAATTAAACACGCATCAGAATAATTACGTATAACCGGCATACCCTTGCCGGCGACGTTAGTTCGGAAGGTAAACGTAGCGTTTTTCCTCAGTTTCCCGAGGCCGCTGTCAGGCGGAGGACCCGCCACCGTATCATCCCAGAGATGGTCAAGTAAACCCATGGGAGGCACAGACTGGAAGGGGCAGCTGACGATAGAAACTCTTGGTTTTGGTATTGGGTTTGGCTTTTGGAGAGTGAAGGAGTGAAAGTAAAGAAGCATTTGGGAGTGTATTTATGGACGGAAGGGGTGTTAAAGGTCGAACAAGGTATTCGGATAGAGACGGCGTGTGAACCGTCGGATCAGATCTGAAGGGTTGTCGGTGTGACGTGGAGAGAAGATGGATAAGCACGTGATGAGTAGATAAAGATCAGCGTCAGGTTGCCGTCGATGAAGCTCTTTTCACGTGACTAGCCACGTGGCGTGAATCGGGAGCGGAAAGCGAGCATGTATCGTGATGGGTATTTATGACAATGTGGACCTGCTGCTTATAGTGAAGGGTTGCAGTGTTTCCAAATCCACCGGACCTCAGAAATAAATCAACAACTACCCAATTTTTGGAAGAAGTAATAGCCTCTGTTGTCCTGTCAGACATAGCAAAAAAGTTTTTTACACCCACCCCTTAAAAGATAACTTTTCTACCCGAAAAGACAAAAAACCCTTCGGTCGGGGACTTCGATCGGTCCGATCGAAGATAAAATAGCCGACCGAAGTGCCTATTACTTAAGCATGATTAGTTGAGCTTCGGTCGCGAGAAAAAGCTTCGGTCGCACAATGTGATGACTTCGACCGAAGCAAGAAATAGCCGACCGAAGATATTTTTTATTGAAAATTTATTTTGTTTTTGTTTTCATTAGTATATATTATATTATTTGAAATTGTATATATTATTATTATTATTTATTTCAATAGTGTATATATTATATTTAAATTATATTATTTTATTTGAAATTTTTTATATTATTATTGAATTTATATATGACATTTATTATATTTTTGGTAAATTTATTAAAGTATTAATTATGATTATTATTTTGATTATTATTATATATACTATATTTTATTTTATTTTAAATTTTATATATTATTATTTCTAATATTAATTAGTATTATGGAAATCATTATTATTATTTTTGATGTATTTATTATATAATTATTATTATTATTTAAATTATATATTATATTTATTATATTTTTGGTGTATTTGGACATTTTAAAGTATTAATTATATTTATGATACCAATAATGATATTATTGTTATTATTAGAATTATTATTTAAATTATTATTATATTATTATTATTTTATTCTATTTGTAATTGTAAATATTATTATTTCTAATATTAATTAGTATTATGGAAATTATTTTTATTATATTTGATGTATTTATTATATAATTATTACTAATATTTAAATTATATATTATATTTATTATATTTTTGGTGTATTGGGTCATTTTAAAGTATTAATTATATTTATGATACCAATAATGATATTATTGTTATTATTATATTTATTATTTAAATTATTATTATATTGACCATATTTTATTCTATTTGTAATTGTAAATATTATTATTTCTAATATTAATTAGTATTATGGAAATCATTTTTATTATATTTGATGTGTTTATTATATAATTATTATTAAATAAATTATATACTATATTATTATATTTTTGGTGTATTTGGACATTTTAAAGTATTAATTATATTTATATACCAATAATGATATTATTGGTATTATTATTATTACTTAAATTATTATTTTATTATTATTATATTTACTATATTTTATTTTATTTGAAATTGTATATATTATTATTTCTAATATTAATTAGCTTTGTGAAAATCATTATTGTTATTTTTGATGTGTTTATTATATAATTATTATTATTTAAATTATATATTATATTATTATATTTTTGGTGTATTTAGACATTTTAAAGTATTAATTATATTTATTATACCAATAATGATATTATTATTTATTATTGTTATTATTTGAATGATTATTATTTAATTATTATACCAATATTATACCAATAATATTTATTGGTATACCAATAATATTTATTATATATTTAAATAATATTATACCAATAATATTTATTATTTATTATACCAATAATATTATACCAACAATGATTTATTATACCAATAATATTTATTATATATTATATTATTATATTATTGTTATTGGTATTATTATGATTATTATTTAATTATTATTTTTAATTATTCTATTTACTATATAATATATTATTTGAAATTATATATATTATTATTTCTAAACATGATTAGTTGAGCTTCGGTCGTGAGAAAAACCTTCGGTCGGCCAATGTGATGGCTTCGATCAAGCCGATCGAAGTTGTAATAATTTTTATTTTTATTTTTATTTAAATAATAATTTATTTTTTATTTTCCGTTTTATATAAATTATTATTTTTATTATTAGCATTATTATTATGGATAATAATGATATTTATTACTAATAAACAGGATTAGTTGAGCTTCGGTCGGATAAAACCCTTTCGGTCGGTAAATAAGATGACTTCGATCAAGCCGATCGAAGTTGTAATATTTGCTATTTTTTATATTTTATTGAAATAATAATATATTTTTTATTTTCCATTTATATAAATTACTATTATTATTATTAGTATTATTATAATGGATAATAATGATATTTATTACTAATAAACAGAATTAGTTGAGCTTCGGTCGTGAGAAAAACCTTCGGTCGGCCAATGTGATGGCTTCGATCAAGCCGATCGATACTCTAACAATTGCTATTTTTTATTTGTATTTAAATAATAATTTGTTTTTTATTTTCCGTTTATATAAATTACTATTATTATTATTATTATTATTATTATTATTATAATGGATAATAATGATATTTATTATTATAAGTGAAAATATTTGTATTAAAATTGTATTATTATACTATTATTCTTATAAATAAAAAATATTAATTATAAATTAGTTATAATCATAAAAATATTAATCATATAGAAGAGTTTCCAAGAAGAAGAACAAGAACAAGAAGAAGAAGAACAAGAACAAGAACAAGAACAAGTAGAAGAAGAAGAAGAAGAAGAAGATAAGCTTTAGGTTTAATGATGTATGACTTAAAAATGAAATTATGATCAAGGTTTAGGGTTTAAGGTTTTAGTTTTAGGGTTTAAGGGTTTAGGGTTTAGGGTTTAGGGTTTATGGTTTAGAATTTTATAAAGGGCTTCGATCAAGCCGATCGAAGTTGTAATAATTAATATTTATTATTTTTATTTAAATAATAATTTATTTTTTATTTTCATTTTTATATAAATTATTATTTTTATTATTAGCATTATTATTATGGATAATAATGATATTTATTACTAATAAACATGATTAGTTGAGCTTCGGTCGGATAAAACCCTTTCGGTCGGTAAATAAGATGGCTTCGATCAAGCCGATCGAAGTTGTAATAATTGCTATTTTTATATTTTATTTAAATAATAATATATTTTTTATTATCCATTTATATAAATTACTATTATTATTATTCGTATTATTATAATGGATAATAATGATATTTATTACTAATAAACCATGATTAGTTGAGCTTCGGTCGTGAGAAAAACCTTCGGTCGGCCAATGTGATGGCTTCGACCAAGCCGATCGATACTCTAATAATTGCTATTTTTATTTTTATTTAAATAATAAATTATTTTTTATTTGAGGTTTATATAAATTACTATTAATATTATTAGTATTATTATAATAGATAATAATGATATTTCTTTTATAAGTGAGAATATTTTTATTAAAATTGTATTATTATACTATTATTCTTATTATTAATAATATTAATTATAAATTAGTTATAATCATATAGAAGAGTTTCCAAGAAGAAGAAGAAGAACAAGAAGAAGAAGAAGAAGAAGAAGAAGAAGAACAAGAACAAGAAGTAGAAGAAGAAGAACAAGAAGAAGAAGAAGAAGAAGAAGTAGAAGAAGTAGAAGAAGATATGCTTTAGGTTTAATAGTGTATGATTTAAAAATAAAATTATGATAAAAAAATATTTATTATGAATTATAGTTATAAATTAATGGAAGGGTTTAGGGTTTAGGGTTTAGGGTTTAGGGTTTAAGGTTTAGGGTTTAAGGGTGTAGGGTTTAGGTTTTAAGGGTTTAGGGTTGTAAAAGATGATTATTAAAAAATTATTTAGGATTTAAGGGGTCAGGGTTAATGGCTTTAGGGTTTAAAGTTTTGGTTTAGGGTTTAGGGTTTAGGGTTTAGGGTTTAGGGTTTAAGGTTTAAGGTTTTAGCTTTAAGGTGCAGGGTTTAGAATTTTAAAGGGTCAGGGTTAATGGCTTTAGGGTTTAAAGTTTTGGTTTAGGGTTTAGGGTTTAGGGTTTAGGGTTTAGGGTTTAGGGTTTAGGGTTTTAGGTTTAAGGTTTAAGGTTTTAGCTTTAAGGTGCAGGGTTTAGAATTTTAAAGGGTCAGGGTTAATGGCTTTAGGGTTTAAAGTTTTGGTTTAGGGTTTAGGGTTTAGGGTTTAGGGTTTAGGGTTTAGGGTTTTAGGTTTAAGGTTTAAGGTTTTAGCTTTAAGGTGCAGGGTTTAGAATTTTAAAGGGTCAGGGTTAATGGCTTTAGGGTTTAAAGTTTTGGTTTAGGGTTTAGGGTTTAGGGTTTAGGGTTTAGGGTTTAGGGTTTTAGGTTTAAGGTTTAAGGTTTTAGGTTTATGGTGCAGGGTTTAGAATTTTATAAAAAAATTATTTAGGATTTCATGGGTTCAGGGTTTAAGGGTTCAGGGTTTGAAGGGTTCAGGGTTTTAGGGTTAGGGTTTAGGGATTTAATGTAATTTATTAAATTAGAGACTTCGATCGGCCTTTTCCAGCTTCGATCGGTCCGATCGAAGCGTTTAAAAAGCTGACCGAAGCTTTAATTTAAAACGCAAGCTGGGCCTCCCTCACTTCCACTTTCCCTTTCCCATTCTCGACCTAAACCCTTAAAACGCCGATCGAAGATTTCCGTTTCCCCTTTCGAAATTTTTGACGTTTTCCGGCCAATAATCCACCGGAGATGGAAGATCCGACGGCGGAGGAGATGGGAGACGCGGTGTTTGACGAAGGGTTGGCTCTAGTGCCCGTCGAGCAAGCGAGTGGAGAGGCGCCGCCCTCGCCGCAGCCGTCGTCACCCCCGCACGCCGCTCCTGCGGCCGCCGGCCGCCAGCCCCGCCCCCCCTCCGGCACCGACGCTGTTCGGGTAAGTATTTCCCATCCCCACCCCTAACCCGCCGTCCCCACCCCCAACACGCCTTCCCCACCCCCAACCCGCCATGTCTGTGCTCTGCTCCACGTTTCAGCTTTTTTTTTTTTTTTTTATAAATTAAATGCATACTGTTTAAATTGATTATGTTTTTAATTTGCAATTTAAATGCATATTTCCCATTACAGTATTTATTTAAATTTGTGTACGATTTCTTAGGGTTTCGTAAACTTGAGTGTTTAGTATGTTCGGATGTGGATTGTCTATTTTGGATGTATAATTTGTTAGATGTGTTGAATTTTTGAATTTATTTGGTAATTTGGATGTACGATTTAGATGTATTAGATGTGTTGAATTTTTGAATTTATTTGGTAAATTTGGATGTGCGATTTCTTAGGGTTCGTAAACTTGAGTATAATTTTGCGAATTGTTGTATTTGGGTATATGAAGTTATTTGCTAATTTATTGTGTATTTGGGTATAAATTATGGTGTTTAGGGTTTAGGGTATAGGGTTTAGGTTATAGGGTTTAGGGTTTATCCATAAAGATTTGATAAAAATTATAAATAAAAAATACTATTTATTTTAAAGTTTAAAAAAAATTAATTTTTAAGGGTTTAGGGTTAAGGGTATAGGGTTTAGGGTTTAGGGTTTAGGGTTTAGGTTTAAAAAAATTATCCATAAAGATTTGATAAAAATTATAAATAAAAAATACTATTTATTTTAAAGTTTAAAAAAATTAATTTTTAAGGGTATAGGGTTTAGGGTTTAGGGTATAGGGTTTAGGGTTTAGGGTTTAGGGTTTAGGTTATAGGGTTTAGGGTTTATCCATAAAGATTTGATAAAAATTATAAATAAAAAATACTATTTATTTTAAAGTTTAAAAAAATTTAATTTTTAAGGGTTTAGGGTTAAGGGTATAGGGTTTAGGGTTTAGGGTTTAGGTTTAAAAAAATTATCCATAAAGATTTGATAAAAATTATAAATAAAAAATACTATTTATTATAAAGTTTAAAAAAGAAAATTAATTTTTAAGGGTTTAGGGTTAAGGGTATAGGGTTTAGGGTTTAGGGTTTAGGTTTAAAAAAATTATCCATAAAGATTTGATAAAAATTATAAATAAAAAATACTATTTGTTTTAAAGTTTAAAAAAATTTAATTTTTAAGGGTTTAGGGTTAAGGGTATAGGGTTTAGGGTTTAGGGTTTAGGTTTAAAAAAATTATCCATAAAGATTTGATAAAAATTATAAATAAAAAATACTATTTATTTTAAAGTTTAAAAAAAATTAATTTTTAAGGGTTTAGGGTTAAGGGTATAGGGTTTAGGGTTTAGGGTTTAGGTTTAAAAAAATTATCCATAAAGATTTGATAAAAATTATAAATAAAAAATACTATTTGTTTTAAAGTTTAAAAAAATTTAATTTTTAAGGGTTTAGGGTTAAGGGTATAGGGTTTAGGGTTTAGGGTTTAGGTTTAAAAAAATTATCCATAAAGATTTGATAAAAATTATAAATAAAAAATACTATTTATTTTAAAGTTTAAAAAAAATTAATTTTTAAGGGTTTAGGGTTAAGGGTATAGGGTTTAGGGTTTAGGGTTTAGGTTTAAAAAAATTATCCATAAAGATTTGATAAAAATTATAAATAAAAAATACTATTTGTTTTAAAGTTTAAAAAAATTTAATTTTTAAGGGTTTAGGGTTAAGGGTATAGGGTTTAGGGTTTAGGGTTTAGGTTTAAAAAAATTATCCATAAAGATTTGATAAAAATTATAAATAAAAAATACTATTTATTATAAAGTTTAAAAAAGAAAATTAATTTTTAAGGGTTTAGGGTTAAGGGTATAGGGTTTAGGGTTTAGGGTTTAGGTTTAAAAAAATTATCCATATAGTTTTAAAAAAAAGTATAAATAAAAATACTATTTATTTTAAACCGCAGGGGGATTGGTGGTTTGTTCGGCCCGAGGGACAGGGATGCGCCCCTCACCTTATTATGTACTTTAGAGCCCTAGTTCTCCCGATCATAGTGCATGAGTTGCAGGAGACTGACCCGGATGGATTAGCGGAGCTCCGGGCTTCATGTTTTTCATATCTATACAGAGGAGCGACTCACGAGAGGGGGCCGCGTTGGTCTGATAGCGTTATGGCGGCTCAGGCCATGGCCGAGATTTTACACCGTGAGGTGGCGTTCCGCTTCCCTGCCGATGGTGAGGAGTGGGGTGAGGACGATGCTGTCTGGTTTTTTATATGCGGGCGATTTGTGCGATACGGCCGGCAGGAGCACGCTTTGATTACTGGTTTGCGGTATGGCCGGTCTGAGTTCCAGCTATACTCGGATGATGGTCCCCCAGCCGGGAGCTTATTTTCGAGGTACCAGGACGTTCTCGCGAGCGCCTCCGCGGATAGGATCCGTACAGCCTTTAGGGACGGGCATTTTCGTACGACACCTGGCGACGGCTTGAGAGTCGCTAGGGTTTTGACAGCCTTCTATCTCGTTCTCGGGCACGATGGGCACAGTCGTGGTCCGGAGCCATGGATGTGGCGGTTGGTGGAGGACCGGGATGCTTGGGAGGCATTTCCGTGGGGTTTGATTAGCTGGCAGGTGTCACGACATGGGTTCAGGCGTCTCCTCACCGCGACCAAGCCTGATGGTTCAGTGCACTTCTACGGCCATGCACTGGCATTTATGGTACGGTACTGTTACACCACATATTATAAATGTTTTCATTTGCACTGGTCTAATGATTTACCTGACGTAATTGGTTCGTGAACTCTGCAGGTCTGGGCCTGCGAGGCCGTCCCAGCTATGATGACGATTTATTGCAAGGAGAGATTGGGGGACCCGACGGAGCACCGCCCCAGGATTGTACAGTACCTATTCAAGAGGGTGACGAAGGCCCGAGATTGGCGAGCGTTTTTCGATCAGACGGTTAGTGGGCATGTACTTCGTTATCTCGTTGACATTTCGTATACTAACAGTATTGTTTTGATTGTGTATAAAGTTGGAGTGTTTTGAGACACTTACACCCACCGAGGTGGAGTCGAGGGAGCCCTATATGGCAGACCTTGATGTTGAGATCCCACCCGGATTAAAGTGGGTGCGAAAAGACGATCGAAAGAAGGGTCGCAAGCGGAAGACGGGCGACGGGGATGCTCCGGTGGTGGACGAGGCAGTGGAGGAGGCCGAGCCGACAGTTGACATTGATCAGGGTGGCAGCGGCGCTGAGGCACCGAGTCGGCCCACCCAGCGCCCGCGCACGGATACACCCAGCGCCGATGCAGAGCCGAGCGCCCACCCAGTGCCTCCGGATTTTGAGACCATTATGGCCCGTCTACTGGAGGGTTACGAGCGGCGCACGGCGGACATGATCGCAGCGTGTGATCGACGGACAGCGCAGACGGTCGCGGAGGGGGTGCGACAGATTGCGGACATGGTCGCCGCGACGGAGCAGCGGCTTATGCAGGAGATTCACCGCCAGCAGGAGGCCACGAGATTGGTGGTGGCGGCGGAGGTCAGGGCCGTACTCCAGCGGAGCCACATCCGGACGCCAGATGTGGGCAGAGCTGGCACATCGGGTAGCAGGGAGGCGGGGGTGACTCCTGGAGTACGTGCGGGTGCAGCATCGGGGGCAGATCAGGCACGCGCTACGAGAGAGTTCTCTGGAGTGCGGGCGGCCATGCCGCAGGTGTGCTCGGATTCACAGGATGCTTCCGGATCCGATCATGCCGCCGACGCCGAGCAGCGTACACCTCAGTCCGGCCATGACGAGGCGACTCCATCCGGCACAGGTAATTATATTTATTCTTGCTAATTTACTATCATACTGCAGACGAGTTAATATTTGAGATTTGTTGAATGATGTTGTGACTACATATTCGCAGGTTTTACGTCACCACCTCCCAGTGCGCCTACTGTGCATCCGAGTTGTGACGTCACAGCTGCAGGTATTTTACTGGCATTAATGCGATTTATTTAGCACATCCGGATTGATTCTTGGTATTTTATTTATGATTCACTAAAAATATTTTTTCAGGGTCTGTTACACCACACTTAAGCATACCTCCACTGTCCACTGACCCGACACCTTCCTCCACCACAGCTGCAGGTATTTTGCTGTTGTTTAGTTTAAAGTTTGATTGTGTACTTATTCTGCTTATAGAATAAGGCTTATTTTTTAAACCCATATGTAATTTCCCAGATTATGTTACACCACCGCCACGGGTGCAGCCACCGTCCACGCTGCATCCAAGTTCCTCCACTGTCCACTTAGCGGGTATGTTTTCGGTTTTTTGTACATACATTTTAATTGTTTATTATTTTCCCTGATGAGGATATTTGCGTAGGAGGTTCCGGACGCACGGACCCCGCCGAGTACCGCACTAGACGGGAGCGACAGGAGTCTCAGGCGCTTAGAAGCCCGTTCACCACCAGGCTTGATCGACCGCGAGGGCGATCTGGGAAAGAGTTGTTCAGCACTTATCTGGAGCAGGGCGGATATAGGTAATTTTGTAACCAGTTAAATTAATAGTGCACCTCACTACGGGAATACGAATCATGTGTACTTCTAATGCAGTGTAAACGTCGGGGCGATGTTTTCTGTTACCCATCATTTTTTCAAGTCATGGTGCACCACCACCTACCACCTGGAAGACGAGGTAAATTTGCTTTTCGTTTCTCTACTGGGCGTGTGCGTAAAACAAGACTTTTTAAGTTCATATCTACTCAGTCCACACTACATTTATTGTTGCAGCAATTAGATGCGTACCTTGGGATTCTACATTTCAAGCCCGAGATCTTCGGTGGCCGGGTGCGACAGGATAGGCAGATAGGCTTCGTCGATGCAAAATTTCTGGTTAGGTTTATAATTTTGTCTTCGAATGTATATGTATTATATTTATTATATTTATAATTGACTGACCGCAATTCTATTCTTAAACTAGACTCACCTTATCCATAACTGCTGGGACGAGTTCGATAAGGTGCCACGTTTTGATGATAAGTCTGTGGAGCGATACCGGCAGTATGTTGCGGGACAGAGGCCCTCGTGGGGCAAACCTAGGCCGTGGTGGACACTTGACGAGGTTCGTGTTAATAACAACCGAACTTATTTATTTTTTCAATTTAGCGTATCTATCGACCATTTAATTGTTGATTTTTAAACAGTTGGTGTGCCCGTGGAACGTTCGAAAGCACTGGGTTATCGTTCGATTTTCACTGAGGGAGCAGTGCATCTACCTCCATGATGGTCTGTTACCGCCGAGGGCCCTGACAGATCCGATTAAGGAGAAATTAAAGGAGACGCGCAAAGAGGACCTCCTGCCATTCAGGACACTATTTCCGGCGCTACTGCAGGTTGCCGGATACCACCGACATAGACCGGATGAGCCTACTGTACGGCAGTGGCCACTAGGTCGACCGCAGGACAGCACAGTTTTACCCCAGTATGATAGGTATTTTATTGGTTTTTTATTTTATGCCTCAATGTTGTATAATTATTGCTTTTGTAGTTTTGTTTAATTTAAAGACTAACTGCAACAGCTCCTCTTGCGGCCCGTTGGCTCTTCTCACTGCATATTGCTTCCGCATGGGTACATTCCCCCGTCTGGGCGTGAAACTGGACATCAGAGCTATTCGTTTCGAGCAGGCGTTTGCAGTGTGGCGTTTCAGCTTGGACGCCTCCGAGGACGAGTTCTACGAGGGCGCTCTATTATGATCTGATATATATAGTTCCATATTTTCGTATTTTGTGATTATTAAGCGATGTAGTATTACATTCTATTTCATGGTATGATATGATCTATATATTGCTATATGATAACACAGATATGAATAACAACTGCATTATAACCAATATTCAAATAGATCCAGACGAGTTCTTCCCACAGTTATTCAAATGATCTATATATTGTCATATGATTACACATTTCCAATTATTCGGATAGGTCAGAATCTTCCCACTCCTGATTGGCATCATTCAAATTGGGGATTTCCACAACACTGGGCATTTGACACTGTTTCACCGTGTGCCCTTCCTCACCGCAACGACTACACCTCTTCTTCCTGCGTTGACGTGGTTGAGATGGTCCAGGAATGTCATTTGGATCGACTGGTTGTGTGCACCTTCTCTCTTTGTGCCCGAACTCACCACACCTACGACATCGCTGACGCCTTCCGGCACGCGAAGCTTTCTCGGTGGCGGATGGGATCCTGCTCTGTTTCGGTCGTCCTGCTTGCCTTGGGCATTTTGGTGTACCGCATTTTACGTCTGCTATTTCTTTAGGTATTTGCCAAACATCAGGGTGCTCCATTGGAAAGACACGCTCGCCCCACGCAGCAAGTAGTGTATCACGCGTGTAAAAGGATGGCATGTAGTAGTTCAACTCCCCTCTAAAGGACCTGTACATAAAAAAATTGATAATTCCAAGCCAAAATTGGACAAGACAAATTCGATAAGAAGTTGTATTATCTAACACATACTTGATTGCGGCAACAGCGTGGGCGCACGGGATGAGCATGGTCTGGAACGAAATGCACGTACACGTCCGATCAATGCCAAGGTCCACCACGTATGTCTTATTGTTTTGTTTCACGTGATACACATTTGGGTGGTTCGTTGCCTTGACAGGTAGCTTATCCCCCATTTCCCTCGCTTTTAGTAAACATTCGTTCGCCCATTCTGTAAGATGACCGGTGGTAAGTGCTGCCTGATTGTGCCTCTTCGTGAACCATTCACTCTGAACGGCACGGATAACCTCGAATAGGGAGCAAATTGGCAGCTTCCTTGCCCACCGGAGCCGGCGGTTCATGCTCTCTACGATGTTCGTCGTCATCATGTCGTAGCGACGAACGACGCAACGCACACGAGCCCACTTCTCCGGTCCGATAACGTCCACAAGGTAGTGATACGCGCCAGGATAATGATCTTTCAACGTCTTCATATGTTGCTCGTACTCGGAGTTCTTGAAGGCATAGGCGGCTGCGGTGAATGTGTCGACCGCTGACTTCCCTCCGTGCTTTAATATTTTCTGTGAGAGGTGCACACAACACAGAACGTGATGTGCCGTCGGCATGGCTTCATAAACTGCTCTCCTTATTGCCGGAGAACCATCGGAAACTACAAGCACATCGTCAGGAATGTCAAGGGCCCGTCTCAACTGCAGAAGAAACCATCTCCAGGATGGGACCGACTCGACTGCCCCTACACCGAAAGCCAGTGGGTAAATCATATTGTTGCCATCCTTCGTCACGGCCGCGAATAAGACACCCTTGTAAGATCCTTTCAAGTGTGTGCCGTCTATTACAATGAACGGCCGCATATGATTCCATCCTTTAATGGAAGCACCAACCGCGAAGAAAGCATATTTGAAACGACCCTTTCTGTCCAACATGTAATCTGTAACAGTTCCCGGGTTCTGCTGCTCCAGCATGTATAGGAATGATGGAACCATCTGGAACGAGGTGTCGTGGTCCCCGAACAGCGATGCTATTGCGTGTGCCCTAACTTTTCTAGCTAGGGCTACCGACACAGTGACGCCCCTCTTCTTCAACGTAGCCTGAACCTGTACAGGTGACAGCGTGCTCTCATCGAGCACTATTTCATCTCCGAGGAAGGTACCCAAATATCTGGATGGGAGTGTGTTGGGTGGAGGATGGTCTGGATTCATCACGCATGTATGTGGAATTAACTTGTACACAACCCACGTCGATCCACTGCCTCGCGCACGCATCTTAAATTCACAATCTTCCTCACGACAACACACCCAGTACCTGTGCGGCTCTGACTTAACCGTCTTCATGCCGGCTCTCTGATCCACCAAATACTCAACGAGCTTCTCCTTCAGCCTCTCTTTAGTCCCAAAAACTGACCCACGCGCTAGGATTCTATCAACCGAATCATACAAGTACGGATCCACGTCTCGCTCGGGCAGATCAAAATGCGGTCGCGGCAGATTCCACATTCCGCTAGTCATGTCGGGTACAACGAACGCTTCTTCAGTATTTCGCCAAAACGGATTTTGCTCTCCATGCAACCCCCGCCCTCCACGCGTCTTTCTACCATTATTTTTGTTGTGTATGTCCCAAAAAATTTGGGCATATTTCTCAATCTTTCTCGTACTGAATGACCGAGACCCTTCT
Organism: Hygrophila difformis; assembly: GCA_030278955.1. Lineage (NCBI taxonomy): Eukaryota > Viridiplantae > Streptophyta > Magnoliopsida > Lamiales > Acanthaceae > Hygrophila > Hygrophila difformis. The sequence goes on from JAOANR010000004.1 coordinate 46,969,591, forward strand.
TCCTCTCCGTAGTCTGGGTCGTCCGACTCGTCCGACTCGGCCGACTCGTCCGACTCATCGTCCATCGAAGATCGCCATTCTTCCTCTTCACTCCCCTCTTCACTCTCCTCTACCTGCTCCTCCTCTTCGGCGCCATCTTCTCCCATGCGCTCCCCTTCATTGGACTCCGGAGGTGGGATGTTTTCTGCTTGCCATGCATTCCCCTGCCCGTATTCATCTCCATACATGTTACTCCATCCTCCGTGCCCACTCGTATATCCGGGTACATTTCCCATGTTGCTTGCACCATACGCCATTTCCCCTCCGTAAAAAAACTCGCTGTTGTTTGCTCCAACATTCGGGTAATTGTAAAAATTATGCATCGGTTGTTGCCCGAATATCGCATCTGTCCAGCTTCCCGGCTGTGGAACGAATGGATAATTGAATTGTTCGTTATAATTTGTAGACGGTTGTGGAACGTCCGTACCTAAAAAAATTATTTAACACGTATTAATATTCATTAACATGTAATGGCACCTACCAAATAATCGAAATTAAGCCCATATAGAAAAGCTTACGGTTCATGTCTTCCGGATCTCTATTACCAGTGGTGGAATCTCCCTCGAACCAATTGGAACCGAACCAAGACATTGTTCCGTCTCAAATAATACACATGTCAGCAATTTGATTCACAAAACTACTTTTAATAACAATAATCTAACAATAACTGTATACATTTGTTATTTTATTATACCAAATATTTTTAATATAACGAAAAATGCTTATAATTACTTTAGCATTTCTAAGTACAAATAACAACAATTTCCATCTAATTAACTACAAACTAAATTAATCACCGTTTAATTTACTAAATTTAAACTTAATTAACCTACAAATTCAATTAAAATGCAAACAGAAAACTTTACTAACATTTGTGGTACATATATCATCGCATCTACACTTCTTAAAACAAAAACTTTAGAGTATATTTCAAAACATAAACAAAAATAAACATTTATTAATTATAAAAATAATTGACCATAACTTACGCAATATAAATTTATAAACTTACGAGTTATGCAAAATGACACAGGATCCGGGCCTTTAAGAACCACAGTAGCAATTCCAAGAAGCACAAAATATATTATCTAAATGCAACTTGAAGAAAGTAGTGGAGCAAAGAAAGAGATGAAGGTTTCGTTTGTGAATCTAGATCTGAGATGCAACTTGAAGTATATTATTTGAGCTGTCCACCAATAATTGAGCTGTCCACAGCTGTCCACCAATAATTGAGCTTCGATCGGCTATTTAGAGGTTCGATCGGACCGATTGATATGAATTGGATGACCGAAGTTTTCAGCTTCGGTCGGCTATTTTAAACTCCGACCGAAGTCCAATATAGCCGACCGAAGTCTCCTTAATGATGTTTAATTACGTTAATCAGCTACTCACTTCGGTCGGCCTTTAAAGTTTCGATCGGTCCGATCGAAGGCTTCGATCGAAGGATTTTTTTGACATTTCGGGCAGAAAAGTTATCTTTTAAGCTGTGGGTGTATAATAGTTTTTTACTAACTCTGACAGGGTACTGCGGTTTGCTTCCCTTTTTGGAATAATCAAGAATGGTTAAGGACCGGTTTGAATACGCTTCTTCCTGAAGAAAAAGGTACTCCCTCCTTACCGCGAAGATTGAACAATTTCTTTTGGGCACGATAATTTAGGTGGTAGAGTTTAGTAGTTAAAATTGTGTGGTTATTTGTGTTTAAGATTCTAATGAATTTTTATAATATTTATTATTTAACTTTAACTTAATATTATCATAATGATGTAATTTGAGAAAAATATTCATGTGTGATCTTGTTAGAATCGTCTAATCGTGCAGTTTTAGAATATAAATTTTATATAATTTTTATTTGTATCAATTTTGTAATATTAAGAGTTAAAGAAATATAAGGGACTTTGTGTAGTAAAGTAAAAATGCATTGGAATTTGTGCAGAATAGTAAAAGTAAATATTTTTAATGGAATTTGACAATAATTAAGATTATAATCAAACTTATATTAATTTAATTTTTCTAAAAATGGAAAGTGATCAAACTTCGTGGGACACCTCAAAAAGAAATAGGGGTCAAACTTCGTGGGACGGATGGAGTAGTATATAATAAAGGAAGAACAGCTTATACAGAAATTGAGGGACAAAAATTGTCACGTAACTTAATCTTAATCCTAAAATCGTTCAAAATGTATTTGAATTTTTCAATCGACATGTAATTTATTTAATGGTGATTAATTCATTCCTCCAAACTACTAATGATAACTAGTGTGAAACCAATACTTATTTAGTCCTATAACTTATACATAACACCAATTTAATCCCAAAACTTATATGTAATGTCAATGTGGTCCATATTGGGTATTGTCATTAAAACTTTTAAAGTATATGAACTATGGGACCAAATTAGCATTAGAGATAAATTATATGACCAAATGAGTGTTCATTTTTCACCAACTGTCATTTTTCATTAGTGGTTCGGAGAATTGAATTGATCGTCATTATATAACTTACAAGTCCGATTGAGACATTAAAATACATTTTAGAATTAAAGATAAATTATAAGACGATTATGGTATTTATTCCAGAAATACATTATATCACAAATTTTTTTTTATTTTTCTAAAGGAAGCAAACACATATGATGTTAAATAAAAAACAGCTGAAAATATGAAAAATGAAACCAATGTATAGTACTCCCTCCGTTTCTAAATAAATGTAACGTATTGACTTTTTTTTACTGTTCATTGTATTACTTTGACTTTTATTTTTGTTATAGTTATACAAGAAAAATATAGTCAAGTGAGATCTTGTTGGATTCGTCTCATCTTGTAGTTTTTAAATATCAAATTTTTAGAGTTTTTACTTGTACGGAATTTGAGTTATTAATAGTTTAAAATTTGCATTGGCATACGTGCAGAGGAGAAACGTTACATTTAAAAAGAAATGGAGGTAGTAGCATGTTATTGATTTTTTTTACTTAACAACATATAAAGAATAGAAAATAGGTGGTGGAAACACGTACTACACAAATTACAAATAAACAAATGGGAAAAATAGGGGTGAATGGGAAATCATACTATTCATACCCAACCTTAAAGTTGGAAATCAATAACTTGACTACTTGAGAAAATTATCATCTCTCGTATTATTGAAAATTGAACACAGCCATTAAAAAAAAAAAATGTGTCTTTTTTCTTGTCCACTAGTGAAGATTGTCATAAATAGGCTTTTTAAAAAAAAAAATTTATTACTATATATGCATAAATAATAAATAAAATAATGTTTTATTTTAAGCTATTAATCTCATCTCTAGGACTTATTTTAAGGGCTTACTCCCTTCGTTCCTTTTTAGTTGTCTTTTTATAAACAAAAGGCGTTCCAAAATAGTTGTAACTTTACATATTTATCTCATACTTTTCCAATATTATCCCTATATTATCATAAAAGATATTTCTAGAATACTGTGCATTCTCTATCCATTCCAATTTTATTTTTTATACCCAAAGAGAACACATAGGGGTAAAAGTGGAATAATACAGAATAATAATTACAATCCTTGGTAAATGTATTTCTTCCTAAAACGACTACTAAAAAGGAACGGAGGGAATATTATTTATTTTTATTAAAATGAGATCAGACCAGAGTCATTCAGACCACATCAAACCAGATCAAATCATTATAATAATATAAATAAGATAATATCATATCAAACCAAATTGAATCATATCAGATCAGAAAAATCAGACCAAAAAAATTCAAATTAGATGTGGTTCCTTTCAGTATTGCGATTTATTAATAATGTGGTTCCTTTCAGTATTGCGATTTGCGAGTGTCACTTTCAAAAAACTCTTTTTAGTTTACTTTTCTACTACTATAGTTGGACAATGAATACTTACTTCTCCACACTTTTAAATACAATACTCTCACAGTCTCACTTGCATTTATGAATATGAATTAAATTATATTATATATTCCCCCCTTTTTTTTTCTTTGGGATGCATTACTATATTTATTATTTTAACAATTATTCAATATTTTAAAACACATAAATAAAATTATATTAAATATATATTTTAGAGATAATAATTTTTTTAGGCTAACAGAAGTAATCATTTCCAGATTTTGGCCATAATTTTTGCATTTAGAGTTTTATGTCACTACAAGGATGTCAAGCACAGAAAAATGGCCAAGGCGGGCCGTGTGATATGCACCAGCATTCTTATGACCTAAAAGTGGTAATCGCCATTCGTCACCTTCTGATGGTATATTTAAGTTCTTTTATGAATTTAAAATAAATAATATTCCTTTCATCTTATTATTGATGTCTCACTTTATTGTTCGCCTTCTTAGGTTGTGTCACCAAAAAAAATTATTGATGTCTCACTTTCATTTTTTGGCCTTTCAAAAAAAAAAATACCATTTAATAACAATGTGTCAATAAAATAACTCGAGGTCAACTGCTAAAATGAGGTAGCTCAGTGCATTGGTACTGCTTTGTCACACCAATGTGTGGATTCCCATCGGAAATCCCTGAACCTAAGGTTGGGAGTTCGGTTTTCCTCTCGGCCCCCCTATCCCTTCCCTCTATCCCCTTGTAATTTATATGGCTTGAGCTCTCAATAAAATAAAAATAAAATGAAGAGAATTAAAAAATATATATATAAAGAAACATTAGCTACCGAATTTTTCAATTCCTAACATATAGTATTTCTTTATAAAATGACAATAGAAAAAATAAGGACTCTCCAACCATCAAGAGGATTCTCCGACCATCAATATGTTATTTCTTTATAAAATAAGTATTAAACAAAATTAAAGATCATGGGGATGAGGGTTCTCCGATGGAAAGACATGCATTGATGTGACAGAGGAGTACCAGTGCACTGAGCAACCTCATTTGTCATTTCAACAGTTGGCCTTTAGATGTGGTTTGATACATTGTTATTAAGTGATTTTTTATTCGAAAGGCCAAAAAAAGAAAGTGTGAGATAAATAATAAGATGAAAGGAATATTATTTATTTTAATTATATAAAAAATATAAAAAATCTTAAATAGGTCATTAGAAGGTGACGATGTTCACTTTTGGGCCATAAAGATGCTGGTGCCACATCACACGGCCCGCTTTGGCCCTTTTCTGGTACCGACATCCTTATAGTAGTCCAAAACTTTAAATGAAAAAATAATGACCAAAATTTGGAAACCTTCTAATTACCTAAAAAAGTATTATCTCTATATTTTAAAACTAATAATTGTATATTGACTATATTTTTATGAGGTAATCTACTACTATATAAGAGCAGTAGTTCCAAAACAAACCAAATGGAATTCCATTATTGACCGTTGGATTTGGCATTCAATTGAAATTACCACCGTTGGATTAGATTTCTCTTTATATCTGTCTTGCCCATCGTTTCCATTTCTCTTCTTGCCATTCGTCGCGATTCGTCTCAACTCCCCATCCAAATCGGCGACGCGACATAGCCAGCCGGTGGCTGTCGTTGCCCCAGAAAGGACCAACCCCCGTCGCATTTCCGCCGCCGTAGCAGCACAGGAGCGCCCACCACGCCCTCGCGCCTGCCCCGGTGGCTGTATCGTCGGCAGCGCCGCATCTCCGCTGCCCACCCTTTCCCAGTGTCATAATTTCCCAAATCGGAGACATGTCGTCACTCGCCGCCCACCGGAGACATGTGGGTGAGATTTGATTTCCCAGTGTCATAATTTCCGCACCTACGGAAAGTGTTTTCCCATACACTAATTTCCTATTGCCCTAACTCGCCTTTATCGTCTCCGCCGACGCCGCCCAGTCGCGCCGCCACTATCGGCCCGCGTTCCGCTCCGCCTGCAACCCCATTACTCCCCCGCTCGCTTTCAGGTATTGAATCGTATACTTTTATTGTTCAAAATGGGGATTTTTAGTTGCGGCGAGGTCAAGTTTCATGCCAACAAGCATGTGGTTTGCATACAACCCATTTCTGATTCTGTATTTTTGGCTGAATTTCTAACCCATCATTTTGTTCGTCTGTAGACTGTTTCTGCTTCTGGGTTTGTTCGAATACATTATTTAACCTTTTTGTTCGTCTTGCTTTACTGTCTTCTTCAAACCACATGCTTGTTGGCATGAAACGAAGATTCATTGAGGGTACATGTAGGCATGTTTTATATGAAAAATAAGTCTTCCTCTATGTATATATATAAGTTTCTAATTTTTGAAGCGCGCCCCTGTGTTTGAATTGCTTTATGGAATTAAATTTTATTAGAAATACCTTTAACTTATGGATTGCAGTTCATTTTAGAAATCAATGATTTCCTTTCATTCTTCTTCTTCTTCTTGTTTTTTTTAAGGTATTTCACCTGCCAATCTTATAGGCTTATATAAATTTAACTTTATTAATTTTTCTGCATGATGGCTTTTCTCATTATAAAGATGTCAATTCTTGTGTACATGCCAGATTGATATATCTGTTTAAATGGTGTATGGCACTCATTTCTCGAATGTAGTGAATCTTTTGTTTCTAACTTTCTGGATTAAGAAATTAAATTGATGTATGCCCAATTGTGTGTGTCTGTGTGTGTGTGTTTGAATTCTTTTTTAATTTACTTTAGTGAGATATTTATTGTCCATAGATAAATGAAGAAGCAAGTGAGAAAGGCTTGGAAGTGGAGCAAAAGTACAATGTGATACGCAAACCTGTCTATGACCGGAGAAGTGACATTCTCAAATCCATCCGTGATTTCTGGTTGACTGCTGTAAGTGATTTTCATCTGAAGGGAGATTTCATTCTTACGCGTTCTAATGTAGCTCGAAAGTGTTCCTTTTTGTGATTGACTTGTCATCATTTTCTTAGATCATGAGCCATCCTGCCCTCGGTGAACTTCTGACAGAAGAAGACCAGAAGGTTTGTCCTTTCCGTCAGCAATAAAAAATGATACCCCTTATTCAGATATAATTGTAGACCTATCAACCAGATAAATGGTTCTATCATTGCATATTCCCAACCCTAGCTCACCATTGTGTTATATTTATGAGGTTTACCGGCAGGTAGCTTTCTTACTCTCTGGCTCTTAATTCCTTGTCTTCGTACTGTGATTACCGTCGATGTTTCCAATTATATGGATGATTGACATTGCGTTATAATTATGCTGCTCAGGTCATTACTCTTCTTGATGGGGTTTAATCACATCCCTATTATCTACGGAGTTCAGCACTGTATTGCTTATCATCTTTAAGTATTTGTATGGTGCAGGTATTGTTAAAAAATCCTTGCATGAATTATTGTGTTGATGGTTTTATTGGACATTTGGCTGTTTGAAGTATTGAAAATTTTAGAAATTAATTTCCATTGATGCTTCCAGTAATGTCTATTCTCTCATACTGTATATAGGAGTATAATGTTCGTCTCTTTTTTATTTTTGGCTAGATATCTTGTCCTTGACTTGCTACTTGCTCAGACTCACAGGCTGATAATTAATTATGAGAAAATTTTCTCCAACATGAAGACAAATAGCATTCTTGGGCTTTCCCATGGGTTCTTGTTGGGCCAGTTGCAGTCCATGGGTCTCGACTTCCCCAAAAAATTAGTGTCATAGCTGTATGCCCCAACAGAATGGGACCTTCTGTGAGAAGGCTATATGTTCAAGGGAAAGAAATCAATGGTGCTGGTATAAATTCAAGCTTTGCAGTCCATCAGGTCTATAGCTTCTTTGTGCATCTGTATATTTAAGATTCAACTTTTTGTGCTTATTGCTTCATATTTCCATATGATTTATGTAAACAAGTCTTGCATCTTACATAGGATGTTGATGGCCGAGCTACTGATGTTGCCCTTGGATGGTCAGTTGCCCTTGGCTCACCTTTCACTTTTGCCACTACTCTTGAGTAGGAGTACAAGAGTGACATTTTTGGCGAGTGAGGTAAGCATCTCTCACAATTGGTATATGTTTACCAACATGTGGGCTTCTGATTCATCTTACTCACGACTAAATGTTAAGGTATTTTACTTGGCGTTGTTGAATGCTTATTTAGAAGGTACACTGAAAATGGAATGGAGGAAGATTCTGCCTACAAGAACACAGTGGAGAGCATTACAGGAATAATTTCGAAAACTATATCAACTAAGGTGAGGTCAGGCAGTTATGATTTGTTGACTGAAAGGGGTTTCAAGTTATTTAATTTAGCTTTATATTTCAAGTTTAATTTTTTTCCTCAAATTATTGAAAACCAATGATGTAAATCAATTCATGTTTTAAAAAGTTATGTTTAATGTTTTGATTGAAATCATGGGTTTTTGTGGGTATTTTTCTTGTTCGAGCTTTCTACTGGCCATGTTTATTGGAGATATTCATTTCTATGAAGCATTTGCTTGCTATTCTGGTCTTCGATGTGTAATTTGTGCTTGCAGTTGCACTTTTTTTTAAAAAAAATTGTAATAGTTGCTAATTACTTTAAACCTTATGACCTTTTTTTCATTTCGAAATTGTTTCAGCATTTTTTTTTCTCACTGTTATTTATTTATTATTTTTGCTAAAGTCAAATGTAGTTATTGCATTCACTGCAATCTCCCTAGGCCTGGTGTATGTAGGTTCCGGGTATGGTCATGTTGCCAAAGGACTTATATTTCAATTAATGAACTTGTCAGGGGCGGAAAGGTTGAGTGATCATCCCCTGGGATGCTTCTTTCCTTTGGGCCTTGGTCTAATTTACCCCGGGCAGCAGGTCAAGTCACATTCTTTTGCTTTCTAACGTTTTAGTTTATATTTTTTTGCTCTACACAACAATTTTCCTAAATAATATATTTAGATTGCTAATTATATCTTTTGGGATTGATCTGAACATATTTCTTAGTTAAGTGTTCGGGTATTTGGTGTTTTATTTTCTTCATTTTGCAATTTAACTTCATTCTATACTCATGAATTGGCTGTTAGCTTAGTTTGAATGTTGGTATTTACTTTTGGGAAATCGTGTAGACATAGTAACTGTTTTTTTTTTGGAATTCGGTTTTGGTCGCTTTTTGAAGGTTGAAGTGTCTACTCTCAGTGACCATTCAAAGAAGGTTAGCTAAGATGCTTTGCTATTATGGCCATGTCTCGTAAATTTTGTGCTCAATTGGAAACTATTTTGGTGAATGTCAAATTACTCTATCTCTTAGAAAGAGAAGGTGGCTGGGATTCATTTCAGAATTGGGAAGATATTTTATCCCTCTGTGAACAACAGAGATTAGGCATGATGAGCAAGTTTTTACAATGTCCAAGAACCTATTCCCAGAAATTTGTGCAAGTTACTGACATTTTGCTAACGTTTACGCAGGCACGACTGTTCTTTCACAAGCCCCACTTTGGCATCCTTGATGAATCCACCAAGTAAGATTAAAGTTTCAAATCTCTATCCTTTATGCTTTTCAAGATATGTCAACCTAAATTGTTCCCTGGCACTCCTAACCTTCTTTTGTAAATGGATACAGTGCTACCAGTGTTGATGTCCAAGAGCACCTTTACAAGATTGCAAGGGACTTGGATATCACAGTTATAACATCCTCGCAGGTAAGTGAAACTTCATTGTTTAATTTCCATCCTCACCCACTGCTCACTTCCTTGACAACAGCAAAGATATATCAGATCATTTTGATTATTGTGTGCATTTGCTGTTACAGCGTCCTGCTTTGATACCGTTCCACTCAGTATACAGTTGAGTAGTAAGTATACAGTATTTTCGATCTGTGCCTTTTCCTTTTGATTAGGCACAATAATTGTGCACATAAGTATAAATTCTCTATAATTATCTATCACTATTGTGAACTTTTAATCCCAATAAAGGAATAATGAACTTTGTAAATACATTTTTTCCCCTTTTGGGCTGTCATTTGGTGGATTCTAAAGGGAAATTAATAGAAATGCAAAATCTATTCGGCCTCAATTCTTGGCGCATTTACTTGTAATATTTGATTGATCAGTTTTTTTCTTTTGGATCATAAATTAAAGGGTGCCAGGCGTCTGTTGCAGATGATTTTAAGAATATTGGAATGAATTTATTCTATAAATAAATATCAAGACATTGTGTACTGTGGTAGGTTTTGTGACTTTAAAGGATCAAGTAAAATAAATAGAAGTCGACTCAAGATATTTTCAGCTATCATTCAACATTGAATGTCTGTGTGTGTGTGTGGATACAATGAAAGAGAGATATTGCATATAATTATTCGTACCCTAAATGTAGCGACCTAGATATGGCTCACATTGCTCTTTCAGAATTTGCTTTGTCAATTTTTACTTGAAATGTATAGCAGATTATTTCATTTATTTATTTTGATTTTCAAGCCTAATTTTTAACAATTTGTATGATAGTCGGACTAGCCGCTAAACCAGGATTATATTAAAGGAGTGGTTGCTTCTATTAAAAGAAATTGTCTCCCAAAAAAAAAGTGAGTGAGTGTCGGTTCTCATTAAAAATGCTGTCAAGGAAAAGGGAATGCAAATTTATACTACTAAAATGTTGATTACGAAAGAAAATACGAATGTTATGTATTATAATAGTATCAATGGCCAAGTCTCCTACTACATTGATATACTTTCATAGTTTGGCCATTGGTTGAGGGTAAGGTTTCAATAATGCACAATTCCTCAGGGAAGGGAAGACAAGAGTGAAGTACAACGAGGTTGTTAAAACTTACAGTAAGAAATGATGTCCATATGAGGCCTTCTCTCCTCTGAGACATGAAAATTTAAGACACCAAAACTCATAGTACCACATAAGAATGAACTCACACAAACATATCGACTTATTAAAAACTCACCTAAAAGTGGGATGGAGATCATATTCAAGGAATCAGGGCTTTTTGGGGTAATTGAATGCTGAACTGTGGGGCTTTGATTTTACAGCGTGAGATCAAAGTCATTATTCTTAATGTTGTGCCTATTCCGGATGTTGGGTGCTGGATCTAATGATTTTACCCATTGAAGATTTAAGCATTCTTGAACTTGATCTAACATTTTGGTGCATTTAGAGTCTTGATCTATGAGGAATTGCATATTTCTTGTTTCTAATTGGTTATTTATTTGAATGTGATTGTGGATTTGAAGCTTTATTATTACATATAGGACTGTTCGAAGTTGGAAGTTTCAAACTTGAGTGGTTTAAATAACATTAATGATTTAAAGTAGAGTTTATCATTTTGCATTCATAATTAATCTTTTGATGAGTACAGAGTGGAGCTACAATATAGAGGTGTAGATCATATTGTTTCGTTTATATGCACACACATTTGACATCATTGTTGAATTCAACATTTTCATATAGTGAGCAGGTTTTTTTTATGATTCATTCTGTCCTTATATGGTTTATTCAAAATGTAACATTCATGTATATGCCACATCTCTAATGGGTCGTAATTGGAGAATGTTGGGCAGGTTGCTGCCACAACGAATAAGGAAATGGATGCACATATTCCCAATTACCCGAGCCTGCCTCCTCAATTGATCTGCCAGCTCCACAATGTCACCATGCATGTGGGTTATCTCATTATATGTCGTTGTAGTTCTTTATGTTTCCCAACTGGATTTAGTTGATTAAAGCTTGAAAGGAATTCGATTTATTTGTTGAGTACTTGAGTCTCTCAGGCAGATGTTGAGACGGATGAAGTGTATGCTCAGATGACATTGCAGCCCTTGACTCCGGTATTTTTCAAATTTTGCCTAGGATGTATACTGGTTGGTTCATTACAGATGACATACTAAATTTCAATTATTTTTGGTGCAACAAGAACAAAAAGATGCATATCTTCCCATGGAGCTGGGGATTCCTAACAGGCAACCAACTAATTACATTTGCAAGACGCTGACAGCAAGTGATGCCAGTACACATGGAGGCAACTAATTCTTGTGATTTTAAGCCGTGTGATTTTAGTTGCTTGTTCAACGACTTTACTTCTTGTTCAGACAATTTTCATGCAACAATTATTTCAGGAAACAACTTGGTGGAAAGCTTGGAACTTCTTTGCAAGTTGGCCTTAAAGTGAATACGGTTGGGGATCTGTTGCAGTTTTCAGAGCAAAAGCTTCAAGAACATTATGGGGTCAATACTGGGTTTGTCCCCTATTATATGCTATAGATCTCACCCTATTACATATTACTCTTATTCCATTCCTGTTATACGTCATCAGCATAATACTGTTCAAGTTCGGAAAATATTGCTAGATTGTCATGGTGTTTCATGGGATTATGATGCATAACATTGTTATAAAGATTCATCATACATCATGACTGAGCTGTTGTGCAATTTGAGGACACGAGTCTGCAATGTGCAGAATTTTCAAGATGTAATTTGATTACGTAAAAAACTCATGGATTTTGGGTTTTTTGGAATGATCCATGCAGTACTTGGTTATGGAATTTTGGGTATTTTGGAATGATCCAGGCTCTTAAACTTGTTCATATCTTTAAATGTGAATAAGTAAAAATTATATAAAATATATATTCTAAAACTACACGATTAGACGATTCTAACAAGACCGGACTTGACTATATTTTTCATTTATCTAATTGGGATAACATTAGGTCAAACTTGATCAATGAACAGTGTCAAAAGTCAAAATGTGACACAATGAGTGGGACGAAGGGAGTATTATATTTTTAATAATACAAGTATTAAATTTTATTTTGATTTTTAAATATATTTTAATATCAATTTCTGATTTTTATTTTTATCGATTATATTTTAACTTTAAAAATTTAAAATAAGAAAAAAACTATATAATTTAATGAAATAGAGTTTATTGCTGGAGATGGCCTAACTAACATACTATATTCTACACTTTTTTAAAATTTCACCTTAGATGTCAGCTTGCAGAGTTGCTTTCTCATTGAAGATGAACAGCGTTTGTTTCTTGTAGCAGACATGCTATTTATGCCGTGTAGCAGGCGTGCTATTTATGCTTGAGGTTAACTGCTTTATTTGTTAGAATTTTAGGCTGTGAAAGATACCATATGGTTGTTTGAGCAAGAGCAAGCACTTGGTTTCAGCAGTGTTTCAACAAACAGTCGAATGACAGTTATCAAGCTGAAGTCAGGGGGCCTATTTGTTCATGCACCTATTGCTCCAGCCAATGAGTGCATCCAGGTGATCAATGATAATATTTACTGTCAGCTCTTTTACACATTATTCATCTATCTCCTTAGTTTGTGTATTTCAACTTGTTTGTGCATCTATCTGTTAGTTCCCATATCCCTGTTCTTCATGGCTTTATCTCTAATTGGGATGGGACTTGTAATGAAGGTTTATTTGGAGGTACCGAATGGCAGAAAACTGGCCGAGTCTCTTCAAGATAAGGTAAGTGGGGACAGCTTCATAAAATCCTTCTTTAGTTTTAGATTTAAAATACAAAAAGAATGCGATTGAGGCATGGTCTTAGGTAGAAAGTTTTTAACTGGTCTCCAACTTCTTTCCAGGGTATTCCTTACGTGATATATTGGAAAAGCTCATTTTCATGCTATGCAGCAAGTCATTTTCGTCATGCATTGTTTTCTGCAGTGCAGAGGTAATACATTGAATCTTTTATTGATTCTGGTTTAATTTGATGATAAATGATAAATCATATGGGCTACCAATTTGTTTGCAAGTTTGAAGGTTTTAACCTCTATAGTTTATTTTAAGATGTATTGGTTGTGTTGAGTCGGGTCTCTCTACCAAGCAAGAAAATAAAGTCACATTGATTTACAGTTACTCTATCTCGATTTCTGCTGATTTTCATGAATGGCATTACCGATTCACTAGAACTTATCCATTATAGATTTTAAGGCAAAGTGTTTGATAATAAAAAAGGCATTTGATCTTCCTCCTTCCCTTTCTCTCAGTGTGTCACTGTTTGTTCTTATAGTATGATGTAAATGCACTTTCTGCATTTAAACATTTTATATATGGATTATTTGGATACGTGACACTATTTCTTAATGCCATCAGTAGAGTGAGGCTCAGAAATTTTAACTAGGGTGAATGAGCATGCTTCATTTTTTATGTTCCGTCTGTTTTTATTTTTTATTTTTAATTTTATGATATAGATATATATATATTTTCCTTTTTCATATTTATGAGGAACGGCATGCTTGTGAGCCTAAAAATCTTCGTTTCTGACTTTCTGCAGCTCCTCATGCCATACGTCCGATGCCTTTCAACTTGCAAATGCATCCTTTAGGCTTCATTGTCTACGAAATGGTCGCGTACTCCCGGGATACAGCCAACTGATGATGAGTTGGGCCCAGATCTCCTCGGGGATTCTCCGAAGATCAGTGTAGAGATTCCTGAGATGGAACCTGTGGATGATGAAGAAAGTTCCTCTGGTTCCCTTCCTGGTATAAAAATATATGATGATGATGTGAACATGAGATTTCTCATCTGTGGAGTGGCAGACTCTTTGGTAATTAGCATATATTTTATTTTAGATGAGATGCCTCTCGGTTCTCTTATCATTGAAGATCATACAATATTCTGCCTTATGCTTTCCATCCGTTTCAGGATTCTTGTTTATTGGATTCTTTGGAGGATGGCCTGAATGCTCTCCTCAGTATTGAAGTAAGTGTCACATATTCCTCTCTTTTACCTAGATTAGTACAATTAGTTAGAAAATTGATTTATTCATGTAAATTCTGTCCATGTTATGCAATTTTGTTTGTTCCATTTCAACCTGTTTGCAGACTGATTTTTGTCATCTTTTGTATTTGTCCTTCTGCAATGATTCAGATGCGAGGGAGCAAACTTCATAACCGAGTGAGGTATGTGTCAGCCTCATGGTGATATTTTATCAGAAACAGATAAAATAGTCTGTCTTCAAAAATTGACACTAAATCATTATTCATTTATCAATCTTCATTAGGAATGTTTGTGCTCCTTCAATGGTGGTTATAAATCCATTGATAATCCAAGTTATTTATACATATGTATTCTTGTGGACCAATCATGTCACTTTTTCTTCTTTTTAAAAAAAAAAATTTATTTATGATTATTATTATATGAGATCTTAAAAGTTCTTTTCTTTCTTTTTTCTCCCCCAGCGCACTTCCCCCACCCCTTCAAGCTGGCACATTTTCTCGTGGTGTTGTGACAATGAGGTGTGATTTGTCAACAAGCAGCTCAACCCATATTTCTCTATTGGTTTCAGGAAGTGCTCAAACATGTTTTGATGATCAGGTAGAGTACTCTAATTGCTTTCATCTATGGTGTTTCTTTTGATTTTGATTTTGATTTTTTTCTTTTAAATTTTTATTTTTATTTTCATTTTTTTTTCTCTGAACATACATACATGGCACTGGATCTCATTTCTCAGCTATTGGAAAATCATATAAAGAGTGAAATCATTGATAAGAGTCCACTGATTCATTCATTGCAAAACGCTGAGGAGAACAAACCTCCCGCATCTGAACCTCGAAGATCAGTCTATGTGGCTTGTGGAGCTGCAGTATTTGAAGTCCACATGAAAGTTCCACAATGGGCTTCACAGGTGATATAAAGCATTCATTGGCCCTTTTTATTACATTTACTTTGAAACTTTTCGATTCTTATTATGTGTACTCATTACTTGGTAATACCACTGCCTCACTATATACAGGCTATTTACTTTTGCAATGTGACTTGTTGCGTCAAGTTCTTCTTGATTGCTATGTTAGGATTTCTTTAATGTTACTGTTTTAAGTTGCTGCATATATATACCATATTTGATGATACAGGGATGGGGCTTGGGCGTAGTTTGAAGGATCCAGGCTGATAGCACACCTGTTACTTTATACATTTGAGCCAAGCTGTCTTGAACTGGCTTAGTTGTATTGTAGTTATGTATAAAGATTGTATATGATTCATACACTGGAGAATTGGTATTCTTTCCCAAAGATATCATTTTTTAAATTTTCCTTGTATTGTGCATTATTAATACTGCCTAATATTGATTTTTCAATATACTTGTATGCTAATAAGCTATAGAAAATTTGTTGCTTGTAGTGGTGCTTTTTCTTTTTCCTTCTTGTGCCACACTCTCACTTTTGCACCTTATGCTTTAAAAGAAGCACCTCTTCAAGTTGAAAGAGATTTGTGGTTGTGCTAACCATTTAACTTGCATTTTCCTGTCATGCTGTTCTCTTGTGGAACCAGCAAAGAAGGTGAATCTCACCTGGTTGAAAGGAATGAGAGTGAGGGAGCTATCAAGAGGACATACTCTGGTTTCCGGAAACGATCTTTCGGTGTTGTGCATTTTGATACAATGAGGAACCGCTTTTTGGTTGCTGGCGACGAGTTTCAGATAAAAGTCTGGGAAATGGATATTACCGACATGCTTATTTACACTGATACTGATGGTGGACTGCCTGCAAGCCCTAGATTAAGATTCAATAAGGAAGGCTCATTGTTGGTAGTTACAACCAGTGACAATGGAATTAAGATCTTGGCAAATACTGATGGGCAGCGAATGCTAAGAATGCTGGAAACCAGAGGATTCGATGGCGGCGTGGTCTTTCTGAACCGATGAATGTCAAAGTATTTTTATTTATCTTATTACTATTTGATCGTGATTCCTGATAGTATGTTACATTTATTTTGGGTCTTAATTTCATCTATGCCACTTTTGCTGCAGGCTACTATTGCTGGTGCATTAGGTCCCGCCGCCAATGTATCAGCCACAGTGTCTCTCATCCTTGAACGCACGGAAAGAGTTCATCAGCCAATGTCCCTTTTGGTAATTCCCTCTCCCCCTCTGCTTTGATCTGCCTCTTTGAGTCATTGTAACTAATCTTCTATTGTGCCAATGGATTCTACATCTGCTATATTAGAACTGTCTTCTCATTTCGTTTGGCAAAACACAGGCAAGCATGGAAAGCAGCAGGGTAGCTGATGTGAAACCCCGAATTCTTAAGGCAACTGACAGAAATAAAACCTGGAAGTCCCCTAATGTATCAGACCCAACCCAACTGAAGACATTGAAGTTGCCTGACCCTTTGACACCAAGGAAAGTAAGTTTTATGGCTGATTCGTTGAGATTTGGCGCTTGCTGTATTCCCCTCTTTAGATTAGTGTTAAATCTCTTAAGTTTTGTGTTTTGTTGAATGGCATTAGTCTTCTTTATCAATCAGGCGGTCGGTTATTTTATTTTATTTTGTATTTATATCTATTCTTATACCTTTACCTATTCCCCAGTTCATCTTGTCATATGCTATGGGTCATTTTAGTCTTGGTGTTCTCCTTTTTAATCCATTGCTGTGTATGTGCTATAGGTTGTACGCTTGCTTTACACAAATTCGGGCTAGCTGTTCTTGCACTGGCCACGAATGCAGTCCATAAGTTGTGGAAGTGGCAGCGCAATGACCAAAACCCATCTGGAAAGGTTAGAATTAAAGAGTTAATTTCTTCCACATGAATTTTTGTTGGATCGTAACTTACATTGATCAGTGTGGCTTAACATGCATTTTCAGTCATCTGCCTCCAGTGTCACGCAGCTGTTGCATCCTACCAACGGTGCTCTCATGTCTAATGACTTGAATGATTCCAAAGCCACCGAAGACACTGTTGCGTGTATTGCGTTGTCTAAGAAGGATTCTTATGTCATGTCTGCTTCAGGTGGAAAGGTCTCTCTGTTTAACAGGATGACCTTCAAGGTTCACTACCACTTCCCTGATCCCTTTTTCCTTCATTTTTTTTTCCTATCTGATGTTTGTGCTGCTATTTTGTATATGCTTCGTGAAAAACTGAGATGTGTTGATTCTTGTCAGGTCATGACAACTTTCATGCCCCGACCTCCTGCGACAACATATCTGGCATTTCATCCTCAAGATAATAATGTAATTGCTATTGGGATGGAGGACTCCACAATTCAGATTTACAATGTCAGGGTTGATGAGGTATAATTTTGATCCTTCAACTAGACTTGGAATTGGATTTCATTCCTACGACATAATATCTGATTTGCTATCGATAGGGGGATTGTTGTTTAGTAAATCTTATTCACTAGAATATTGAATCAAAAGTTTGGTATAATCCTCAACAGGTGAGGTGCCTCAGATACATGATTCTATTATAATAATTCCATGTTCTCCTTTTATAAAAAATGCCACCCATGAATATATTTCCCTGATACACTGATAGTGATAAGCCGGTAATGATTCCTAATGATTCCTACTAATGTTTTTCGTTGAATACTGGAATCAATATGTGCACGCTAGGTTAAAACCAAGCTCAAGGGTCACCAAAAGCGAATCTCAGGACTTGCGTTTTCTCAGAGTTTAAACATATTGGGATGATCATTTGAATCAATTGTACCTAGCACTAGAAAAATTGATCTTATATTGAATCTGTTTCGTCGTACATTCTTCATTTAGTTTTTGTTACATATTTTTTTCCACTCATTTTATGGAATTTATTTGCATATATTCAAACTATAACTTTCTTTTATTTTGTCCCCGTACGTTCATGTCAGGGAATATGGAGTCCATTGGAATTTCTTTTATACTCTAGCAGCTGTCACTCTTCTTACTTCATTTATTAACATTCATCCAAGTCACTGCGGAGTTCTAGGTAGCTTAATCCTCATTCGTAAGTGGAGTGTTCTATGTCCTCTTTTTTAGAATGGAATGAATAAAAATTATGTGATTGGCTCCTTTTAACTAGATGAAATGTGTGATATCAGGGTTTCAAGCTTTATTATTGTGTGGATTGAACAAGTACATCCTATCCGAGGAAAGGGGAGGTGGCATTATTAGTCAACATGAGGAAGGAATATTCAGCATATTAGGTAAAGATATCCTCATGAGTAAATTATAAGTGGTTTTCCTACAATGTCGTTCGTGGCTTTTACAGTAAACACCCTTCCTCTCAAATTATGATAAAATTAACTGGTCTACCCATTTTAGTATACATTTGTGACATTTGGAATGAACATTAGTTTCCCTGATGTTATTTTTGTTATTGTGGCATTTACTGTTTTTTTTTGTTTCCATCTTTAGGGTATTGGCCTATGTATCTTCTTGGGGTCAGAATAGGAAGATATCTTCTTTGGTTATCATGTTGATGCAAGGTTAAAAAACAAGAGGAATCAAGCTTAGGCACTTAGATTTTTCTCTGGTATGCAAATGGTTTTGCTTTATCATTTAGTTTGCTATTTATTTGCTAAAAATTCTGTCTCTTTGAGATTGTCACAGGTTAATAACTCTGCTTTTCGCTTGGCATGTTGAAAAAAACATCACATCGAACGGTGAATACCAATGCTATGCTTCACTTATTGTTTACTCGTTTGGCATGTTGAAAAAACATCACGTCTAACAACTAAGCCTCTTTCAAAGGATATTAATATTTTTACGACATAATAACTATAATATAAGGAAAATATAAGCACTCACCTAAAAATATTTTTTCTTTTTCCACGGGCAGTTGTATATCCAAAATATGTTGTGCATCGCACAACGAGAAATATGAACCACTAAAAAGAAGAAAAAATATTATTTATCATAATTTGATATTAGCTACTTTCACCTATCAAATAAATTGGTTATCTTTAACTCACTTTTATCCACTTACACTTGTTTCTTTTTTTGCTATGGGCAGCTGTACGTGCAAATATGCTGTGCGTAGAACAGCGTATTTTTCCTAGTAACTAAAATAGGCCATCAGAAGGAGACTATTATGCTTTTGGGGCACGATATAAAAAATATCCATTTATGGGCCACTAGAAGGCGTTCGAGCCTAATTTTAGGCCAAATGATAGGAAAAAATGCCAAACGCGGGCCGCGTGATGTGCACGCGCCGGAGAACCGACGCGATGACATAAAAATGGAAATGGTCACTTCTGATGGCCTATTTTGATTTTTTTTATGTAATTACAATAAATAATACTCAATCTGTCATATTGATTATGTTTTGCTTTTGTATTTTATCCGTCTAAACGCGTTTGTCCCATTTTTAATAATTTAATTTTAAGTTTTTGTCTCATTAAGATAAATAGCTTAATAACAACGTGCCGAACCACTATTTCGAGGCCAACGGCTAAAATGAAGTGTTTCTGTGCCTTGGTAATGCTTTGAGACACAATGTTATTTTCTTTACTATAAACAAAGTATTTCAATTTAATTTATTTTTTAGATTTAACTTATTTAATTTTTATTTTAAAATATAATTTTTTTTGTTTGACAGCCTATTCAAACTAGAGAAAATGAAATATAAAATTTAATAAATAAAATGGTGTCGCTAACGCCGGGAAAACCACATGGCAGCTGCATCCGCTGCCAGAAAGGGTTTCACTTGATCCAAAGCCCAGGTAGTATAAAACTGCCCACTATCCGCACCAATCTTCGCGAGACCACCAACCACTGAAATAATTAAATTATTAATATAATTAATTTTATTTATTATTTCTTATTTTTAAATTTTATTTTAATAAATATTTTTTATTTTCATTTTATTGTTTATTTCAATAAAAATTTATTCACTTTTTTAATTTATAATTTATTTTAATTTATATTTCTTTTATTTCTTATTTTATGATATTTTAATTAATTATTTATACTATTTTCATATTACTCCATTCATCTCGCGAATAGTATTTCGAAATTTTCGATACGATATTTTATGTGAGAATAATTAGTATCGGAGTAGGGTATATTAGAGTTTAATGGATAAAATATGAATTTATACGATGTGATTATAATTAGTTTGGATTTTTAACTGATTTATTTATGTGTAATGTGATAATTGTGGGGTTGGACTTTTGATTTATTTATTAATGTGATGTGATTGGGTAAGTTTGATAATTAATATTTAATTATTTACTAAAATAAAAATGAGAAAAAAACGTGGAGACAGACAAAAAATGAAAGCAAAACATAATTAATAGGACGGATTGAGTATTATTTATTTAATTACATAAAAAATTAAAATAGATCATCAGAAGGAGACCATTTCCATTTTTAGACTATCATGTCGTTCCTCCGGCGCATGCACCTCACGATCCCCACTCGGCTCATATCCCTCCCCTTTTTCTCATTTGTAATTTGTGAGGCTTGGGCTCCCCATACATAGGTGTGAATGTTCAGAAAAAAAAAAAAAAAAAAAACATACAAAACTATTTATGTTACTATTCCGTAATATATTTTTAGCAATAAGATTTTTTTTCCCTACGAAAGATGTCGCCCAGTTTCTCTCATCCACAAGGTGTTGTGAGTGTCCTTGTTTATTGGCAAAGAAATACAGTATTGGGCAAAGGCTTAGCTTGGCGAGAAATGGTTTCATCGTCCATTTCCTGAATTCTCCAACTAGTGTTCTTATTTTATTTCTACAAGTCAATCATGTCTTTAACATAAATTTTTTGTTTAACTTGACACTTGTCCTTAACATAACTTGAATAATACAGTAGGATATATTAAAAGTTTAATTATGTCAAAAACCTCGATTTTACATGCAATACTGATTTACATTGCATGTGTAATACACTCAAATGTAAAAAAATAAAAAATAAAAATAAAAATAAAAATAAAAAATTGCCTTGTAGTTTTTCAAATGTAATCCATCATCATTATTGCCTTATAATTGTTTTTTTTTTTTTGGTTAAGTTTATATATATTTGTAATAATTACATTTTTAAACTAATAATACAACATCCCTTCAATCGAATAAGTGTATATATATATATATATATATATATAAATTCAACAATTATTATTGAGATAATAAATTTCTTGGGTCATCATAAGGAATTCTTTCATTTTGAGCCATTGTATTTTTATTTTAAAAAATAGGCCACTAGAAGGATTTCGGGCCCGAATTTCAGATCAAATGGTCACATTATGGGCCGTATTGCACACCTCATTTGGGTGTTCCTTTCATTACTGATTGATTTCCAACAATGTGATTTTGTTCATGTGCTCCGAAAAGGTAATGTCATTACTGATTGCCTTGCGAAGATTGGTGCTAATGGGGAGTTATTCTATACTATTTGGCATTTTCTCCAAATCCTTTGAAACCTCTTCCTGCAGCTGGCGCGGCTATAACGTGGTTCCCGCGAATCTGACAACTTCTTACTTAGCTTAATTGTTGCGAAAAAAGAAAAATATGAACCAAATTAACTAGTATTAAAATTTATAGGACTATTTAATTATTTATTTCTCTGTTCTCACTGAATATTGAATAGGGATGTGAACTTACCCTAGTGGTCAAGTCCTTCGATTCCCAACCTATAGGTTGAGGGTTCGACTCTCTACCAGGCCCCCTATCTCGCCCCTTTATTCCCTTTGTAATTTGTATGACATGAGCTCCCATCATCCATTTCCTAGCATGTATAGGCTATTTAGCAAGAAGAAAATTTTTTAAAAAAATGAATATTGTCAGAGAGTTTGATCTTATCATCGCATGGCGCACTTTATTTATTTTTATACGTGGGGATGGATCCTTTTTCTTTTTCTTATTTTATGTATCCTTTTTGCATAAGTTTATTTATACTACCATATTTCTATATGATATTTTTGTTATTTAAACCTTTTGTTTTATTTATCAATTTTTCTTCTTCTTCTTACCATAAATTTCTATCATTTCAATTCTCTTCTAATTAATTTTTCTTCAACGGAAGGTTGGATGTTCGACTCCCCACCAGAAGTGGTTAAATCCATTGACTTCCAACGGAATATGGGAGGTTCGATTCCCCACCGACCCTCTATCCATCCCTTTTATTCCCTTTTATAATTTGTGTGGTATGGACTCCAATCACCCCTTTCCAAGCCTTCAATGGCTCCTAAAAAGTTTCTTCATAAGCGTAGAGATATGAAGTACTTCTATATATACTTCCTCCATTTGGTTTTATTTGCTCAATTTGTGTATTTGTTATTGTTCACACACACTTTAATTTAAAATTTTATCATAGTTATACAAATTAAACTATATCAAGTGAGATCTTGTTAAACTCATCCCGTCTTATATAGTTTTTTCTTTTAATATTGATACTCATGTGTGGGAGCCTAAGCCACACAAATTACAAATGGAATAAAGGGGAGGGGATAGGGGGGCCAGTGGGAATCAAACCCCCAAACATAATGTCTCATCTTGTAGTTTTTAAATATCGAATTTTAAGAATTTTTATTATATCGAACTTGAGTTATTAATGATAAAAAATATGCATTGGACTGCGTGCACTATGGTCCCAATAAAAAAAAATAATAAAAAATTGGTTGAACCTTGGAGGGTGCTGTGTTGCTTGACCATGACACAAAATGAACAACTGTCACGTTTGATTACATTCTTGATCAATCCTTTTTGTCTTTGTTCTATAGTCGGGGGTGATGGATAAGTGATGAACTACATATTTATTCATAAATTTAGCATAACTTAAAAAAAAAAAAAAAAATAGAAAAATGAAACGATTATTTTAATACATTATTTGCTTTTATCGGTACAAAATTGAAATTACTTTAATTTATGATATTCCTTTTCTTATGTAACTCATTTCACTATATAATGAATGGGTTGTTTTTTTTTTTTTTTTTTTTGCCGAACAGGCTATGAAAGGTGGTGGGTGCTCATGCCACACAAATTACAAAGGGAATAAATGATGGGGATAAGGGCCCAAGTGGGGAATCGATCCCCCAACATATAGGTTGTAAGTCGAAGGACTTGACCACTTAGGTAATTATCTATCCCCAATGGGTTGTAAATTGAGTGTTTTATATCAAAGTTTTCATTAAAAAATGTTGAATATTTCCAATCTCAGTTAGCTAATTTGATAAATATTTATTCAGTACTTTTGAATGTCAATTCAACACTTATAAATAACAATTCAACAGATCTACATATACAGAATCATCATTGCATACTGCACATCCCAAAATTGGGGACAGCTGCATTTTAGTTTGTAGTATACAAAATCAAAAGGGACCTACTTATCTTTTTATACTTATGGGTTTGGGAGGAAATTCAGCTGACATGACACAACTCAATTAAATTCTAATCCCCACTTTAATAATGACAAAAGGAACACCATAATTTCATTACCCGATAGTTTTTTGTCTCTGTGCAAACAAAATGGTGAGATAATGTCGTTTACTTATAAACAATTGAAGAATAACATTATCATGATGTGTTCCGTCCTTATTGCAGGATTTTTTTTTTTTTGAGGGGAGTCCTTTTGCAGGATAAGACATCAATTGAGACAACATCCATTTAACAATGTTGTCCTCGATTCTTTGCCCATTGATGGGTCATGAGTCCATTGGATTTTTTTTCCTTGCATTCGCAATTACCCATCATTTTATTTCCTCTCTATTGCAACAAGTTACATTATTGATGGTTATTGTTATAATTTGGATATGAGGTTTCAATCCAACACTAATTGATAAGTCTCATTCATTTGTCGATGTGGATCTATTAAGATGCCCCCCTTGAAATGATTCCACATTGAGGATCGAAATATATCCAATTTGGATACTCATGACTCTTATACTATGTTATAACTTCAAATCAATACTATCTCCGTTCTCATATAAGTAAACCATTTGCATAGTAGTAACTATTCATTGGGTAACTTTGACTAATTTTTTTTGACATAGTTATATAAGAAAAAACCATAATCATGTGAGATCTTGTTAGATCCGTCTAATCGCATAGTTTTAGAATATCAAATTTTTATAATTTTTACTTATATATAATTTGAATTATAAACATTTAAAAATGTGTTTTGGACTGTGTGAAATGCAGGAAGGGTGTATTTATATGAGAACAGAGGAAGTATGTAATAAAGTAAGTAGCCCCTATCCTATAAGCAACAGAGAGTCACACAGTTGTAGATTAATAGATGATGAATATACTAAATTTATAAATGTTTTTTTTAATGCATAAAAAGAATAAACCATTTAATTAGAGTGAGTGCCTTTCACTTTATAAATACAGACATGTAAATGTAAGTTTATAAATATATATATTTTTGGTCACATTATATAAATGGAAAACAAAGGGAATCGATGGAGGCCGGGAAGGGAAACGAAGGGAATAGACGGAGACCGAGAATGTTTGCCTACTAGGTAATTTTTATTTTTTATTTTTTTTTAAGGTGCCATTGAAGGCTTGGAAATGGGTGGTGGGAGCCCATGCCACACAATTACAAAGGGGAAGAAAGGGAGGGATATGGGGCCGATGGGAATCGAACCTCCAACCTTCCGTTGGAAGTCAAGGGACTTAACCACTTGGGCTAAGTCCTCATCCCCGCTACTAGGTAAAATTTGAATTCCTTGGTTTATACATACAAATATACAATAATTAATATGCATGAAAATTAAAAGGGAAAGTAGGTCATGTAAACTAATGAACTATGCATAAATATCCAAAAAAGAGACCGATTGAATAGCAAAGAGAAAAGCAACCAAAAGTCGAACACATATATGCTCAGCCAGCTCAGGGATCGATCAAGAATTTTGGGGTCGTGGAGTCTAGCCATTCATAAATTTTCTTAACAAAATAGTAATACTGATAGAATATACTTCCTCCGTTTTCAAATGTTTGCCCATTTGTTTTGGGCACTATTAACCCATACACTTTATTAATGATTCGTCTCGTCGTGTAGTTTTTAAATATTGAACTTTTAGAATTTTTACATATACCGAACTTGAGTTATTAATGATTCAAAATGTACATTGGACTGCGTGCGCAGTGAGTCCGTAGCAAATATTTGAGAACGGAGGTAGTATATACTAGTAGTAACTATTCACTGAGTAACTTTGATTAAACTTTTTAACATACTTATATAAGAAAAATATGTTAAGTGAGATCTTGTTAGATTCGTCTAATCACGTAGTTTTAGAATATCAAAATTTTTATAATTTTTATTTATGTACAATTTGATTTATTAACCTTTAAACATGTGTCTTGGACGGCGTGAAATGCAGGAATGATGCATTTAAAAGAGAACAGAGGAAGTATATATTTCCTTTTTTTCTTTTTCTTTTTTTAAATATAATGTAGCTTTCAAGTCTCAACTTTAAATTGAATTGTTCAGATTTTTCAGAAAATTACATTGTCTCTAAAATTAAATTTTGGAAGGAGAAATGTGAAATCTATGGATTTGTAAGTAGTCTTTTTATATATATATATATATAATAATTTTAATTTTACATATTATTTAAATATAAATAAAAATTTTAAAAAATTGCCCCAAAATATGGGGCCTTGAATAGCCGCTCTGGCTGCTTTCTATATGAGCCGGCTACGACTATAAGGGCATCCACAGTAATACTACTCCATTTTTTTCCACATCTGCGCCACATCAGCATTTACCTACTTTACTACATACTCCCTCCGTCCCATTAAAAGTGGTCACTATTCCTTTTTGGGGTGTCCCATTAAAAGTGGCCACTTTCCCTTTTAAGTAAGTTAGATTAACATAAACATGATTGAAAACTCCACAATAATGACAATTGTACTTTCTGCACAAAGTCCCTATATATGTTTAACCATTAATATCTCAAAATGGGTATAAATAAAAATTATATAAAATATATATTCTAAAACTATACGATTAGACGATTCCAACAAGATCACACTTGACTATTTTTGTCTTTCTATATCATTACGATAACATTAAGTCAAAGTTAAATAATAAATATGGTTAAAAGTCAAATGTAACAATTATAAATTAGATGGATGAATTAGTAAAATTTACTCACACCACTTTAACTACTAAATCCCACTACCTAAATTCTCGTGCCCAAAAGAAAGGGGCCACTTATATTGGGACGGAGGGAGTATATCATTAATTTTTTTCACAACAACACTACTTAACTTTTACTATGCATGGACCCACATTTCATCATTACCTAATTTCTTATATTTTAATATTTACAATATTAAATTCTTATTTATTTTTATACTAATTTTTTTAATACATATAATTATATATATATATCCATATACTTTAAAATTCTTAATTAATTTTATTTTAATATATATTAATTTCATTTAATATAATTAACTAAATAATATATCAATAGGTAATATTTTCTACTATATGGAAAGTAATAAATTTATATTTAGTATATTTGTTATATAGCATATAGAAACACAAATTTAACATTAATAATATTAAATCATTACTAATTAATACATAACACCACATTAAAATACAAATAATTAAAATACATAAAGATTTACTAAAAAAGCAATTAATATTCCTATTATTCACCAAATCGTTCCCACACATGCTCAACCAAATCGGATCGAAGTTCGTTGTGAATTTTCCGATCACGTACTTTAGCAATTCGTGTAAGGTACCCATTGAAACCTCCAACCGGGCCTTGATGAACTTCTACATGATTACTCACGTCACTTGGTTCATTATCGTGCCACTGAGTTGCCATTTCTCCTTCATCCTCAATGATCATATTATGTAAAATAATACAAGCATACATTATATCTTTCATAAATTCTTTATACCAACTACGACTAGGACCTGAAATCATTGCCCATCGAGCTTGCAATACCCCGAATGCACGTTCGACATCCTTTCGCGCAGCTTCTTGCATTACCTTAAACTTCTTCCTTTTTGGATCCTGTGGACATCGAAAACTTTTGACAAAAGTTGCCCATTCGGGGTAGATACCATCTGTTAAATAATATCCCTGGTTGTATTCTATGCCATTCACTGTGAATGTTACTTCTGGTGCATTACCCTTAAGAACATCGTTGAATAATGGAGATTGATTAAGGACGTTGATATCATTATTTGACCCTGCAACTCCAAAAAATGCGTGCCAGATCCACAAATCGGCAGATGCTACGGCTTCAAGCATAATTGTTGGAACACCATGATCACCCCGAGTTTATTGGCCTTTCCATGCTACCGGACAATTCTTCCATTCCCAGTGCATACAATCTTGACTACCAAGCATCCCAGGAAACCCATGCTTTCTTTCATGGATTTCCATCAATCGACGTTGGTCATCAGCCGTTGGTTTTCTCAAATAGTAACCGCCAAAAACTTCTATAACACTTCGGCAAAATTCGCGTAGGCACTGAATGCCTGTTGTTTTGGCAACATGCAAGTACTCGTCATAATGATCAGCTGGTCCACCATATGCTAATTGTCTAATCGCATTTGTACATTTGTGTAGTGATGTAAACCCCAACCTCCCAGTTGCGTCGGGTCTTTGCTGAAAAAATGCATTATGTTCCTCTAATGCATGTACAATGCGAAGAAATACTTCTTTCCTCATGCGAAAACGTCGACGGAATTTGTTTGGACCCCATATCGGATTTTCATTGAAGTAGTCCCGCATGAGTTGCCGGTGTGCCCCCTCTCGGTCCCTTTGAACATAGGTCCTTGAGCGTCCATGCTTTCGTTGGATGGCTTCAAGGTACCGCTGTTCAAGAGTGTCATCCTCTATGTATTCGCGAATGGACTCTTCAATTACAGTTCTTACTGCTTGCTCATCATATGGAGGTGAAGACATTTTTTGAAAGATATACAAACAAGCAAAAAGAAAATGAAACAAGAAATATGGATTGCAAATGAGGTGAATGAATGACGCATTATATAGACATTGTTGGAACACCAAGGAATGGGTACGTGCAAACATTTCCATACTCAATTATTCAATCACAATAATTCAACACCCATGCACAATAATTCATTCAACACCCATGCACAATAATTCATAGTTCTGCATGTATACAACACCCATGCACAATAATTCATGTTAGAATAGTTGTAATATTATTATATCATTTTGCCTACAATACCCATGCACAATAATTATAAAGTTGCATGCATACAACACCCATACTTTTTGACTTGTCAGTACTTGTTTGTTTCATGTTTTGGAGTTTAGCTAATACATTTTTCATTACCATCCAACCATGCATACATCTAGGTAATTATAATCAGCTTATAAAAAATTATCAGATTAATTAATTATCAATCGTTGCACCCCTCCCATTGGTAGTTTATACAAATTTATTTGTATATACATACATAAATTGAATTTGGACAGAAAAATGGTAGGAAATTATAAATTCATGTGGCACTCACTAATTAAGGGCAAGCTTAAAATAAATTAATTAAGGGACACTACATTGAGGTTTGTAATAGAATTTTTGGTGTTGGGAAGTTGGCGACACGAGGAGGATTTAACTCCCATATTGGTTATTTTCAAAAATAAAAAAATAAACATATGCATAAAATAAACATTGTTCTTAAAAATAACTATGCATAAAATAAATAAATAAATAAATAAAGGGTGTGGTTGGTTAACCCATGGGTTACTAGCTAATCCACCTTATTTATTATTTATATACATATATTTATTTTGCATGTCTTTATCACATAATCTAAAAATAATTCAAATTTCATATATAGCTACTAACTTTAAAACTGCATACAACCAAATGAAATACTAAATTAACATACACAACAACTTGTGGAAGGTAAATAACATATTAAAAAAATAAATAAATAAAACTTACTCCTATTCTTCATCATCTATTTCTGACCATAATTTCTTAACTATTTCATCGTGGGCTTTCTTCTGAAATTCTGTCATATTCGAAGTATCCATCATCACCATTTCATGCAATTTTACCAATTTATAATTTTCTATCTCTTGATTTTTTTTCTTCATAAGCTCTTGATATATTGAAATGTCATCTTTCATCCCCTTTCTTTTAGCCTTTCGCTTTGCCGCTTTCTGCCCTATGGGTCGTTGTGGAGATGGATCTGAGTTGTTGGAGGATGACGTATATGCTCCCTCTGCGGTATTCTTTGTTCTTTTAGAAGATTGAAGTTCCCCACCCACTTCCATAAACTTGGGGCATGTCGAGAGAATTCACCATACTCCAAGCCACTTAAAACCATTTGTACTATGGTGTTGTCTATACTCTGTTTGTGCCATCTCAATTATATCAGCATCACTCTTGCCACTACCCCAGACACACGCAATCCTTTTATAACAATCAGAAAATTGGATAGTTTGTTTTTGTAATTTATAAAACTGAGCCTTTAATTGATTTTGTTTTCGTTCAGGAGTGTTGCTGGGCCGATTTGTGTTGTACGCTTCTGCAATTCGCTTCCATATTTGCTCGAGACGTTGATCATTTCCCACAACCGAATCAATACTAATGTCGACCCAACATTGTGCAAGGAGTTCACACTCCTCATTAGAATACAAAGCTCGACGCTTTGGGGAAATATGTTCATCTCCACTCGGTGGATTGGGTGAGAGATTTATGTTCTCGAACCCTTGACAAGAAGCCTTACCGGATGTAGGGGTACCTTGATCCATGCTCTCACCATCAATGCTAGTTCTTCGTGCTGAATCAGAGGTATTGCACCCTTGTGATGGAAATATTGGGGGAGGAAAAGGATAATACGGCATAGACGGATATTGTGAGTAGCCATATGGTTGGAAACCTCGAGGTGGATAGCCTTGTGGTGAATATCCAAATGAGGCCATAGAAGAACCCATAGGATTGTTTACAAAATTAGGAGTATTAGACATATTTGGCCACATAACATTTGGATAAGTAGGACGGACATCGGAATTTTCAGATGGTAGACTAAAATTTTGGGTAGAATTGGAAAAGTTTTGGGGTGACGAACTTGATTTATTGGGATTGAACAAATTGGAGAAAGGATTCATTGTTGTAAAATGAACTTGAATGAAATATGAAATCTGTGAAGGAAGATAGTGATGAAAAGATAGGAATGAATATAGATGGTATATATAGAAAAATGGATGCATGCATGTATAAAACAAACAAAAATAATAATCAAAATTTTAAATTAAAAAAATAAAAATTGTAAATATGTAAAATTGAACAATTATACAATTAATATTTAATATAAAAAATATAAAAACATAAACAACCTGCATAAAACCTGCAAATTGAAATGTGAGGACAAATTATGCCTCACCCGTTAAAATTTAAAAAAAAAAATTAAAAAATTTAAAACCTATATATTGGACAAAATCTACAATTTACTTCTACCTTGAAAAATAAAATGCTACAGTCCACCAAGAGTTCATGTGACAATATAGGACAAAATCCACAATTAATCTTGAAATTTTAAAAGCAAAAATAGAAACGTACAGCTCTGGTGGAGCAAGTGAACAAAAATTTGCACCGCCCAATGCCCATACAAGAATTTAAAAAAAAAAAGAAGAAAGTGAAAAGTGCACCGCCCATACAAGAATTAAAAAAATAAAATAAATAAGAAAGTGAAAAGTACAATTTATCTATCACTTTGTCTGTAGGGGCGTGAGCAACACTATCCATACATCATTTGTGTGTCGTACACCGCGCGTGACTTTGGGGTGTGTGCAAATTTAATTGCCCCGGTAGTGACAGTACTGCTTTGGTTTTATTTGCTACCCCATATTTTTCCTTTGTAATGGTAAGTTACAGGTAGTAAGTTATTACTACCACAACTGTTGTGGATGCTCTAAGGGCATCCACTGTAATACTACTCCATTTTTTTCCACATCTGCGCCACATCAGCATTTACCTACTTTACTACATATATCATTAATTTTTTTCACAACAACACTACTTAACTTTTACTATGCATGGACCCACATTTCATCATTACCTAATTTCTTATATTTTAATATTTACAATATAAAATTCTTATTTATTTTTATACTAATTTTTTTAATACATATAATTATATATATATCCATATACTTTAAAATTCTTAATTAATTTTATTTTAATATATATTAATTTCATTTAATATAATTAACTAAATAATATATCAATAGGTAATATTTTCTACTATATGGAAAGTAATAAATTTATATTTAGTATATTTGTTATATAGCATATAGAAACACAAATTTAACATTAATAATATTAAATCATTACTAATTAATACATAACACCACATTAAAATACAAATAATTAAAATACATAAAGATTTACTAAAAAAGCAATTAATATTCATATTCTTCACCAAATCGTTCCCACACATGCTCAACCAAATCGGATCGAAGTTCGTTGTGAATTTTCCGATCACGTACTTTAGCAATTCGTGTAAGGTACCCATTGAAACCTCCAACCGGGCCTTGATGAACTTCTACATGATTACTCACGTCACTTGGTTCATTATCGTGCCACTGAGTTGCCATTTCTCCTTCATCCTCAATGATCATATTATGTAAAATAATACAAGCATACATTATATCTTTCATAAATTCTTTATACCAACTATGACTTGGACCTGAAATCATTGCCCATCGAGCTTGCAATACCCCGAATGCACGTTCGACATCCTTTCGCGCAGCTTCTTGCATTACCTTAAACTTCTTCCTTTTTGGATCCTGTGGACATCGAAAACTTTTGACAAAAGTTGCCCATTCGGGGTAGATACCATCTGTTAAATAATATCCCTGGTTGTATTCTGTGCCATTCACTGTGAATGTTACTTCTGGTGCATTACCCTTAAGAACATCGTTGAATAATGGAGATTGATTAAGGACGTTGATATCATTATTTGACCCTGCAACTCCAAAAAATGCGTGCCAGATCCACAAATCGGCAGATGCTACGGCTTCAAGCATAATTGTTGGAACACCATGATCACCCCGAGTGTATTGGCCTTTCCATGCTACCGAACAATTCTTCCATTCCCAGTGCATACAATCTAGACTACCAAGCATCCCAGGAAACCCATGCTTTCTTTCATGGATTTCCATCAATCGACGTTGGTCATCAGCCGTTGGTTTTCTCAAATAGTAACCGCCAAAAACTTCTATAACACTTCGGCAAAATTCGCGTAGGCACTGAATGCCTGTTGTTTCGGCAATATGCAAGTACTCGTCATAATGATCAGCTGGTCCACCATATGCTAATTGCCTAATCGCATTTGTACATTTGTGTAGTGATGTAAACCCCAACCTCCCAGTTGCGTCGGGTCTTTGCTGAAAAAATGCATTATGTTCCTCTAATGCATGTACAATGCGAAGAAATACTTCTTTCCTCATGCGAAAACGTCGACGGAATTTGTTTGGACCCCATATCGGATTTTCATTGAAGTAGTCCCGCATGAGTTGCCGGTGTGCCCCCTCTCGGTCCCTTTGAACATAGGTCCTTGAGCGTCCATGCTTTCGTTGGATGGCTTCAAGGTACCGCTGTTCAACAGTGTCATCCTCTATGTATTCGCGAATGGACTCTTCAATTACAGTTCTTACTGCTTGCTCATCATATGGAGGTGAAGACATTTTTTGAAAGATATACAAACAAGCAAAAAGAAAATGAAACAAGAAATATGGATTGCAAATGAGGTGAATGAATGACGCATTATATAGACATTGTTGGAACACCAAGGAATGGGTACGTGCAAACATTTCCATACTCAATTATTCAATCACAATAATTCAACACCCATGCACAATAATTCATTCAACACCCATGCACAATAATTCATAGCTCTGCATGTATACAACACCCATGCACAATAATTCATGTTAGAATAGTTGTAATATTATTATATCATTTTGCCTACAATACCCATGCACAATAATTATAAAGTTGCATGCATACAACACCCATACTTTTTGACTTGTCAGTACTTGTTTGTTTCATGTTTTGGAGTTTAGCTAATACATTTTTCATTACCATCCAACCATGCATACATCTAGGTAATTATAATCAGCTTATAAAAAAATTATCAGATTAATTAATTATCAATCGTTGCACCCCTCCCATTGGTAGTTTATACAAATTTATTTGTATATACATACATAAATTGAATTTTGACAGAAAAATGGTAGGAAATTATAAATTCATGTGGCACTCACTAATTAAGGGCAAGCTTAAAATAAATTAATTAAGGGACACTACATTGAGGTTTGTAATAGAATTTTTGGTGTTGGGAAGTTGGCGACACGAGGAGGATTTAACTCCCATATTGGTTATTTTCAAAAATAAAAAAAAATAAACATATGCATAAAATAAACATTGTTCTTAAAAATAACTATGCATAAAATAAATAAATAAATAAATAAAGGGTGTGGTTGGTTAACCCATGGGTTACTAGCTAATCCACCTTATTTATTATTTATATACATATATTTATTTTGCATGTCTTTATCACATAATCTAAAAATAATTCAAATTTCATATATAGCTACTAACTTTAAAACTGCATACAACCAAATGAAATACTAAATTAACATACACAACAACTTGTGGAAGGTAAATAACATATTAAAAAAATAAATAAATAAAACTTACTCCTATTCTTCATCATCTATTTCTGACCATAATTTCTTAACTATTTTATCGTGGGCTTTCTTCTGAAATTCTGTCATATTCGAAGTATCCATCATCACCATTTCATGCAATTTTACCAATTTATAATTTTCTATCTCTTGATTTTTTTTCTTCATAAGCTCTTGATATATTGAAATGTCATCTTTCATCCCCTTTCTTTTAGCCTTTCGCTTTGCCGCTTTCTGCCCTATGGGTCGTTGTGGAGATGGATCTGAGTTGTTGGAGGATGACGTATATGCTCCCTCTGCGGTATTCTTTGTTCTTTTAGAAGATTGAAGTTCCCCACCCACTTCCATAAACTTGGGGCATGTCGAGAGAATTCACCATACTCCAAGCCACTTAAAACCATTTGTACCATGGTGTTGTCTATACTCTGTTTGTGCCATCTCAATTATATCAGCATCACTCTTGCCACTACCCCAGACACACGCAATCCTTTTATAACAATCAGAAAATTGGATAGTTTGTTTTTGTAATTTATAAAACTGAACCTTTAATTGATTTTGTTTTCGTTCAGGAGTGTTGCTGGGCCGATTTGTGTTGTACGCTTCTGCAATTCGCTTCCACATTTGCTCGAGACGTTGATCATTTCCCACAACCGAATCAATACTAATGTCGACCCAACATTGTGCAAGGAGTTCACACTCCTCATTAGAATACAAAGCTCGACGCTTTGGGGAAATATGTTCATCTCCACTCGGTGGATTGGGTGAGAGATTTATGTTCTCGAACCCTTGACAAGAAGCCTTACCGGATGTAGGGGTACCTTGATCCATGCTCTCACCATCAATGCTAGTTCTTCGTGCCGAATCAGAGGTATTGCACCCTTGTGATGGAAATATTGGGGGAGGAAAAGGATAATACGGCATAGACGGATATTGTGAGTAGCCATATGGTTGGAAACCTCGAGGTGGATAGCCTTGTGGTGAATATCCAAATGAGGCCATAGAAGAACCCATAGGATTGTTTACAAAATTAAGAGTATTAGATATATTTGGCCACATAACATTTGGATAAGTAGGACGGACATCGGAATTTTCAGATGGTAGACTAAAATTTTGGGTAGAATTGGAAAAGTTTTGGGGTGACGAACTTGATTTATTGGGATTGAACAAATTGGAGAAAGGATTCATTGTTGTAAAATGAACTTGAATGAAATATGAAATCTGTGAAGGAAGATAGTGATGAAAAGATAGGAATGAATATAGATGGTATATATAGAAAAATGGATGCATGCATGTATAAAACAAACAAAAATAATAATCAAAATTTTAAATTAAAAAAATAAAAATTGTAAATATGTAAAATTGAACAATATTTATACAATTAATATTTAATATAAAAAATATAAAAACATAAACAACCTGCATAAAACCTGCAAATTGAAATGTGAGGACAAATTATGCCTCACCCGTTAAAATTTTAAAAAAAATTAAAAAATTTAAAACCTATATATTGGACAAAATCTACAATTTACTTCTACCTTGAAAAATAAAATGCTACAGTCCACCAAGAGTTCATGTGACAATATAGGACAAAATCCACAATTAATCTTGAAATTTTAAAAGCAAAAATAGAAACGTACAGCTCTGGTGGAGCAAGTGAACAAAAATTTGCACCGCCCAATGCCCATACAAGAATTTAAAAAAAAAAAAGAAGAAAGTGAAAAGTGCACCGCCCATACAAGAATTAAAAAAATAAAATAAAATAAGAAAGTGAAAAGTACAATTTATCTATCACTTTGTCGGGTGTGAGCAACACTATCCATACATCATTTGTGTGTCGTACACCGCGCGTGCGTGACTTTGGGGTGTGTGCAAATTTAATTGCCCCGGTAGTGACAGTACTGCTTTGGTTTTATTTGCTACCCCATATTTTTCCTTTGTAATGGTAAGTTACAGGTAGTAAGTTATTACTACCACAACTGTTGTGGATGCTCTAACTCGTTAATATCATTTGCCAGAGCATATGTTTGAATCCTGCAGCTCGCCAGAATTTTGCTCAGAAATACACTTAACTGCTCAAATGATGTCGACTTCGGATAATGACATTTGAAATGAAAGGACTTAAATCTTCAGACTTCAATGAAGCAATAATATGATTACCAACTATTTTATTTTAGAAACCTTTTTTTGATAACTGAATTATTATTATTATTATTATTATTTTTTTTTTTTGGAAGAGCATTATTATTATTTTTTTGATAACTGATTTTTTTAGAAACTTTTTATACCTTCTGGAATTATAAAATTAGAAAAGTTTTACATCAAGTTTCATGTAATGTTATGTTATTTTTTAATTGTCATTCTATTTATTATAGTGCTTTTAATTTATAAAACTCTTATTCAGATTTACATTTTTAAACCTTTACTTTTAATATACTACTAGCTTTTTTGACCCGCGCGTTGCGCACGGGCGTCTTTCTTATTATGAATAGAACTAATATTTTTTTTAAAAAAAATTGGATGAATAAAATAAATACGTAGAAATTTAGAGTTTAGAATTTAGAATTCATAATGAATGATAGTTTTGAGCAATGGTTTAAACTTTAGAGTTCGAAAGTTAAAAGTAGAGGAGCAATAGAGTTTAGAGTTTAACAATGGAGTTTAGAATTTCATTGTTAAAATAGAAAATATTTATTATTTATAAAGCTAATAGCATGTCAACTATCTAATTCAGCTGGACTTTCCATCTTTTAGAATTATAAATTCAAGCACTTCAACTGCCAATGGTGGATAGTCTTTTCTCAAATGCTTGAACAATGTACTATATGTGAAGGAATCATGTTCAATTCCTCGATCGAACAATTCCTTGTACAACTTGAAAACCTCATGATGACAGGACACATTCATTAAAATGGTGTATGTGTACTTGAAGGGTTATAATTCATTCAAGACAAATTCTTTCATTTCAAGTCATGGCTAACTAATTCATTTCATTTACATTTCAGAAAACTTCTTATAACCCTCATCTACTTTTCCAATTTTGTACAGGTCATTCAATATAGCATTATATTTGATCACATTCGGGGAAATACCTTTCTCTAGCATTTTTGAGAAATATATAAATGCTTGTTCTAGTGATTCTTCAGCAACATGTGCATGAATTAATATATTGTATGCCACAAATGTCATTTTTTTTTTGAGAAATAATTAATTTTATTCTCAACCAAAGAGTGTACGTATGCCACAAATGTCATAGAATACCCTTTTCGAACCATTTATCGAAACACCTATCTGGCTTTCATAAGGTACCCAAATTTCAAGCAATCATGGATAATGCTTGTATAGGAAACATGATCAGGCACAATTCCATCCCAAATCATTTTTTGCAGCGGATCATAAGCTTCCCCTAAATTGCTCAATTTAGAAATATCTTCAACAAAGATATTGTACATAATCATATCAGGTGGGAACCTCTTTGTTTGCATCTCTTCTTGCAGTTTAAAGGCAGCAAATATGTCACTTAGCTTCAGTGCCCTCTTACATGGTATGGAACATGATAGAGCACCACTAATTTCTTCATAAAACCATTAAGCCCTAAATTTAGAATTAGGTTCCAGTTACCTTCGGAAAAATCCTACAGAAAGGGCTAGCAGAATTATAGTTCAATCAATATTTACAGCCTCTAGGATTACATTTATCCAATGAACCTCAGTACGATCATGGCATTGGATTCCAATACAACTTGATTAGTTGATCACATATAATATCTCTTCATTCTTACATTTTACTTCCCTCTTTAATTAATCTTTGAATAATTATATTTTTCTTTATATTATCTGGTTTATTAAAATTATTTTCTAATGACCAACAATAGTTGGATTGAGTGGATTGGAGCTCTAGTTGCTTAAGCAAGATGTCGGTTAGAGCTTTGTGTATACAAAAATTGATTTAGAAGATGCGCCCTTAATTGTCCGTGTGGCTTGGGGATACCCGATTTTTCCAAGAAGTATTATTAAGATAAGAATTAATATAATATATTTGAAAATATAACATATTCAATTAAAGGATTTATAATATATTGGTTTTACTAAACTTGTCATAAACATCAAATATATTATAATTTGTTTCCAATTTATATCTTTGTAAATGAAAAGATTTCTCAAGATTTTCATATACTAATAAAATAGATTTAGTATCTAAATAAAATATTTAAAAGGTTGATGACGTGGTAAGGGGGATGATTCAGCGGTGATGTGTGAATGACTGTACATTTTTGGATGATTAATCAGCGCCTACGTGGAAACCTAGGGCATTATTACTATTTAACCCTTAAAATTAAAAAATGATGAAGTATGTTTAATAAGGGCAATACAGTCTGAACATGCCAAAAAGTATTCAGAATTTATTATATAGATATGGTAACACTTACATGTATATATTGTCCGTTTTTGCTGGCATGTTAACATGGAACAAATTAGTGATCTTTTATGAAGTATAAAATATCTGAAAAATTAAATGGAAAAAAGGCCAATATAGTCATTTTTTTTTACAAAAAAGTCAAATCAGTCATTTTTTTTTTATTTTGTTGCCCAATTGGTCCGCTACATATATTAATTACGTCATAATTGGTCATTCACACACTAATTATGCCCTAATTACATATTTTTGGCCAAATCAGTCCTTTTTTTCCCCAGAAATCTAAATTGGTCCGTTATTAATTTTTGCCCCCTTTCATGCAGTTCAATGCACATTTCAAATCACTAATAACTCAAATTCGGTATAAGTAAAAATTCTAAAATTTCGATATTTATAAACTACACGACGAGACGAATCTAATAAGATCCTACTTAGCTCATTTTAATTTGTATATAAATGTTTAAAATTTAAGTCAAAACAAGTGTGTGAATAGTAGCAAATTAGACAATGTAGTTATTAAAAAAGATGGAGGGAGTATATCGCAATTGATCTTCATTTTATGGAGAAACACAAAAAACCACCGAACTCTAAAAGATGATCCATTTTTTTAATAACTAATGGAGAAACACCATTTTATGCGATATACTCCCTCCATTTTTTTTAATAACTACATTATCTAATTTGCTACTATTCACACACTTGTTTTGGCTTAAAGTTAAAACATAGATATACAAGTTAAAATGAGCCAAGTAGGATCTTGTTAGATTCGTCTCGTCGTGTAGTTTATAAATATCGAAATTTTAGAATTTTTACTTATATCGAATTTGAGTTATTAGTGGTTTGAAATGTGCATTGGACTGCATGAAAGGGGACAAAAATTAATAACGGACCAATTTAGATTTTTGAAAAAAAAAGGACTGATTTGGCCAAAAATATGTAATTAAGGCATAATTAGTGGATGAATGACCAATTGAGACGTAATTAATATATGTAGCGGACCAATTGAACAAAAAATGAAAAAAAAAGACTGATTTGGCTTTTTTTTTTTGTTAAAAAAAGGAATATATTGGCCCTTTTTCCAAAATTAAATATGCATATGTGTAAAATATTTGAATTGTCTTTTCAAGATTGATGTAATGTCTTCCTAACTATATACTGTAGTATTTTTTTTGGATTGATATTCACAAATACAGTATTCACTGAGAGTAGTTTATTATTGTTGAGTGTCTCTTAAAGTAAAGAATTCGAAATGCAAGAAAAATATCACAATAACTATCGGTGGGATTTCAATCCCCTGTAAATGATAAAGATTGAGTTTTGGCTGATGATTTTATCAGAAAAATATTTGAGGAACGAATTTCAAATTATATGAGATCCCCTTAAAATTCAACTATAATTAAATTTTAGTTTATATCCATGGATCCCAATTCCCACATCCATGAACAATAGATCTTTGAATATATTTTTTGGTTTATTTGGTTACTTGGTGCGATGTGACTGATTAATTAAATTAATTACTCTGATTAATGCCATTTTATAACTTTGATCAAAATTATAATCACATCAATTTAAAACACTAATATCAGGCCCATGATTAATCATGGGCTTGATCCTACCAACTACACACACCCATATCCCACTCCACAGAGACCCCTTCAAGACAATCACCAATTTTTCCACTTTCAGGAATAGCTGCAGTTTGTGTAAAATTGAGATCTTATTCATTCAAGAATTCAGTAATTCACGAATGACTTTCCACACATATTATGTATAGAAATAGAAGGAAAACCAAAACTAGCAAAACACAACATCCTACATCTAGAGCTCGGCTTAGCACAGATTTGTTGCAAAGTTCATCAAAGCAAAGCAGCGATTTATCACCGCTGTTTTTCATCCAACTAAATCAGCTCAAAACTCAACCATTTGATGCCAAGGCATTTCATGAAGCACATGCCACACTTCATGTTGTAGGAAGAGCCATTGCATAAGCAGCCAATAAGAAAACAGACAAATGGCAGTATTGAGCAAAGCAAACCCCATAGCAGCATCAAATACTCGAGCAACATATAATAGTGTCGAACAAAATAAAAATATGCAACGATAAAAATGAACATGATGATACTGCTGAACTGACATTCAAGGTGCCTAAGTGACCACCATCAGTTCTGGAATGAGAGTTCAGTGATTGATAAACTTACAAAATTTATCACAGGGATAACTTAAATTAGACATTTATTTTTATATTTTTTTTACCCTGCGCTATTAGAACACTATCCACTTAAGTAGTACTGATAATTTACTATGCTGTCATGTAATCTCTGACCATAAGGCAAATTTGAACTGTGTGCACCCATATATACATGCATGCTCAAACACCAGGATTCTTTCCTACTTGGTTGCTTTGAAATCAAAAGAAGGAATGTACCTCATACTAACAGTAGTGCTCCAAAATCCATCCTCATACATGCGTGCAATTGCTTGATGACAGGACCAAGTATATGAGACAAAGGATGATACTTTTCTCCTGCAGTGAAAGTATATGCCTTGTTGTTTACATGGACTAAACTATAACCTGCGACCACTGTGATGCCTCTTTCCTTCATTAAATTTCTCAGTCCGGAGGCATCTATCCATGAACCTCTGTTTGCATATACATTAGAAGCAAGTAAATATCCAGCAGAGCTTGATGGCTCCAGTTCAAGGACCTGAGAAAGTGCATCTGTTGTCAATTTTCTGTTCTCATAATTCCTACATGCACTCAAGAGTGCACCCCACGCAGTCGCACCAAGCTTCATACCAAGAGGGCTAGATTTAATCAGTTCTAATGCATCATCCAGGTTTCCAGCGCGAGCCAGCAAGTCCACAAGGCATGAGTAGTGCTCTAACTTTAGAACATGTCTGTGATTTTTTGCCATGTCTTTGAAGAAGGAGATTCCCTCATTGATTAATCCCCCATGACAGCAAGCAGATAGCACGGAGAGAACTGTCACTGAATTCGGCGTCAAGCCATGAGCTTCCATTTCAGAACACAAAGATAAAGCATCATGTGGGCGCCCGTTTAGACCATATGCAGCAATGATTGCGCTCCACGAGACAACATTTTTCACTGAAATCAGTTCAAATGCCTTTCTTGACATTTCTATGGCCCCACATTTTGAGTACATATCAAGTATTGCAGTGCCGACCACTACATCTGATGCAAGGCCCATCCTGACAGCAATGCCATGAGCCCATTTTGATCTTGTGATTTCAGCAGAGAATGAGCAAGCCTCAAGAAGATTCAACACGGCAATAGGATTTTGATTACGTTGTGAGAGTTGCATCTCCCTATATAGAGCTGCTGCTTCATTGGGCATGCCACAATGAGTAAAACCAGACATCATTGTACTCCAGGCAATGTCATCTGCATTTATTCTGCAGAACAGTCGCCATGAGAGATCAATTTGATTGCATTTTGCATATGCATCCATCAAAGAATTTATAACCATATCATTATTTTCAAACCCTCTCCGAAGTATTCTAGAATGAAGCAACTTGCAGCGATGCAGATCACCCAAGGCTTTGCATAATAAAAGTAGGTTCACTATAGTCACCTCATCAGTAGCAACTCCCGACTTTCCCATCGAAGCAAACAATGCCAATCCTTCGGTATGGTTATCATTTTGAACATATCCAGATAGCATAGAATTCCATGACACTATGTTCTTATGAGGCATCTCATTGAATGCTACAACTGCAGAGTCAATGTCACTGCACCTGCAATAGAAATCAACCAAGGTATTCCCAACAAACAAGTCATAATTTAGGCCTTTTGTGACTACATATCCATGAACTGATTTCCCCATTTTGATGTCTGCTAACTTAGCGCAGCCTTTGAGTACACATACCATGGTCTGCCCATCTGCTTCAATTTTGGTTCCTGAAACCATACGTTTAAACAACTCTAAAGCCAATAAAATCTCATCACTATGCACATAACCACCAATCATTGTGCTCCATGTTATTACGTCTTTCTCAAGTATTTCATCAAAAAGGATTTCAGCACATTCCATCCCTACATCAGTGTACATACACAACAAAGAATTTTGTACTGAAAGTAGGCTGCATAGCCCGCTTCGAATTAAGTAACCATGAAACTTCTGGCCATCGAAAAATGCCCTAAAACTGCGAAATGCCTGAATTAGAAGCACCAAAGTGGATACATTGGGTTCAAAACCGAATGCTCGAGCTCGATTAAATAAATCCCATCCTTCCTTAAAAGCTCCTTGATCAAGATGCCCGTTGAGAATTATATTCCAAGAAACCGAATCTCTTGTCTTGATGCTATTAAAAGTACGCATTGCCAAACCCAATTCTCCGGATTTCACATAGAAGTTGATCAAAGAATTGCCCACCGAACTAAATGTTTCAAATCCCTGCTTTATGAGGGATGCATGGATGAACTCCCCATGTCTAAGTGGCAGAGATAAAGAAGCCTTGAGAACATGAGAGAAAATCGTATGGTCGACCAGTTCAACACCCACTTGTTTAATCTCTTTATAGTAGGAAAGAACATCTTTCCACTTACCATTTGAGGATGATTCTTTGATTCTACTACACAAATTGTGGAGATTGACATTTGCTGCATTGGTAGGGAAACGCATGCCAAGAAACAACTTGACTGGAATGGTGAAGCATAGGACTAAGCCAATGTTCCTACAAGCAACTTTTCATCATTTCTAGCACCTCCTGCAGTCATTTGATAGATACTACGTCTGCATCAGAATAATCAGGTTCCCAGTGAAATCAGCCTGCAGAAACATTTAGGATTCTTTAATCAGTTCACTGGAAATCCAGAAGGCACACATGCAATGAAGAACGTAGAATGAACCCAAGCCATTGGAGCAAAATATTTCAATAAAGCGACAACAAAAGAATCCCACGGTGTACAGCATACTCTTGTCTAAATCTCTAACTGATCGCCACTCCTGTTTCTGACTGTTCATTATAGCTATATCTTGACTTTAAAAAGATGGAAATTGGAAACACATTACCTACAAAAGAGCATGAAGTTTCCGAAACATAGACAGGAAATTAAACTTTTTCCACGCTAATTGAACAAGATAATTTCACAGGATGCGAACAGAATCAAGAGAATTGTGCATACAAACATAATTACTCCAGCCACTATTCATGTACATATTTGACAAATTGGTGCATTTATACAAACACATGGTGAGCAACTGTTAAACATAGGAGGCTCCTACTCACCAGCTGTTGTACAATTGTATCCGGTCTTTGTATGCCTAAGAGATACCAGATTGTGCGTGTTGGTCGTACGGGGAAGACGAGACGCGGACGGCGCCGTGGTAGTTGGCGGTGACGAGAAGCGTTCGCGTGACCGTAGAGCGAAATCGACGAGCCTACATATTCAATACTATATCCGTTCCATTTTGATATTTTGATTTCTACATATTTTATGAATATATTTATCGCATGGGCGTATTCTCTACAGCCCATTATAATTTCTGTCTTTTGGATTTGTTGGGTCATAAAAACTTTTTCTTTCTTTTCGTTCTTTCTTTTAGATTTTTCTAACGTTAGCCTAAAATTAGATAGATACACTCATACACATATTGTAAATTATTAATATTCAATATTAGGTGAAAAATATATATTAAATTAAATTCAA
This sequence comes from Hygrophila difformis, assembly GCA_030278955.1. NCBI lineage: Eukaryota > Viridiplantae > Streptophyta > Magnoliopsida > Lamiales > Acanthaceae > Hygrophila > Hygrophila difformis. The sequence continues at coordinate 47,013,909 of JAOANR010000004.1, forward strand.
AATAATAAAATTTTGGGAGTCAATAAAAAGGTAAATTGATTAATACCCTCACAACTTCAAATTATGATTACATGATCAATCGTTGTTTGGTATGGTAATTGGGATGCATTTGGTTGAAAATACTATAATTTGGGAGTATTTTGCAACTAAGGTTGGGAGAGATGATATCAATTTGATGATAGAATCATAGAAAGTGACCCAGAGGCGGACGCAGGCCTAGGCCCGCTGGGCCCAGGCCCACCTCTTTTAATTTTTTCTTCTTATATATATTATGTTTATTTTAAAGTCACATAAAAAAAACTAAGTATAAGAATCACATTTTTTAATTAGATAAAATATATTCAATTTGGTTAGTATTTTTATTATTTTAATTTAACTTATATGTATTGTGTTTATAGTTAATTTGAATTATCTTGAATTTTTTCCTAGGTTTTTGGTTTGATTAATCGAGAAATGATTAATTGATTAAATTGAAGGTTTTCCTTCTACATTTGAGAAGTTTATAATTTTTCAAAAATTTAAGGTATAAAAGGGCTTGTAATATTGCTATACTAGTCAAAATAGAAAATGGTGTGATTTTTTTGCTTGTTTATAAATTGATTGAATTAATATTTGTCATATTAGTTACCACAATTATAGATGAAATGATATACTACTTCACAATAAATTTTATCAAAGCAAATTCGGTCCTACCGATCAAAACTTTCATGGTCCGCCACTGATAGAAACCATCCACCAATTCTTCAAGAGTCCCACTATCAACGTCATTTGAAGATTGCTCCTCCAATCTTCAAAGCAACAAACATCATTGAATCTAACTTGGACCCGATTTCCATGTCAATCTCTCCTGAAGATGTACAGGAATGTGTAAAAATTAGTGTGGGTGTGTTCTACAAACAGTTTCTGAGAGTTTTTCATAGTTTTAAAGTTTGCAAATACACGTTATCATTAGCAACTTGCGTGAGCTTTCGAATTATTTTCTAGTTTAATTTATTTTTTTTAATTATTTTTAAAACTACAACGATTTCTATAATAAACAATAATTTATATAAAAATAAAAACTCCAACCTCTATCAAAAGCTATAGCTTTAGTTCCAACAGTTCCACCTACAATTACTTATGCAAGACACACCCTAGGCGTGCACAATGGAAACATTAAGGAAAATGTGAATGTAAAACACAAGTAATGATGCTATTTATATAACCCAAAAATAGAGATGTAAAACTGCTAAACGATTGAATAATAAGTGTTTTGTATGTGTTGATTGTTTTTATACAACATATACCCTATTAAATATCTTGCACACACCTCATCAACACTCATTAATGATTGACATGCTGATATTTTCCAATTCAGCATGATATCCAAACTCATTAAATTGTTGCTCAATGAGAAACATTCACTTGTTTTGCAAAAACCTGGATTTCAATAGCGCTTGATCCTCAACTCGAATCTATCCAAACTCCATAGAAAAAAGATCATGTTTAAGCCATTTTTAAATGTTGGAACTTGGCTAGATGGTTATTGGACTTCTTTCTTGATTCTTCTTCAATACTATAAAAAGTTCAATAAACTTATTACCACCTGTATTATTTTTTCAGCCATTTTTTGAATGAAAAATGCATACTAAAGCCAAAACAATTTATTTTAAAGTTTAAATTAATCAATAATATTAACTTGAGTATTTATTTAGCTCAAGCTGCTGGACAACTGTTTATGAGGTTTCGAACCCTTCCTTTTAAAGCAAATATTCTAAAAATGAACAAATGCATGGGAAATTAGCAGAATTCTAAGTTGCCAAAATGTTTGATTCTATATTCCAACATTTAGATAATTAATTAAATCCCCCACATGAAGGAAAAAAACAAAATACAAATATACTATAAAAAAAAAGTGGTTTCAACTAATGGTGGTAGAAAACACAATTTCATATCAACAATAATCTCTTCCCTACAACTACCCCCACTTTCATTTTTCAATAACAAAAACGCGGATCTGACCATAAAAAATATCCAATAAATTAAACAATAAAATAGAGGAACCTATTGAAAAATTGGAAATTTGCTGGAAATAATTTTGACCATTGAATTGAATATTAATTCGTCAAGGCAGCAAATCCGCCGGCGCTCATCATCTGCTTGAACTCGTTGAAATCCACCATGCCATTGCCGTCGGCGTCCACTCTCTTAATCATCAATCTGCAGTCGTCCTCGCCGGCGCCGTGCGCCCCCAGTCCCAGCGACGCCAGCACCGATCTCAGCTCTTCCGCCGAGATGAATCCGTCGCCGTTCCGATCGAACACGTTGAATGCCTCCCGCATGTCCTTCTCCTCGTCGCGCTCCTCCACCAGCATCAGGCTCCTGTAAAGCTCCCCGAACTCGCCGGCATCAACGCATCCGTCGCCGTTCGCGTCGATCTTCTCGATCATTTGCCGCAGCTCCGCGTCGGGGATGGAGATCCCGATGCTCGCCAACGAATCGGTCAGCTCCTTCATCGTGATGCGGCCGTCGCCGTTCTGGTCAAACATCTGGAAAACGCGCTTGAGCTCGGCTGCGGCGGCGTCCATTGCAAGGTCCGGCGAGGCACAACTGCTGCAACAACAAAATTTACCGAGAAGCAGCAGAGATTCCTCTGGGAAAATTGGGAAATGGCGATGGATTTTATTTATGGGAAACTGCACGGCTAGGGATTGGCGAGAGAAATTCGGGGAATTGAGCGGCTTTGGATGATCCAATGTGATGAAATTAGGGCGATTTATTAGGGTTTGGTTTCCACTCTGGAGCTCCGGTGTACAAAGCGCGTTGGGTGGTGCGACAATGATTATTATTCATTGTGCTATTTGTAGGGCGTTTTGTAGATTAACGAATAGTGGTGGGCCAATTTGCAATTTTCTATGTTTGAGTTGTAAAAAGGCTGGGGGTGGGGAAGCGGTCGGATGGGCAAGTGACCGTTAATAACGGGACTATTATTAAATGGCAAGCGACCGTTGATACCGGGAAGACTTTTTTGCCGTCTGGATTTAATAATTGGTTAAAATGACTACGTATTTGTTGAATTTGTGTTTGATTCGGTTTTGGTGTAAAATGTGATATATTTTGACACAAATTTCGAGGGCGAACAAAGGAAAAAATAAACGAAAAAAAACAAGCAATAAGGTCCAAAAACTAAATCTCAAAATCGAACATAAACTGCCCCTTCAGCGTCATTTTCCACAAGCGCGAACATTTCAACTGATGGAAATGTCTAAGTAGTTAGAACTTAGAAGTCCTCATTCTTGAATTCACAACCTGATTCCCTCAAGCAACACTAGCACACAACCTTCCACCCCTTGAGGCTCCACCGTATACTATGGGATGTTTGGGAGTGAGTGGATTCGCTAGCGGATTCAGAGAGAAAACTGTGAGACAATTTGTTTTTTGAATCTGCTATGTGCTAGCGGATCCGCTGACTCCCAAACATCCCATATATACTTCCTCCGTTTTTTTAAGGTTACAATTCTCATTTGCACGTATGCCAATGCACATTTTCAACAATTAATAACTCAACTGCAATACAAGTAAAATTTCTAAAAATTTGATATTTAAAAACTACAAGATGAGACGAATCCAACAAGATCTCACTTGGCTATATTTTGTCTTTCATAACTATAACAAAAATAGAAGTCAAAGTGCTACAATAAACAGTAAAAAAAAGTCAAAACGTAACCTTTAAAAAAAAGGAGGGAGTATATTATATGCATAACCTTATAAAAAAAACAAAATACATTGTATTATACATAACTTTACAAAACTCCAAAATACATTATATTTTAACATATATACAAAATACATTATATTTTACAATTCCGTTAGGGTGCGATCACTGGATTTCACTTGGTGTACTGCGGTACATCACGGCTATTGATATAATTTATAAATTGATGGTTGAGATCAACTTAAAAGTTAAAATAGTAAATTTGTTACATTTAGTATTGTTAACAAACAATTGCTCATGCGATTCAACTTTACTTTTCTTCTACGCACTTTAATACAATCAATCGATCTTATCTTACCCTCAGATTTGCTTATTTATGCTGCAACACAATATACATATATGTTAATATCAAAACGTACCTCAAAATATTCATATTTTCAGTCGCTGAATTGTTCATGAAACGGTCGCTGAATTGTTCTTCGTTTGTGTCGCTGAATTGTTCGTGGTAGCATACTTGAGTTGTTCATGAAACGTTGCTAAATTGTTTTTGGTGTCATCGTTGAATTGTATATGGTAGCATCACTGAATTCTTCTTCATTGCATCGCTGAATTCCTCTTTTTGTTGTCGCTGAATTCCTTTATATAGGGTCGCTGAAATATTTTTTGGTAGCATCACTGAATTATTTTTGGTAACATCGCTGAATTGTATATGTTAGCATCGCTGAATTCTTCTTTCTACTGTCGCTGAATTCCTCTTGTAATGCTCGCTGAATTCTTTTATGCAGGGCCACTGAAATAATTTTTGTACCATCACTGGATTGTATATGTTAGCATCGCTGAATTCTTCTTTCTACTGTCGCTGAATTCCTCTTGGAATGCTCGCTGAATTCTTCAATGTATGGTCGCTGAAAATATTTTTGATAGCATCACATAGTATTTTTGGTAACATCGCTGGAATTCTATACGTAATAAATTTGTTACCCTTTTTAATAAGGATTGCTGAACATAAATATCAATTACCAAATATTTGATATGATTTGTCAAATATTTGATATGATTTACCAAATATTAGATTGATAACATACTAAATATAGAATTATATGACAATTATACAATTTTTCATTTACAACCCTTGGATTTTAAATGGACGCTTCAGATCGCGGCCTTGATGTGCTGTGGGATACCTTGATCGCACCACAACCGGACCCTATGTTTTAACATATATATATATATATATATATATATATATAATGCTGAAATTTTGTACCTTATAAATCGGACAATCCCACTGCCCATTTCATAGGTGGTGTTTTTTCACCATTTTTTTCCAAAAAAAAGTTACAAGTTGAAACTTTCACTTAATTATCACTTATATATATATATATTTGCAAATAATACTATTATAAAATAATATTTTATTATAATTATATTTATAAATAATAATCATATATTTATATAATGAAAATATATAAATATAATTATTTAGATAAAATGTTATATAATGTAAATAATTATTAACTATATACTATAATACAATATAAAAAATATAATTTATAGAATATTATTAATTCAATAATTTGTTTAAGTGAATAAAAGAGCATAATTAATAATATAACAAACCCCTATATTTAAAACAAGCACACATTGTACATGGCACACTCACTTATTATACATTTTTGCTGCAAATATTTATGGTGAAGGTTTTTCAAAATAATTGGCAAAACCTTGTAAAACAAATCAACTTCACTCCCACATTCATCCCCAGGAAGATTACCCACATAAGTAATTTTGCTTGAGTGACTGGTCCTCCCTGAGACAAGTTTGCATGATTAAAAGAAAATAGCAAGCCGGCAATTCCTCACACGGAAGTCTAGCAACAATACAAGAAGAATGAGCTTTATCTCTTGGTGAAGAAAAGTATGCTATGCCATAAGAATCAAATAAATGAAAAAGTCAAAAAGCTGAGATGCAAATGAAAGTTTCCAATGGAATCTCCTACCATGTGAAAGTATATACAGGTCACTATATTGATGCACAATGGCCAAAAGTTTTATCTTGGACTTTTCAAAAACAGGGGTGAACATAAATATAATAAGATCACCTCAGGTTTTAAAGTCAAAATCATATTTCTCCCCAATGTTTGTGTTACTATTATATTAACTTCCATTATCAGATTGCAAACTCCGTGTGGTAACATCTTGCATCGTTGACACAGAGCCATCTGTACTTTCACATGGAAATACTTCATTGGCGCTGCTGAACATACCATCATCCTCAGTATCCATATAACTAGAGGTTTCTGAAAATTCTTGATAGAAAATACTACTTGTTTCTCCTGCAGAATGCTCCAAGCCATTCATTGAAGCCGCAGGAAAGGTATTGCTGGTTGGTTCAAGGTTGTTTGGTGAGCCTTCCATCCTTGGAGAATCGAGGATGGACTTGGGATCCCTATTATTTGGATCGCCATAAAGTGCAACATGACGGTAGTATAATTCTAGTTCCTTCTCAGCAATAGCAATGAATCGCCTCACAGACTCCAATGATTGTTCGTATTTTGATTTCTCCAGAGCCTGAAGAGGATTGAAAAAGATTAGGATGAGAGGTACAGAACAAACAGGATAACAGAAGTTATAGAACATGAGAAGATAAATTGTGACAATTTCACCTACATAAATAACTACTCGTCACCGCTGTATTGCTCATCTGTTTTATTATATTTAGCAAGGAATGACATGAAAAATTGGCTGGGCAAAATATAATAAATTCACATACCAAGAACCTGACCCTATACACGTGAATATATGGTGCCATACATTCCATTAAGAGACACCATGGAAAAAAAAACAGATATGTTGGATTGGCCAGATTACACATTGATAGATAGCACACTACTTTGCATAGCTAATTACCAAAAAACAAACTATAGCCAGAAGTTGAGATAAACCAATTGTGATTACTATGAAAAACAAAATAACTTATGATTCTAAATGGATATCATTTTTCACAACTTTAGAGATCCGGAATATAATAATCTGACTAATGTAATTTGTGGAACATACCCGTTTCTTAGACAATGTATCAACTGGTGACATGACTTCTGGTTGCACATAGTTCTTTCCACGATAAAAAATAGCAGTGTCATCTCCAATTATCTGGATTGGAATGCCACCACTCAGCCTAGCAATTTCATCAACATATTCTTGGATTTGGCCTGGTTTGCAAGGTTTGAAATAGACCTTGACAGTTTCATGTTTCTTCCAGTGCAAATGCATATTAAGGATAACTCCTCCAAAGATTCCTCTTCTGCCGACGGGAACATAATTGGACCTTTTCTGGGACATCTTCTTCATATAAAATCGTTCTTCACCAGTTAAACCATGGGGTTCAACTACTGGGCCCTGAGCCTTGGGAACTTCATACCTCTTCAGCCTTTCAATTAGTAAGGCTTCCTTGATTCTTGCCTGATATGCACAAATAACACCACTTAACTTGGAGAAAAATTAATGATGGGAACATTGGGATTCTCATCTAGGGATCTGGATACCCGAAGTTAATCCTAAGGGAATGGGCAACAAGTGGAAAGGTTTACTAACGGGATGACTTTAACATGTTTGGATAACATGTTTTTTAGAAAGATGATACACAAATAGCTGTCCTACATTTTGTTAGGGTTTATTGTAAAGATAGTTTTTCGAATTGTTTGTTGACACGGAAAAAGTCAGGGAAAACCTTTGAAATTATTTCAATATTGAACCTTGGACATATAAGAGAGAGATTAGAAAAGAAACACTCAAAACTTTCATATAATTTTCCAAAGATTCTCCATGTATTCTCATAAAGCAGAACATTCAAATTCCTGCAGGGTGAAAGTCATCCCTTAAGATCGCATACTCAAGTTATAAATCAACATAATCAAAACATGAAGACTCGACCAAAAACTCACAGACCAAGATTTCATGATGAAACCTTTTGGATGGCATCACGATGGTAATTTGATTATGCTTGCAAGCCAACCCTATATACCAGAACAAGATTAATATCAATCTGAGATTTTTAACTAATTCTCAATTTCAATATTCCATGCATTTTTCCTCTGATTATACATGGCACTCGAATGCAATTTGAGAACACAATGAAGAAGTTGCAAAAATAGATAAAAAAGAGAGCTTCAGTTCATTATTGCACAAAACCACAGATGTTTAAAATAACACACTTTTTAGATTTACACTAGGCTTTCTATATTTTTGTAGCACCCACGAGTAAAACTAATGAACAATATCACAAATCAAGCCATTTGAAAAAAAAAAAAAAAAAAAACCCATGGGATTCACCATAACATAGAAACAAAGTAAAACGAGGTAACTAAAGTGCAGCACTATGACTAGATGCAATCTATAAAACATCACAACTCAAATTTAAAGTTCAAACAATCAAATTCACTTCTTTTTCTTAAAAAAAAATAGGAGCAAACTAAGCTTGTATAACATGTAGTAAAAACAAAACCCTACAAAGGTTTCAGCAAATACCTTTTCAAGTTTGTACTTGATCCTCTCCTCTGCATTTGCAAACCTTTCCCTCTTCTTGTCCTTGATTCCAAGCCTTCTGGGATCCCTCTTGTTGGCAGCCTTCCTCTTCTGCTTCTCTTTCTTTCTCTTGAGCTTCAGCCGCCTTTTCGTCATCCATTTCTCCTTCTTTGGGGGATCAACTTCTTGAACCTCAAATTTGGGATTCCCCTGAGGTGATATCACCAGACTCACTGACCCATGAGTGATATTTCTCAATTGGGAAAACCAAACAGGTTTTTCTCTTTGATTTAGAGATGAATGCCTTAAAAGGGTAAAAATTGGTTCTTGTTGTCGAACAATTTGCCTAACAATTAAAAGAACCTAGTTCCTTAGTTGCAGTCCGCACGTTATTTACTGCTGAAAAAAATGTACCCAATGAGAAAAGGTCGAAGCAGAGATGGAGAGATGTACCTGCAAGAGTCTGTATGGCGGAGAAGCACCGGTGCTCTGTTGAGCAGGCTTCGAAGAATCTGCCGTGCCATTGAAGACCTTGTGCCATGTCATCACCATACAAAGAGTTCAGGTTAGTTTGAGAGGCCCAACATAACATGAAAAAGCAATGCATAAGTGTTCACGTTATAATACCCAAGTTGAAGCAGTGTCATCACTTCAAGCTCCAAACATCTTTTATCTCGGTATCAGTAAATGAATACATCGCCGAAGGTACGTTCAGAATTTTAATAGTATGCACGGACATATTTACACGTCAATTGTCAATAGATCAAAATCTTTAAGCAAGGAACCCTCAAACCACCTAAATCAGCTTAATATCAATATATTGATAAACTGACGTTACTCGGATTTCAACAGCGGATGTGATGTCCTATTTTAACGAAATTCGATTGTAACGAAATATATAGTTCAAGCAGGGAGGAATTCATCCACCTACCTCTCGTCAGTAGTCAGTAATTCGCTTCCGTTGGATTCCCCTGAAATTCCGTTTATTCAGTCGAATACTTGACTCTGCAAAACCCGCCCAGCAGGCTAAACTTGGAAGGGGAAAGACGATGAAGAATAGATGTACAGAATAGGATTTAGTTTTGGCAAAAACGGGTCGGGTTGACCCGCGAACTGTGACCTTCTGAGTTCTAACTTTTGTTTATTTTTTATGAAATTGAAAAAGACTCGAGGCTTAAGCCCTAGTTTTGTTTCCTCGGACCTCGATCTTCAGTGCAGAGGTCGGCGGATTCGCCATCTGCCGCGGGGCCGACCACGTCTGTCCTCCACATTCAATCCTGATTGAATCCATCTCTGTTGGCCGCGCTGGAGAGCATTTCTACGGTGAGTCGCCAAATTGAAAGAGGGCCAGAAGGTGAATTAGGTGATGATTACTGATGAAGAAGACTGTTTGAATGTATGATATCAAAACAGCCTCCGGCCCAGCTGCCAACCCAAGCCCAATCTTCTTGTAGCCCATTCTTGTCCTGGCCCAACCCATTTTCTTAATCTATCCAGTGTTCATCCTCCGTCTTTCCTTCTGCAGATTCGACCGAACAGCGGGGAGACTGCAGCGGGGACAAAATGGCAGCGGACTATTGAATAGCTTTTAAGGTAGGTAGATGAATTCATCCCATGACCTTTCTATCTCGTTGCGGATAGAATTTTATACTCTTTGCGAAAATTAGTTTTGATTTAAGCTCTCTGATGCGTAGGTGTTTCATTCTTCTGAGAATGTTTAATTTAAAACATGATATCACATCTGATGCGCATAGTTGAAATCCGAGTAATGTCAATTTCAATGTTGATGTTGAGCCGATTTGGGTGGTTTGAGGGGTCCTTGAGGTGAAGTTCCGTGAAGATTCTGATAAATTGAGTTGTATAAATGACTTTTGGGTGTTTGTCGATAATATTCATTTCCCGCACCAAATTAAACATATCTGGAGCTTGAAGGGGTGTCATAGCTGCCACTTGGAATTTATGAAAAACTTGCTATTTGATGCAATCACTATTTATTCATCATCACTACAATAATGGCGTTTCGGCTACTAGAGTATTGAATTTTGGTAGACAGATATTTTTAAGTGGAGAATATGAACCAAGTAGTAATAGACTGCTCCATGTGTGGGTTTTTGGATTAAATATTAGATTGTATTGTATCTATGTCATGTTGCACTTGACATGGCATGATTTTCATACAATCTCTAAGATGCGTACGAGTAGTGTCTTGTAGATATAGGTTCCGCTATCTGGAAGTCTGGGAATGAGGGATGACGTCTTGTTAGGGGTTTTCAAATTGAACATGCCTTTATAAGCTTATTATGTTTTGAAAACATTTCTCTACTCACTAGTTTGGATAACATTTTGAATGTTATTGCTGCGTCATAGTCATATAGAAAGCCTTGAATGTTCATGCGGATGGTGCCTCTAATGATGTGATGAACAAATGAGCATGATGCGACAAGTGAAACATTTTGAGCTTTGTCGTATGGGATTACTCACCATTGACCTTTAAGTGCCCTGTCATTGTGATATTTAGCTTCATTGAATTGCGAAGTTTTGGTAAGGGTATTTCTACTGTGTGTAATTAATTGAAGACCATCTCTAATATTCGTGGAAGTTCAAGAGTTTTGAAGAATTTGGTGTTTGAATATTTTAAGCTTGAGGTCATTCAATTCATTTTGATACTCATCAATTGTCAGTGGAGGAGTAATCTGCTTGAAATCAACATTTCACTCCTCCCTCCAAATATAGTAATTTTTGAACTTTCCTTGCCGCATTCAGTTGACAAATGTCTCTTCCTTAATGCATTCATCCATTAATAGATGAGCGTTGTTATTTATTTATTTCTTTATCATGCAACATGAAGTTAATGGTCAACTTTCATGAACAATTTTGATTCATGGATCAACATAAACACTTTCTCATTTCACCAATAAAACTATTTAATATCTTGAAAAGTTTCAAACGGTGGTGAAATAACATTGTCATAAAGAGATGATAAGTTGGATTCTTGATGAAATCATGTTAGTTTACTATAATCCCTTTATAAATGAACTAAATTAGAGGGGAATATTTAATTACATTAACTCATAAACAATGTTCTACAATTTTCAAGTCTCTAGATCACACATGGTGAGGGTTTGATATTGTGAGAATTTGAACTTTGACTTCAGAATCCCCAATTCATGATTCTTCAAAAAAGAGGCCATGCTTGTGATTCAGCACATATCAAGCATATGATTAGGGGACTAGGCAAACAAAATCTAAGGTTTACCATCCATCTTAACGTGTGTTGTTGGCATGAAAATATGTGGCATTGGTCATGGGAAAAAAACATGCCATGTAGTGCTGATATTGATTGTGTTAACTGAATATGTAAGCATAAGTGCTGAGTGCATAACCCATGTCTGTGAGTGTGTACAATGTCAAAAAGATGTAAATTCTTTATATAGTTTGCTAGATCTTTTCTATAATGCATGGTGAATGACCTGTGGGTAGAAATAATTTATTGATACTTTTCTAATGGCTGATTGTTGTTCAGGAGGACATGAGGGTTTCTCGAAGTCTTGAGATATGGAAGATGGGTATTGTCAATTATTCTGAGGCACTCAAGCTGCAGGAGAAACTAGCTTCCGATAGGAAAGTAAATAAAATTATCGACACTCTACTGTCTTTACAGCACCCACCCACATACACCCTTGGCAAAAGGCAAACCGAGCACAACATACTGGTTCCCGAATCTGAACTGAGATCTATGGGGGCAACGCTTCACTACACGCAGCGTGGAGGCGATGTCACATTTCACGGTCCTCACCAGGCCATCCTGTATCCCATCATCTCTCTTCGCGGGATTGGGTTAGGTGCTAGAAAGTACGTCGAGAAGCTTGAATTGACAATGATTGAGTTGGCTTCTTTGTATGGTGTTAAGGCTTGTGCAGGTCAAACAGGTGAAACCGGTGTGTGGGTTGGCCCAAGAAAAATTGGTGCAATCGGAGTCCGGATATCCTCCGGAATCACATCCCATGGGCTGGCATTTAACATCAATCCTGATTTGAACTACTTCAAGCACATTGTGCCCTGTGGGATTCCTGATAAAGAAGTTACATCTTTGCAAAAGGAGACACCACAGCAGGTACTTCCTCCCGATGAGATTATACATGATCAATTGATTTCTTGTTTCATTAAATCATTTGGGTACACCAATGCTGTCTGGAAAGAAAATTCATCCATCTCCATAGATTACCATTGATTAATTTGTGTGGCCTGCTGTAGTCATCTATTTGCAGTTCTTGCATTCTTCCTTGACATGTATCATTAATAGTAGTATTAAATTTGTCATCCGAGTAAAGGTTTTATTTTATCCAGGATCTATTATACACAATTAGAGGTCCAGTTCACTAGCCCTCTTGGCGTATACTATAATGAAGAAACTTAGTACGGCAGGAGTTATATACTAGTAATAAAACTGAATAGGTAGATAATAATCTAAGGAGTGAATCAGCAGGTGATCGATCCTTGGGGTGAAAACTGGTGATTCACCAAGAAATTACTGTATAATAATCTAAATTGTGGGTTGACAATGAAATCAACAACTGAGCCTGAATTGAAATAGTAGTGGTGAGTATTGAGGAGCAAATAGTGTAGTAGTGGTAGATAGCAAACAAAAAGATGTATACTAGTCCGTCCAGGTGCAGGCAGAGGCAGCTATAATTGTATGTAGGATAGGATAGGATAGTTTTATGAGGTGAAGGGTGAGTGTGATTTGTGAATTGTGAAATGTGATGGTGAGGAAAGGGCAGTGTAAGAAGCAAAGGTGCAATATTTAGATTATTATAGGGAATAGCCGAATAGGGGGTGGGGGTGAAATTGTGAAAAAGGAAATGGAAAACTGAAAAGGGAATCGTATCTGCTTTGGGACTTACCCTGTCCCCACTTTTCTCAACATCCCACTGTGCCCCCCTCCCCCTCCCCCTACTCCTATCCCTACCATTCTGCCCTTCAATCATATACTAGTCCTGGTAAATTTTTTTGACATAATACTCGTTTCTTTTTAAATGTTACTTCTTGATTTTTTTTACTGTTTATTATATTATTTTGATTTTTATTTTGTTATAGTTATAGAATACAAAATATAGCCAAGTGAGATCTTATTGGATTCATCTCATCTTCTAGTTTTTAAATATCAAATTTTAAGAATTTTTACTTGTACCGAATTTTAGTTATTAATCGTTGAAAATGTGCGTTGGCATACGTGCAAATGAGAAGTGTAACCTTTAAAAAGAAACGGAGGAAGTACTTGTATATTAATGTATTTAATGGATTTTTTTAATTGTTGAAGTATTATTGTAAAATATAAAAATAAATAGAAATTAGAGTATATAGTAAGATATACTTCCCCGTTCTTGAATAAGTGCAACACGTTGACAAATGACACTATTCACACAAACACTTTGACTTAAAGTTTTATCATAGTTATATAAGTTTTATCATAGTTATACAAGTTTTTAAATATCGAACTTTTAGAATTTTTACTTGTACCGAACTTGAGTTATTAATGGTTAAAAATGTGCATTGGACTGCGTGCTGGGTGAGTCTGTAGCACTTATAAAAAAACATAGGAAGTACTTCCTCCGTTTTTATTTATTTTCAACATTGCAAATTATGCTATTATTCATTGGACTGCTTTGACTTTAATTTTTATCATAGTTATACAAGTTAAAATATAACCAAATGAGATTTTTTAGATTCGTCTTGTTTTGTAGAATTTTAACTAGTACCGAATTTGAGTATTAATAGTTTAAAATATGTATTGGACTACTGTACTATGTGTCCGTAGCAAATAAATAGAAACCGAGGAAGTATATGTATTTTAAAACATATAAAGAAAATAAAATCATCATTAAGAGTACAAAATGAGAAGATAAAAAGAATTATAGGATTAATTTTTATATGTTGAATTACATTAGAACACGAATTGAAGTATATTAAAATTAAATTAATTATACTTCCTCCGTTCTTTAAAATGTGGTTTGATTTTTACGTTGTTTTTTGGCGAAACGATTTTTACATTGTTTATTGTTCAATTTTTGTTATGACAGTTATATAAGAAAAATTATAGAAATGAAATAGTTTTAGAATATATATTATTTTGTTTAATAAATTTTGTTTGTACACAATCTAAAATATTAATTGTTAATGAAAAATGAATTGACACATTTGCGAAAACAGAAAAATGTTATCTACAAATGTTAAAAGAAAACATTGAATTAATTAGGACTTATATTTTAAAAATTAAAATCATTATACTATATAAATAGTACTCGTTTACTAGTAAAATTAAAAGTGACTAACACAATTCATATTTGAGTGGGAGTGCGTAGGTAGTTGTTAGCTAATTATTACATTTGCAAAACACATCTAAATATCCCTAGATGTGATGGTATTGCATTAGAACAATTTTTTATTTTTACTATTGAATTTAGTAGATAAAATACCTTAATAGATAATGAGTTTTGATTGTAAATTCTGTCGTTAGTATCATTTGTGATGAAATTATTGACCAAAATTTTGGATCACAAATAAAAAATTACTCCCTCCGTTCCATATTTATCTTCTTCGATACTGTAGATACGGAGTTTAAGAAAGTTGTATTTTATTATTTTCATGTGTACTTTTTGAGGGGTAAATTTGTCTCTTTTTGTCTTGTAGTGCAATTGTTAGTAAAATTAAGAATTGGTTTTTCTGTAAATATATGGACATGTAGGGACATTTTAGTAAAAAAAAATTCCCTTTTTGGGGTAGGAAGATAAATGTGGGACGTCCAAAAACGGAAAGTAAGAAGATAAATATGGGACGGAGGGAGTATTGTAAAATTAGTTGTACAATTTTCATTCGGATTCCTTTATATTCTTTCCGACACAAGAATTTTACATATTTTAAAATTTGGATATTAATACACAAAACAAATACTCCCTCCGTTTTCTTATTATTGTAACACTTGGAATTTTGACAATGTTCACACATGCACTTTGACTTAAAGTTTTATCATAGTTATACAAGTTAAAATATAGCTAAGTGAGATCTTGTTAGATTCGTTGAGTCGTGTAGTTTTTAAATATTAAACTTTTAGAATTTTTATTTGTACCAAAATTGAGTTATTAATGGTTAAAATGTGTATTGGACTGCGTGCAATATGAGTCCGTTATAAATTTTTAAAAACAGAGGGAGTAGTATACATGTACTAATACATAATAACCTTTCCTTCTTTTAACATTAAAGTGTAGAAAGTGTTAGAACTTTTAAGAGTAATGGGATCAAATCACTACTGTTATTATATCCCTTAAGCAAAAGACATTAGGTCTTGTTTTGGGGACTATTCATACAAACACTTTGATTTAAAATTTTCTCATAGTTATACAAGTTAAAATATAATCAAGTAAGATCTTATTAGATTCGTCTCGTCGTGTAGTTTTTAAATATCGAACTTTTAGAATTTTTACTTGTACCAAACTTGAGTTACTAGTAGTTTAAAATGTACATTGGACTGCGTGCACTGTGTGTCCGTAGCAAATAAAAGAAAACAGAAGAAGTATATACTTCCTCCGTTCTTTGATAAGTGACACATTAGAGGTTTTGTTAGTATTCATTAAGTAACTTTGATTTGAGTTTTTAATACAATTATATAAGATAAAATATAGTCAAGTGAGATATTGTTAGATTCGTCTAATCGCATAGATTTAGAATATCAATTTTTCATAATTTTTCACTTTTATGCAATTTGAGTTATTGAGAATTAAAAACGTGTATTAGACTGCGTGAACTGTGGGTTCGTGACATTTAAAAAAGAACGGAGGAAGTAATAACTACTCCCTCCGTTTTTTTTTAAGTTCACCATTAGCATAGTAGATACTATTCATTGAGTAACTTTAATTCAACTTTTTCATATAGTTATATAAGATAAAACATAGTCAAGTGAGATCTTGTTGGATGCGTCTAATCACGTAGTTTAGAATATCAAACTTTTATAATTTTTACTTATATATAATATGAGATATTGATGATTGAAAATGTTCATTGGATTATGTACAGTGCAGGATGGGTGAAGTTAAAAAAAAAGGGAGTATTAGTGAAAGGATAGCCTTCTTTGCGGGCTCAGATACATTAAACTCGCATGCCCCGTAACCCATGTTGTGTGGTAGTATTTAAAACGTCTTCCCAGTTATTGCAGCAGTATTTCACAGGCATTTATAAACCTGATTACTACTTAGCATTTTACTAGAGTGTTAAAAACCATAGGCAAAATTCACCCTACACTGGTTAGAGGGTAGAAATGGAGGGCAGAGGAGTGTATTTATGAGACTATAAATGAAATGAGGAATTATTTGTGATCATTCATAAGGAGTATATAAATGAGGAACGCGCGCACAACACGCAACCCCCCCTTCTCCCATTTTCCTCTCTCTTCTTTTCCCATTCTTCTTTACCTTCCTATGGATGGACTATTCCATTTCTTTTTTGTTTTGTTTTTTTTTTTAAAAAATAAAATCAAAAACTATTATTAATATGAGAATGGAGTATGCATTCTCCACCTTTTTTATTATGCTCTTTCCTTTTTCTTTTTCTTTTTACCATCTCTATTTCTCATCAAATGTATGTAGTACATGATATTATAGAATTTAATAAATTTACTACTCCTACTAGTTAAAAAATTGGAAGTTTATACATGCATAAATTATATTTTTTTTATTATATATATATATATGCACATAGAAAAATATATAGTGAACTGAAGTAGTAGTATTAAGTAAAATAGAGAATAGGGATAGTTTAAGGATATATAAAAATGCATGTACTTTTGCCATACCCTCACTGGTGTGGCCAATAATGCCTTTTTATGTATCTAGCCACTCAAGAATCCAACAACTTTGAGTGCACTGCCATTTAATGCAGTCATCATTTAAATAAATAAATAATTGTAATAATAATATCATATTCACATGTTATTCCATATTAGTATTAAAGAGAAAACTATAAATATTTAAAATTCTAAAAATCAAAATACTATTATAAATCAAGTGGCGATATGCTACAAAAAGGGTACATGAAAAATTTCAAGATATCTTAGTAGCTACAAAGAGGATTGTTAATTTAATTAAAAACATTAATCTACTCATACAAAAATATGTCCCATTACAGAAGTACTAATATTCATTGAAAAAATGGCAAAACAACTGAGTTGAAATAATTAATACAAAAACAATTCAACATGAAGGCCAATAAGCTACTGTTAGTAATAATTTTTTCTTCTTCCAATGAAGAGAGATTAAACACTAATAATTGCTTACTGTATTAAAGAATACTAAATGAAGAGAGAACCCATCAAATCAAATTTCGAACTTCTATTTATATTCACAAAATTGAAATCTAAAAATTTGTCAAAAATGCTAGACCTATGCACCATTAAAATCCACCGGTGGGAACTGTCTGTACAACAGTACAAATGAAAAGAAATTTCACGCCTCAAATTAAATAAGTACTATAAATAATTCGGTGGTTGACTTTGGGATAGATTTTTGTCAAATTTTTGCTGATAATTGTGAAACACTCAAACACCTATTAGATTTAGGTAGCATAGATGGTCACAAATTTCCCTTAGTGCATCCATTTATGGTACCACAAAATATTGGGTTGTAAAATGTCGTTGATAGCTTCTTGGAGTCATCTTAGAGTCCTTATAAAGAGATTACCTTAATGTGGTCTGGCTTATGTTGTTAAACTTGCCACTAAATCAAAATCAATATATATATATATATATATATATATATATTCTTGTAAATGATACTAGCACAATTATATATTTAATTTTTTTGTAACATTTGATAAAAATTGTTATCGCCACTTTGTTCGTCGTTTCATGTAAAAAATGATTTTCATCACTGGATGGCAATACTCTTATAATGATGACTCATTGTATATTGTTATTTCATTTGAGAAATCATAATTATTCTATCACTATATAAAAAAAAAAATGATACGAAATTCTTAGTAACTAACGCGATTCGACAGTTAATTAATTTGTTTTAGCAAAAAAATTTGAAAGCTAAATTCTCTTCTTTTTTTTTTCTTCTTCTCTTGTAGTGTATAATTAACACTAGTCTAGAAAATAATTATGTGCAATCTAGTATTTCAATAATAGAGAGTTTGAGGGAGGATTGATTCTTGTTATTATTTTTATTATTGTCTTTCTTATCATGCCATTTTATCCAGTCTATGTATTCTGTTATTTATTTTCACTCTAAATATGGCTAATCAATAAAAGAAGAAAGTATTTAACAAATTTTAAGAGTAATATTTACCACATTCTTCAATTAAAATATTTATTGATAAATAAGAGAACTAGTATACTTACATTGAATAATCAAACACCTAATATTGAGTTTGAGGCCTCACATTAAAAAAAAAAAGAATCCATCTATACTCAAGTAAATTCATTATAACTATTTTGAATAAGAGCATAAAAAGAAGAAAAAAAAAGAGACTTGAGAAGAAAAGAGTGGATATGGGGTATGGAAAACCCTGTAAATAAGAAAAAGATTTACTGTCGAATTGATCGAAGAAGTCAAATCTTTAGAGGAAAAACGAAAAAGTGTTCATCATGTCTCAATGCATACATGTCTCATCATCATTTACCCTTTGCTTGCTTCTGAGGCTCATGCAATCAATTTTTGGTCTGAAAATTCAAAATTTTTTCTCCACATGGACATTAATTAACCAAAATAAAAGCTTTGCATGGGCAAAAAAGACTTGAGTGTGTCTTTCCCCCATTCCCCCCCCCCCCCCCCGAAATCAAATCAACATTAATTCACACACAGAGAGAGACACACTTGATTGCTAGCTTTTGTTTGTTTGTTTGTTTTTTTTTTTTCTTTCTTTTCTTGCATGATGATACAAAGTAGTAGCAGTGTAGTAGTCTTTAAAGAAAGCCCACTCCAAGACTCCTCCATTGCTTGCTAGATTGTCAAATTTATTTATTATTTTCACCTTCCCCCCCCTTTATTTTTTTGTGATTATTGTTTTCACCCTCGGTTGTTGTCTCCATATGGCCACTATAAATACATGGGGTTTGGTTTCCCATTGTTGTTGCAGAATACTACTTTTTATGTTGAAGTAGTAAGGCATGCATACATGTGAGGAGTGAAAAATCTATCTATGAGGGAGTGGCTCTCGTTGGAGAAGCAGGGCACGTGCATGATTCCTTTTCAAGAATGTAGATGGGCATATTATTGCACGTGCTCCCCTTCTCCAACATGGGTGACTCCCTCTCTTGAGGGTCTTGATGATGGATTCACTATGTTTTGTGTTGCAATTCATGGTCCAATTAATTAATTAGGGTTTTTTTTTTTTTTTTTTTGCCAATTATTATGGCTGGGCTCACAATGTGTTAAAAATTTAGATCATGTACTGATACTTATAATCTCCATTGTGGTTTTATGGTTTAATGCATTATGTGCTCTCTCTGTCTCTCTCTGTCTGGTTTGATGATGATGATGAAGAAGAATTTGAATGGTGGTAAGAAGGTGTAGGTAGGTAGCTAGGTAGATGATGATGATGAGGTTATTAGTGATGAGGTGATTAAATTAAAGTGGATGGTGCCTGGCTGCCTGCAGCAGCAGCTGGGTGATGCATGCATGTGGGCAAAACTAGTAGTTAACAAATTGCCCTCATTAATGAATGAATCATTCAAGTGGATCCTTCAGAGGCATCCATCCAAGCCTATTACTATGTTGTGAGTACACTTTTAGTGCAGCATATAAGTATATAAAAAATAGTATGAATACATAGAGATATAGTCCTAGCTATATTAGTAAGAGGAGGAATTGGGATTGTAATAATGAAAGAATTTAGAAAAGGGTATTATTATGTGAATACTTGCATATTATTAGTATTGATCAATAAGAAGAAGAAGAGGAGGAGGAGGAGGAGGGGGGGCGCATGGAGTTGGTACAGTAGAGAATACTAGTAGTAGTGACTAGTGAGTGGTAGTAAATGAGAGAGGGGGTTGAGTGTGAGGAGTGGAGTTTTTCCTCGCGTGTTGGGCGGAGGACATTATGCTCTGCTGATGCTAGGAGAGATGCTTTCATTTTCTTCTTTCCTTGATTCACTTTTTCCCTTTTTTTTTTTTTTATTTTTTGTTGTGACTTGCTGTTGTTTCTTTTACTTGTTGTGGCTGCTGCTTGTGCTTGTAGCTAAAACTATAAAGGGCCACACACTGCCTACTACTGCCTAGCTACTCCCTGCTACTGCTACTGCTACTGTCCCTTTCAATCATTTATTACCAACACCCCCCCCCCCCCATCATCCTTTATCCTCTTTCCACTCTTATAAGTGGAGTAATTTTTAAAGATACAAGAGTTGGATTTTGGCCAGTGTATGTGTGGGTGTGGCCTTTGAGACTTGATGAAGGGAGGCTGAAGGGATGATGAGATTTACATTTATTTAGATTTTGGGGTGTGTGTGTTGTGCTGTGTTGGTGGTCGTTCACTCATCACCACTCATTAGTATATACTTCTACTAGTATAGCTAGTATTATTGTCTTACAGTAATTTTAATTGGGGAATGGAATAGTAATAGGGCATACCGCATACATAGGATAGGGGGGATAAAATCCCAAATCAAAAAGAAAGGATTTAGAACATTGAAGGAAGGCTCTGCCATGAATCTGCCAATGTGACAGACAGACAGACAGTAGTGAGCGTCATCATCTAGTAAGTGAGTATATATATATATATATATATATATATGAAGCAGCAGGAAGGATTAGTAGTAGTAGTAGTACCAAAATAATACTCCCTCCGTCCCACGAAGTTTGAACCCTATTCCTTTTTGGGGTGTCCCACGAAGTTTGAACCCTTTCCGTTTTTAGAAAAATTAAATTAATATAAGTTTGATTAGAATCTTAATTATTGTCAAATCCCATTAAAAATACTTACTTTTACTATTCTGCACAAATTCCAATGCATTATTACTTTCCTACACAAAGTCCCTTATATTTCTTTAACTCTTAATATTACAAAATTGATACAAATAAAAATTGTATAAATTATATATTCTAAAACTACACGATTAGACGATTCTAACAAGACCACATTTGAATATTTTTCTCAAATTACATCACTACGATAATATTAAGTCAAAGTTAAACAATAAACAATATCAAAATTCATTATAATCTTAAACACAAATACCCACACCACTTTAACTACTAAACTCCACTACCTAAATTACCGTGCCCAAAAGAAAGGCTTCAATCTTCGCGGGACGGAGGGAGTACTACCAATTCACAAACAAGACAAGAGTGGGCAACTGGGCAAGGCCATATCCCAAATTCAATTCCCCAGTAGAAGTGGAAGAAGAAGATCTACAACTACAAACACGCGCATATGACAGAAAACGACAACCGCACCTGACTTGCTGACTGCCTCTTTCCTTGTCGGCTCTCTCCCCTTTCCCTTTCCCTTTCCCTTTCCCCCTCTCCACACGCCACCCCATAATCCTTCTTAGGCCCTGTTATATATATATCCACTTCTTCACAAGTTACTACCATCTTTATTAGTATCTTTCAATACCAATTAGTACTGCTACTGCTCCATAATAATATCTCCACTCCACCTACCTACTTTGTTAAATCATCTCTTCATATTCCACATTTCCCCAACCCAACCCCACCCCCCCACCCCCCCTCTTTCACTTTCAACAACACAAATACTACTACTACTACTACTAGTGGAGTCTCTCTCAAAAATGACTATCATGGATGGCCCTGGGCTGGGCTGGGCTGGGCTGGGCTGCAAAAACGACTACTGTCATGAGACGAGGAGACAAGTGACCCACATGGCAAGATATCCCACCTTCACAAGGCCAGACATCTTACAAAGAAATGGGCTGAACACAACTACACTGGTGGAGGACCACAACATCCAATATACGAATTTCTTACCAACTTGTTACCACAACAAATCCAACCGCATTACAAAGTATATATTCACAAGCAACTCACATCAAACTAATAAAGATGCGCCATTCCAATTGTTGGTAAGGTTGGAAAAGTTTCATACTACATCAAGTGGAAGGGGCTGCAAGAAGATTAACTGTGGCAATTCCAAGACATACAAACAAACATCATATGAGGCGAGGCAACGACGATTCTGCCAACTTAGCTAGGGAGAATTGTCATAAAACACACAAATTTTCATGACAATTTTGCAGCGTACAATAAAATTTTGTAGGGAGATTCATATATAATATATTCCACCACAGCCATTTATTTATATAGATCCCCACCTCTAATCATGTTTGTCCTGTAAATTACACAATAATAAAATCCATGTAAAATACTACAACCCCCATTCCCAAATAGAAACACTATAACCTCCATATATACGCCCATATATACATTCCTTGGACCAAATATACAACAAAACAGGTGTAATAAATTACATACATTCGACCATTCGAATGGTCGTGATGTCTAATATCCAGCCAAAATGAGGTCAAAAACAGCTTCAATTTCCAACAGGAAGAGTGTTGAGCCAAGTACCTTAATGCTCTCATCCACAAATTTCAAGGATTGTAATTTGCTGTGATGAAAGTATGATATGCCTTTCAAGCTTCCTTTCCCTCATAAGAAATTAGGATTACCAACATGGAAAAGCAGGAAATATGATGCATTCACCTCTCTCTAGCAGCGGTGATTTTTCTTTTTTCATTTACAGTTAATTACGGCCGTCAGAAGGCACCAAGTTTCGGAGGCTGTCAATTAAAAGGCAAAGAGGATGGCATGTAAGTGATGATGTTAAATTTACATTAAAACACTCCAAAATGCTACTACTAACAAGTAAATTTGGTCGTTCTAATTGAAAAATGATATGATGAGAGAATGATGGTGTACCTTTTTCAGAGGCGACTTCGAACTGCTCGTTGCTGGTTTTAGTATATCAAAGGAACATACTAGTGAATCATCAACACTCAAAAGGGCACCGGCATTGTCAAATTCTCCACCATAGTTTGGAGCTGAAAATACTGTCACAAGTCTTCTTTTGGCGAAGAATTCGTATCCATCTTCCACGACCTGCAGCAAACAAATCAAGTAGGGCAATAATTTCCTTTCTTCAAATGATTCAACAATCAGAATTACAAAAATAAATACCTGATGACCCCTACAAATGAGGTCCAAGTCATTTTTATCCATGAACTCAGCCAGTGCATCAGCCCCAAATGTACACGAAACACCCCTATCACTATCAGCCCAACCTGAGATCCGAGGGTCAGGATCTGACCAAAGCAAATCACACAGCAGACCAGCATCGGGGACATCGCTTGGCCTAGCAATCTCTTTAATCTGATCCACATTTTTAAGCTCCGGAGAAAGCCCTCCATGCATGCATAATATTTTTTCATCTATGAGTGCAGCAACAGGCAAGCAATTGAAGCAGTCGGTGAATATCTTCCATAACCTGACATTGAATCTCCTCTTGCACTCATCATAGAATCCATAAACACGGTTGATTTTGGCATCTTCATGGTTTCCCCTGAGGAGGAATACTTTATTGGGATACCTTATCTTGTACGCCAATAGCAGGCATATTGTTTCCAAACTCTGTTTGCCTCTGTCAACATAATCTCCCAGAAAGAGGTAATTTTCCGCAGGTGGGTATCCTCCATATTCAAAGAGTCTCAAAAGGTCTTGGTATTGTCCATGAATGTCCCCTGTAAGAACAAAGGGAAAAAGTTCCCATGCTTAGCACTAAAGTTGGGACAAAATGTTTACAGTTGCTTATTTCGAACTGTCGGCATACAACTAATACAAAATGCCAAGTTCAAGCTCATAAAGGATCTACAAAGAATTGCTTGTATAGAATTGCAATTAAATTACCATTAAGTATTGAGGTTGGATGGCCAATCTTTATTAAAAATTGGCCACCCAACCTTATCTTGATCTCCTCGAGTACTATAACTATCATTATCTTGAAAATATTGGTATTACATAAATATACGAAACTATAAACGCATAATCGCTAAAGAAAGAAACAAAAAACTGAATCTATAGTCTAGAAGTTAATATATTTTCTCGTGATTGTTAATCCTTTATAAAGAACTTTATAAACACCATGAAGCCACCCAAGCTTGGCAACCACACGGTGCATATAAAGGTGGCAACAAATGCACCAACCACTCAATGCTCATTCTTAGAATCACTTCACAAACATCCACATTGTAAAAAACAAAATAGCACGAGGTTCATTATTATTTACTGGTATAGAAGGATCATACACACTTTGTTTCCAATTAAATCGTTATAGACAAGTTAACACTGATTAAGATGAAATGTTGATGAAATACTAAATATTATTCTAAAATGAATAATTAATTCTGATTCCTATAATGCATTAAGGATAGAATTATAATTAAGATAATTTTGTATTGAAATGTATACAAAAACCATATGTTTTGACCTCAAAAAAATGCTAAAATGTCAACTGAAAAAATGGAGAGTATGATACAGTTAATTATATGCCATTTGGTAGAATATGAAGAACATTAATTGAAGGCCAAAAACTCCAAACAATGCCATAAGAAAGCATTTCAAAACAGATGTGAAACACAACATTCACAGAAGGAAATCAAGATCAAACCAGTTAATTACATTTTCACCAGTAAACTAGCTAATTATAACAAGAAAATTATACTAACAGACAATCATTTCCCATAGCATTGCAATCACAAGGTCGTATCCGGCAGGGGAGGGCCTCGCCCCCTTACCCTCAAAATTGCACTTTATGTGGGTAATTTTTACAATATTTTATTTTTAATATGTATTTTTTTTCATAATTATATTAATATTCATAATTTTTATCTTATAAGTACTAAAAATTTTCCATATAGCTCACTCATATGTACGAGAAGGAAAACTTGGTTCGTCACTGGGTATATCAAACCAACATATCTCATGAATTAGCAGATCACCCAAAACGCAATCACCAAATTGTCGAAACAATCATATATCTAAAATCCCAAATGAATTCCTCTCAAGAGCAGCCGAAGGTACCCTTCTCTTTCCAATACCAAAACACCGCCTCTTCAATTTGCAAGACACGACCTTTTTAGATGTTTAAGCCCTTAATCATAACAACATAAATGCTAACAAATAAGCCAATAAAGGTGCGGGTTGGGAGGGAGGAAGGAAAACGAAAGCTGACCGCAAACCCTAATAGGGGCATGGAGCTGAAGAAGCATGGGCTGAGACATAAAGATTTGGCGAGCGTTGACGCAGAGCTGACGGATCTCCGTCTCGGAAAGCTGCACCTGTTTGCCGCCTCTGCCTTCGAGCAGGCGCTTGATAATATCATCCAACACCCCGGGGTTCATCATACCCTCCATGGTCATCATCTTTACTACTCCCCCCCGAAATCAATCGGTAATAGGAATGGACCGAGATTATTAGGGATTTTATTATGGGTGAAATTGGGGGGATGAGGGAGGCGCGAGGGGATGATAATTGTTGGGATTTGATGAAGATGGGAATGAATTCGCAAAGGTATTCGCGGAGAAAGCAGGAGGAGGATTGGAGTGGATGGATGGAAGATGGATCATCATTCCTCATTCGCATATGATGATGATGTCATTGTCCGTTGACCGTTGATTGCTGGTTCTTCCCCTCCCCTCCCCTCTATCCTTTCTTGGTGTTGGCGGGCGTAGGATCGCCCTACACGTGTACGGAGATCTTGACTCCGGTTTACCCGTCAATGCGACGAAACTTTTCTTTGACGAAAATCTGTGAAGTCTGAAATTCTTACTTCCTTCCTCCGTTCCTTAATATTTGCCACGGACCCATATTTCAAGCAATCCAATACATATTTTTAATCCGTAATAACTCAAATTGCATACAACTAAAAAATTATGAAAATTTGATATTCTAAATCTATGTGATTAGACGAATCTAACAAGATCCCAATTGATTATATTTTATCTTATATAAATGTACTAGCACACCCGCCCGCACAATGCGCGGGAGTAAAATTTATATTTTTCTTTACAAAATAACATAATATTTTAAAAATTTAAATATTTTATTTCATAAACTTTGGGCCATGCCAATTTTATATTTTTATATAGTAATTTATTACCATTACATTTTAATATAGCTATTGGACTCCTTGACTAATCGTCTGCCTCCCACTCCTGACTCCACTCTTGCATCAGATTAAAGGCTAGAGAGACGAATTTGACCTATGTTCAGTTCTTCATGTACTTCGCAAGTGGTAACATGGTCGTGGATTGTCTAGCAAAGCGTGGTGCATCTCTATAAGAATTCTATACTTCTTGGGCCATCCCTCAGACTTCACGTATGTGGCATTACCGACAGATTCTTACGGCATGTGGTTCTCCAGTGCCTAAGTCTTAGCTCATTTTTTCCTTTATGTTTTATGGACACCACTTTTTTTTTATTACTTTTTTCCTTTCTTTTCTTTTCTATTTTTGTTATCTGAATTCGACTTTCCCAAAAAAAATAATGTTAAAATTAATCTTATAACATTATTCGCATAAATGTTGAGTGACTACAAATCTAATCATGAATTAAATGAAGTTAATAAATGATCGATATCAAATTAGTTATTTTTAATTTATGTAGGGTTATTTTTATATCTTTAATATTAATTAATAGTTATGTGCTCATCCAAAAAATTAATAGTTTTTTTTTATATAAATATAGAATACCTAAACTTACATATATCCACAGGGTTGCAATCGAACCGAATACTGCAGTATTCAATTTGATTTGTTAAACTTTACGAATACTATCGAATTGAATTGGATTATTCTATAAAGTAATTTAATGCCTAAAAACTTAATTTTTAATTATTAAAATTAAATATTTAATTCAATTTATATATGAAATTTAGTACTTTAATTCATATATAAATATATTCCTTCTAATTAGTAAATATATTCATTAAAAGTAAATTTTAATTATATAACAAAGTTAATTTATATATTTATATATTATTTTATATAAAATAGAATGTTGAATCGAATATCGAATCGAATCAAATTATTCAAATATCAAAATTTTCGAATAATTTTGAATCGAATCACGAATCGATCCAAAAATATTTGATACATTTACAACCCACAACTATTCAAAATTTAGATTAAGATTTTCTAGAATTATACTAACAATCACTATACTAAATAAAGAATTGGGAAAAAAAAACAAAATAAACAACTAATTAAAAAATATCCCATTCCCCAACTATTATGTCATTCCCTTGTTTAGATTAATAAAAGGACATATGAATAAATTATTCCCCAATTTAAACTAATTGATTCAGTTATAATGAGGCAGGTTTAAATGATAATGTTAAAAGACATATATATGGTTTAGATACCATATATAATATCAAAAAATCAAATATAAAAATAAATTTATATTCCATAAGTAATTAAAACGGAAAATAGAAAAAGAAAAAAAAAGTGAATCATGGCCAAATTAAGATTCGAACTTTAGCCGAACATTTAAGTTCTATTTGCTCTTTCAATATCTATTAATATTTTCAATTTTAATTAGTTGAATCGAGTAAATCATGTTCTATGTACAAATCTTATTAGATGAAATCCACAAAAAACTTCCATTTAAAATTTTATGGATTGAATTTGAATTTAATTAAAGCATATAACAATTTAAAAATGATTATAATTATCTTATTACCTAATCCATAAAATCGATTTGATGCTAACTAAATTAAACTAAAACAAATTTTCGGTCATTACATATTATTGGGTTATAGAATATTACTTTCTATAGTTCCGCCAAAAAAAGAAAATGATTTTCTATATTATTTTAAAAGAATATAAAAATACATTTTAATTTTTTGAAAATATTTTTAAATTTAAATAGATAATATATTTAATTTTGAATAAATAAAAATATTATATAATAAATTTTTTTTAATTTTTTTAATTAATTAAAAAGACCACCTGACCCGCAATCCACACGTGGGTTGGGTTTAGGGCACCGTGGGCCAGACCGCCCCTGCCGTGGGTCAGCCGCCTAAACCCCAACTATTTTAAAATTAGATTAAAATATTTTAGAATAATAACATATCAATTTAAATAAAGAATTGAAAAAAAGTTAAATAACTAATTTAAATCATTTTCTATTCCCCAACTACTACTATTTTATAATTCCCGTGTTTAAACTATTAAAAAGTTTAATGAATAAATTATTCCTTAATTTTAAACTCATTTATTATGAATTTCAAAATCCAGTTATAATGAGGCATGTTTAAATTATAATTGTAGAAGATATATATTATTAACTTAAAAAGTACTCCATATATGATATGAATAATATGTTTAAATCACATATCTTAATCTTAAAAGGTAACAAAAATACCATATATATATATATATTCATAAAATCAAATATAAAAATAAATTTATATAACATCATTAATTAAAAGTGAAAAGAATGGGGAACATCTCCAAATTTGCACTCTTCAATTTTTTCACTATTTTCAAATCCCAAGACAACAAACAAACAATAATAAGATCAACATAAAACAGGCTTCATGCTATACAAATAATTTTGAGTAGTATCCAAATTAAAATGATAAAAATAATTTGTAGAGTATGACTTCATGGCAATCCTGCATTACAACAACATGTAATCCTGCAAAAGACAATGAAAAAGCATTAGAAATATATATTTACCATTACGTAAAAAAAACTATTAATATTATTCACACGCGGAGTAAAAGAAGAGAAAAAAAAACTCTTACATGAATATAAAGATGAATATTTTGCAACAAAAGAGAGAAAAATTAAACTGGAACAAAATAAATATTAGGAAAACATTGATGTGAGAAACAAAAAAATTGTTTAAATATAAAATCAAAGTTAAGAAAACATAACGAAATAATGGAGAATAAGAATAAAGAAATAAAATTTGAGAGGGTGAGAACTTAAAAACCACCGTGAGATTAGACAAATAAATGCATTATTTATAGAGCAATAGGAGGGATGGAATCGGATTTGACGTGATCTTCTAAAATATATAATAGTATAAATTAAAGATATTATAATATTTTATTAAGATTATATTAGGATATTAAAGACATAAATATTATATATATTTGATCTTAATAAGAATGAATTTTATGTTTTCAAATCTTAAAAGAATGGAAGTGATCTTCTAAAAATATATAATATTATGGTTAAATATATTATCATATTAAATTAAGATTTTATTAGGATAATATAGATATAGAATATATATATAAGAAAGTAAATATTAGATTTTTCTTTTAGACTAAGAAATTGAATATTGGATTTAAATCCAAATCCCAAAATATATATCAGGATAATATATTTTTTCTTCTGTTTAGACCAATAAATTAAATATAAGATTTTAGATTTAGAATTTTGATTTTAATTATTTTCATATGTGATTGAGGTTGTTGGAATAGGGGAAGAATAGTTGGATGAGTTGTTGAAAAAAGAGGGTGGGGAAGTGGGGGGAAATTAGACTATATTACTTTTATATATATATAGATTAAAAAGTCGAATAAAAGTTACTCAATGAACAGTAACAAAACACCCAATGTGTCAATAATTTAGGAACGGAGGAAGTATAATTTTTGTCGTGTTTTGTATCTGGCCAATGAAAGCGGCGTTTTAGAAAGATTTTAATTACTTCATATATAAAGAACGTATAGTATCATTTGTAATATTAAGAAAAAATATATTGTCAATAATATTAATGCCCGATCCAAATTCATTCCATTTCTCCCAACATTCAAGATCCAAGAACATTCACTATAGTTTTTTGTTCATATAATTAATATTAATATGATAACTTTTTTTTTTTTTAATCTTTTTCATAAAAAAAAGGATAAGATTAGGGCATATTTGTATACTTCTTCTTAGGGGATGATGCATTTTGCATTTTAATCAAGAACCTCTTCCTCATCATCCTTGCACATTTATCAAAGGGAACAGTTACGGTGCGGACGGATCTCCGTGCAGACGTACGGACAACGTCCGCAACCGTTGAATTCACAACTCGGCAATATGACATACACAACTCAATGACAGAGCCAACCCAGTTCAGCGACGCGGCCTATGTAATTCAGCGACATTATTGTATTCATTTCAGCGACGTTTGAAGTTAGAGCCGTTTGAAGGTCATTCGTATTTTAAACGCATCTAAGCGACGGAGCCTTCACAATTTAGCGACATGGCATGTGCAACTCAGTGACATTATTTATTCATTTCAGCGATACAATTTTATATTTCAACGACATGGTTCTATGCATTTGAACGCATCTCAGCGATGACCCCTACACAATTCAGCGACATGGCCTTTGATATTCAGCGACATAGCCAACACAATTCAACGACATGGCCAACACAATTCAGCAACTTGATATAGTAACCCTACAAATGATCTCAACCGTTGGATGATGAAAATGATCACAACGGTTGCGGACGACGTCCGCACGGACGAAAACGTCCGCACCCTACCATACACTTTTATCAAATTTTCATCAATTTAATTAAAGTTCAAATAATTATGTCAATCATATATGAGAATGAACAAAGAAAAAAGAAAAAAAAAAAGACATTTTAATAAAAGATGTTCGAGTGGTTCATCGTCGAGGCATTACAAACACCAAAATCAAATTAATTAGTATAGACATATATGTATATATACATATACTGATCAATATTTATATAACAACACACTTTGCCATAATTAAAGGAAGAACATTGGAGCTAGGAATAGCATCATCAATTCATGTTGATCTGATGACCAACGACGACCAAGCTCCTTTCTCGCTTTTGCCAATTTTGTCTTAACATACAACACATTTTTATTACTACAGTGTTGTTGTGTTTTCAGACCACTGCGTGATTCCATTACTTGTATCTTTTCCATCATTATATATTATTATATATTATCCAAAATTTTCAGTTGCATGGCGGCATTGTTGGAGAGGTGATCAGTTGAAGCTGCAGCAGCTGCTTCAAGAGTAGTTTCTTCTTGTGAAATCGCTTGTTTGTAGTAAATCATGTATAAGATCAATTGGGCCGAGCATAGTACCAATCCGGTCACACTTGGTATCTGAATTTAAATATTTCTACTATTAATCAAACAAGTGAATGAAGTAGTATATTCTATCAATAACTACTAGTCTACTACTAAATTTATTGCGTAAAAAATACAAAAAAGGAAACTTCTAAATTAAGAACTAAAAACAAAATAAATTAAAAGGAATAAAAAAAAGAGAAAGTTAGAAGAAGGTGGTTGTACCTTTAAATTTGGAAAAGCGCTACAAATCCTCTTATTTTAAAACTAATCCCAACTCATTCATGAAAACCATTTCCTTTAATTGTAAAATTCGATTTTTAAACTTAAGAATGGATCATTTCCCTTCCACCCCAAGATTATATATAACTTATAATTTTATATTGGAGCTGTATATTATAGGCAATGGAAAAATGGTGAATAGAGTGATGGAAGGTTTACCCCAATAAAGTAGTCTCGGACAAGAACGGCATATGTACTCCAAACAGCTCCATTCATAAATTGGGAAAATGATAGAAAAAATGGCATGTACTTCACACTCTTGCTCTTCATCACATTCCTCTACAAATCAAATCAAATCAAATAAATATTACTACTATAACAAAACCATCATCGGTAAAATATCTATTCAGATGTCTAATAGTATAACATACATACACTAATTAGTAAAGTGAAAATAATGTACATCACAGGAAATATAAAGAGATAAAATGAGAGAATTTTTCTTGAAAAAAAAATATAGTCGAGTATAATCTTTTCTTTTTTTGAAGAAAGGAAAAGAAAGGTTTTGGAGAGAGAGTTTTTCTTTCTTTTCTCACAGGAAACCAATCCGTCCAAAATATGATGAATTTGAAAAAGTAAAAAAAAAAAAAAAAGGAAAATATTTGAAAAGTATTTTTTTTTCTTTGCTTAATTTTAAGTATACCCTAAAGGATCTGGCCTAGTGGTTAGGGTAATAGGGTTTCGATTCCCCAACCGCCCTCTATCCCTCCCCTGTGTTCCTTTGTAATTTATGTATCATGGACTCCCACCGCCAAATTTCTAGCACGTAGGGCTATTCATAAAATAATTAAATAAATAAATAAATAACTATACCATTATAGAAAGAGGAGCGATATACATTCCGATAGT
The DNA here is from genome assembly GCA_030278955.1 of Hygrophila difformis. Classification (NCBI taxonomy): domain Eukaryota; kingdom Viridiplantae; phylum Streptophyta; class Magnoliopsida; order Lamiales; family Acanthaceae; genus Hygrophila; species Hygrophila difformis. The sequence continues at coordinate 47,046,385 of JAOANR010000004.1, forward strand.
GAGGCCAGCACTGATAAGCCCAACTATTTTGCGCCTAATGGTTCCATGAAAGCCCAACATTGTTACAACCACTACTGCCCCAAAAAATCCAATATCCAACATCCCCACCAATTTTAGTAATTTCACCTGCATTAATTCAAGCCTTTCAATTGTAGTATTATATTTATAGCTGATAGCTTGCAATTGAAAAAAAAAAACAAACAAAAATGTAGGTGGAACCTTGATATTTTTAGGGGCATAGATGACAAAGATGAGGACATAGACAAGATGCACTGCAGCTCCGACACCGTTAACTGTAACGATAAGTAGACCGCCGGGCTTCAGCACACCGTAGAATGTCCATAACCCCGTGCATAATAACGTGGTTATGTACGGCAGTCCTTTGAAATCCTCTGTCGATTTCTTCTTCACCACATGCTTTATGGTCTTTCTGCAATAATACAAAGTATTTGTAATAAAAATTGTGTTACACAATCATATGCTTCAATATATATATATATATATATATTTTAATTTTTTCCCCTACCTAAAAGTTGGAAGTTATGAGACTTTAATATTAGGTCAAGTCCTCATCCCTCATATGCTTCTATATTTAAAAATTGCTATACATTGTAGAGATTATTATTACTATTCTTATTACTTCCTCTGTATCGTTATGTGTTTTACATTTCAACTTTTCACGCAGTTCAATAGACATTTTAAACAATTAATAACTCAAGTTCGGTATAAGTAAAAATTCAATATTTTAAAACTACACGACGAGACGAATCTAAGATCTTACTTGGCTATATTTTAACTTGTATAACTATAATAAGACTTTAAGTGAAACTCTGTTTGTGATAGTACCACATTACCTAAGGTAAATATCATAACGATACGGAGGAAGTATTACCAAATCATCACAATTATTTCCCTTCACCACTACTACTACACTCATTTATAAGGAAAAAAAAAGGAAAATCTGTCATATTTCATTTTCAGTTTCTCATAAGTTTGCAAATGAATACTCCTTTGGGGTTGGGGACTTATACTAGTGGTAAGTCCCTCAATTCCCAACCTATTAATTGTGTGTTCGAATTCCCACCCTATCCTCTATCCCCACCCCTTGTTCGCTTTATAATTTGTGTGGCATGAGCTCCCACCACCTATTTCCACTTGAATGGCTTCTTTAAAAAAAAAAAAAGAGTACTCCTTTGAAATAGTTTATGTTTTCTAGAAAATTTGTTAAAAACTATAAACCCTAAAAAATTACTACTCCCTAGAAAATTATTCATTACATACACTATACATTATCAAATCATCCAACAAAAACCATTAAAAAATAACTACAATATTAATATTATTATTAATTAATAAAAATAAACACCAATAATCAAAATAAAGTTACTTAATAAATTATAATTTAAATTAAATAATTCATATAAAAATTTAAAATAGTACTAGTACTGTATTACAACTCCAAAATAATAAATAATAAAAAGAATGATCATAGTCCGATTTATTTTCTTTGAATTTTCTTTTTCTTTTACATTAATAATGATCATGATAACCAAAGTTGACTTGAGTGATACGGAGCTCTAACAGTTTAAGCAAAAGTCTCGAGTTCGAGTATTTTTGTATGCAGAATTCGATCTGTTTTGAGAAAAACAACACTTCAATGCCGACTAAATTCTTGAGAGATTAGTTTTGAGCCAAATGAAGTTTGAGATGCCGGATTATTAAAAAAAGTAAAATAAATAATAATAATAATGATATATAGAGCACACTATTCACTGTGGTCGGACCCACTATTTTTGAAGAAGGAAGACTAATTTGTCTTCCTTTTAGGTCCACTAATTTTGTGGGGGAGGCTATCTATTTACTTAAATATGGAGTAAATAAAATAAATAATATGAAAAAGGGAGGACGACTGTTTGTCTTTCTCCCAAATTGTTCAATAAGGCTGGCAAGAAATTGAGCCGGCCACCGTCGGCGGCGCCGCCCTACTTGCCGGAGATTTTCTTTTATCGGGGAAGGGAGAAGCCCCACGCAGTTTTGCTCGGCACGGAACGAGACATTACTAAAAGGATTAAAAAAAGCTTTCGAAATAAAACGACAAATAAAGATCTTTGGTACAGAAAAATAATATACTTACATTGGAGAGAGAAACATAAGTATGGAAATTACATTTCCTGCACCATGAATACAACTCCGATCCATCATTAATATTTATGCATATATATATGATCATTGGCATTAAAATCTAAAAATGACACGAATTTAAAATAGAGAAATCAAATTACCCATAACCCCAACGATGAAGCTGATGCTAGCCATGGAGACTGATAAGCAGTACGTGCAGATTCAGACCAAAAAAAAAACAAATAAAAATAAATCTATCTGTAGACTATAAGTATATATATGGTTACTACATAATACTATGAGGAAATAATTTAATTGAAGCAAACTAGTTCCTTTTTCTGGAATAATTTAATAAGAGAAATAATTAAGTGGGATGTGAGTGTGTGTATCCTGGAATAGGTACAGCAAATAAAATAGACATTGGATTTGGATAGGGTTGCGAAAACCAGGGGCGGATAGTTGAGGAGGTACTCGACCCGAACTTAAAAAATAACGGGTTCATTACGGTCTTTTTCTAAAAAAAAAATAAAAAAATAATTGAAGTCCAGGCTATAGTATTCGGATCGGAAATATGACATGAGCTCTCACTATCTATTTTCGTCCGTCCCACTTGAGCCGTCTGGTTTGACTTTTTGACACTGTTTATTATTTAACTTTGACTCAATATTATTGTAAGTATATATTTGGAAAAAATAGTCGAGTTTGGTCTCGTTAGATTCGTCTAATCGTGTAGTTTAAGAATATATCTTTTACATAATTTTCACTTGTATATATTTTGAGATATTAACGATTAAAAATATGCGTTGGATTGTGTGCAGAAGTCAAACAAGACATCTTAGTTGGCACGGAGGGAGTATTAATTAAGTAGATGATGAGAAGATACAATAAATAAGATATTATAATTTTTCTATTCTTTCCAATCCAAGTCTATATTTGTTTAAATGCGTGCACAATCTTTTTTGGCTGGTCGAACAACCTATATAGGTTAGAAAATAGATTGTAGAAGTCCATACCACACAAATTATAAATGAACAAAGGGGAGGAATAAGGGGCGAATGCATGCATTTAAATTGAAATGCATGTAGGATTCGATAATTCTTTCTATACATGAAATTATTTATTTGTTTGAAATGTATAAGTTGCATAAAAAAGGCAACATTATGAGCCTAAATTACTTAAGTAATAATCATGCGATTGGGATTGATCTATATTAATACAGCTTTAATGAGCAGGCATGTAGACATAAATTATAAATAAATCATAAATTTGTTTAATATGAATAAAATAATTAAATCTTAAGAAAAAAGTTTAGAAAAAGAAATACTTCATCTGTTCCTTTTTAATTTATACGGACCCACATTTCACGCAATTCAATACACATTTTTAATCTTTAATAACTCAAATTGCGTACAAGTAAAAATTATGAAAATGTGATATTATAAATCTATGCAATTAGACGGATTCAACAAGATCTCACTTAACTAAATTTTATCCTATATAATTATATTAAAAAGTCGAATTAAAGTTACTCAATGAACAGTAACAAAACTCCTTATGTGTCAAATAAAAAGAAACGGAGGAAGTATAATATATATAAAAGGTGGCCGAGGGGCGATGGAGGATACCTGACTCTAATTGGGTAACCCCCTTAAATGAATCAGGGATGGGTTAAAAAAATATATATATGTTGTGTTATGTTTAGCCTATAGCTAGGGCTTAATAAGTACGTGACTATGTAATATCTATGTATACGTAAGTACTGCTCTGGTGTGTATAAGGAGAGGTGAAATAAATCAAGACAAGGAAATCAAGGTAATAATGAACAAAGATGAGCAAGACCTGGAGAGAATCATATGCGAAGAAAAGTGATCTTTTTATTTTTTTTTTATGAATTGTGTATCATTACATGGTATATATAGAGGCCTATATATAGGCAAAGATAAGTGTCATGCATAGCCAAAATGAAATTGAATTTCTAAAGCATCCACATTTATCATGCATTTGTCCAATGTTGACTAGGTTATTATAACACTTCCCCTTGGATGCTTTAAAGAATATGCCTCGTTAAAACCTTACTAGATAAAAACCCTATGGGAAAAATCTAGTGAAGGAAAAAGAGTACAAAATTCTTGTATATTTATTTATTCCCCTTATCAAAATATCAGTTGAGATTCTTTAGTTGACGCATCCCGATACTTTTCACCAACTTCTCAAATGTTGCTGTTGGTAGTGCCTTGGTAAATAAATCTGCAAGATTATCAGCTGAACGGATTTGCTGCACATCTATTTCACCATTTTTCTGTAAATCATGAGTGAAGAAAAATTTTGGTGAAATGTGTTTCGTTCTATCTCCTTTAATATACCCTCACTTCAATTGTGCTATACAAGCTGCATTATCTTCATATAAAACTGTTGAGGATATTTTTTCTTCAGTAGTTATGCCACAATTTTTCAATATATGGTGCATCAAAGATCGCAACCATACACATTCTCGACTGGCTTCATGGATTGCTAAAATTTCAGCATGATTTGAGGAAGTAGCAGTCAAAGTCTGCTTCATTGATCTCCATGAAATTGCAGTACCACCACATGTAAAAACATAGCCAGTTTGAGATTTGGCTTTATGTGGATCTGATAAATATCCGGCATCAGCAAAGCCGATTATTTCATGTCGAGAGTCATTTGGGTAAAATAACCCAAGATCAATAGTTCCTTGGAGATAGCGAAATATATGTTTAATTCCATTCCAATGTCGTTTTGTAGGAGATGAACTGAATCTCGCTAATAAATTTACTGCAAATGATATATCTGGTCTAGTGCAATTTGCAAGATACATTAAAGCACATATGACACTTAAATATGGGACCTCTGGTCCAAGAATTTGTTCACCTTCCTCTTGTGGTCTAAACGGATCATTTTTTATATCAAGTGACCTTACGACCATTGGAGTACTCAATGGATGTGCTTTACCCATATAAAATCGCTTTAATACTCTCTGAGTATAAGCTGTCTGATGAACAAAAGTTCCATCATTTAAATATTCAATTTGCAGACCAAGGCATGATTTGGTTTTACCAAAATCTTTAATTTCAAACTCCTTTTTCAGGTATTCAACAGCATTTTGAAGCTCCTCTGGAGTTCCAATCAAGTTGAGATCATCAACATAAACTGCAATAATTACAAACCCTTGTCAATTTTTCTTAATGAAAATACATGGACAAATTGGGTCATTTGTATAACCCTCTTGTATCAATGACTCACTGAGTCGGTTATACCACATTCGCCCAGACTGTTTCAGTCCATATAGGGATTTTTGTAATTTAATGGAATACATATGTCTAGGATTTGATTCATATGTCTCTGACATTTTTAATCCTTCTGGGACCTTCATATAGATATCTGTATCTAAATTTCCATATAGATACGCAGTAATAACATCCATTAATCTCATTTCAAGATTTTGATGGACCGCTAAACTGATAAGATATCTAAATGTTATTCCATCCATTACAGGGGAATATGTTTCCTCATAATCAAATCCGGGTCTCTGTGAGAACCCTTGGGCGACTAATCTCGCTTTGTATCTGACAATTTCATTTTTGTCATTTCTTTTTCGGACAAAGACCCATCTGTATCCAACTGGCTTTATACTTTCTGGTGTTTTGGAAATCGGTCCAAACACATTTCGTCTAGCCAGGGAATCCAATTCAGATTGGATTGCATCTTTCCATTTTGGCCAATCTTTTCTTTTCCGACATTCATCAACCGAATTTGGTTCATGATCCTCGTCATCATTTATGATGTCAAGTGCTATGTGGTACGAGAATACATTATCTATGATAATTGCATCTCGATTCCAAACATTTCTGCTTGTGACAAAATTGATTGATATTTCATTATTTTCAAGTTCATTCTCCTCTGGAGCTGTTTGCTCTTCAAGAGCGTCTTTTTCCTCTGGAATATTTTCTGTAATTTTGTCACTTTCAAAGATTTGTGATCCTCTTTTCTTTCGAGGATTTTTATCTTTGGAACCTGGTGGTCTACCACGCTTTAAGCGTGCAGTAGATTCATCTTTGGCACTTGTAATTGGTCCCTCTGGGACATTAATTTTGATTGGAACATTTGCTGCCGGTATATGAGATTTAGTTACTCTTTTAGAGTCGCATAATGCATCCGGCAATTGATTTGCAATACTCTGCAAATGTACAATTCTTTGTACTTCTAGTTCACAATCATTTGTACGAGGATCGAAGAAATCTAATGGTGTTTTCCAGTTGATTTCTTTTTCTTTCTTTGGTTGATTTCTATCTCCCCCTAATGTCGGGAAATGAGATTCGTCAAAATGACAATCTTTGAATTTCGCAGTAAATAAATCACCAGTTAATGGTTCGAGATATCGAATAATCGATGGTGATTCATACCCGACATATATTCCCAATCTACGTTGGGGACCCATCTTTGTGCGCTGAGGTGGTGCAATCGGGACATACACAGCGCAACCAAATATTCTGAGATGGGATATATTGGGTTCATGCCCAAATGTTAATTGTATAGGGGAGTATTCATGATAATGTGTCGGCCTTAACCGCACCAATTTTACTGCATGTAATATTGCATGCCCCCAAGCTGTCAATGGCAATCCAGATCTCATTAATAATGGTCTGGCAATTAATTGTAAACGCTTTATAAGCGATTCAGCAAGTCCATTCTGTGTATGGACATGAGCAACAGGATGCTCAACTGTTATGCCAATTGACATGCAGTATTCATCAAACCTCTGGGATGAATATTCACCAGCATTATCCAATCGGATATTTTTTATTGTATAATCAGGGAACTGTGCTCGTAATTTAATAATTTGAGCAAGTAATTTTGCAAACGCATGGTTACGAGATGATAATAATGATACATTGGACCATCGTGTTGATGCATCAATTAGCACCATAAAATATTTAAATGGTCCACATGGTGGATCTATAGGTCCACATATATCACCCTGAATTCTTTCAAGAAAACTGGGGCTTTCAGTTCCCACTTTCGTTGGTGAATGTTTGGAAATCAATTTTCCTTGGGAGCAAGCAACACATATATAATCGTTATGTTGCAGCAACTTTTGTCCCTTTAATGAATGGCCATGACTATTTGTAATAATTCGCCTCATCATTGTAGAGCCAGGATGGCCTAGGTGATCATGCCATATCATATATTCATCATTAAGCCTATGGCTTCCAATAGACTTCTGGCATATTTTGGGATGATATATATTAGTGGGACTCTGGCCATTAATAAACCTCTGGTTTATTTGGGGAATATTAGACCTGTGGTCTAAGTGATAATTTTCAATTGTATTTATCTTTGAAAAATACAATCCAGAAGACAGAGCTGGTAATTTTTCCAATATATATTTCTTACCATGTGTGGTATTTGTAATTAATAAATATTCGACATTCTCTGAAGTCGATGTCTCGAGATGATACCCATTTTCTCGGATATCTTTAAAACTTAATAAATTTCTTCGAGACTTGGGAGATAGGAGTGCATTTTTCACAATTAATTTTGTTCCCTTTGGGAAAATAAGGTTGGCTGTGCCAATTCCTTGTATAATATTTGCACTACCACATATTGTGTTTATATTTGTATCTCCCATTTTTAAATTGGAAAAATACCTTATGTCTTTTAGTATTGTGTGCGTTGAAGCACTATCAATAAGACATATATTATCACTTTTAAAATTCTCCATTTTGCTGGAATTAAAACAAGATATAATTAATATTAAAACAAGATTTAACATAAGTGAAATATTACAATACATAGACAATAAGATAGCACACATACAAAAGTAAAGACAGATACAGAAGTTCAAAGCGTAATAAAAATAATAATACAACATAACAATTAAACCAAATCATTATATAAATCTTCAACTTGAAATTCTGGGATATTGGGCATATTCTCCTCAGAATTCATTCTGTCAACATGGTTTGTTTCAACCACCCTTTTTCCTTTATCCCTCTGGGAATCTTGATAAAGTTTCACCCAATGATCTCTGGTACGACAATTTTTGTACCAGTGCCCTTTTAGGCCGCATCTATCGCATTTTGCTTCTTCATAGTTCTGTTCTTGGACATCTCCTCTGGTGTTGCCCTGATTCTGATTACGTGTGTCTGTCGTGGGCCTAATGTAAACATTGTTGCAGAAATGATTTTTCCCACGGCCTCGGTTATACCCACGACCACGAGGTCTCTAACCCCGGCCACGACTACGGCCCCGACCACGGCTGGAAGATTTAGTCACATGTGCCTCTGGAAATGGACTACTGCCAATTGGTCTCATTTCATGATTTTTTAGTAATAAATCATTATTCTTTTCAGCCAATAACAAAAACGTAATCAGATCAGAATATTCAGTGAAACCCTGTGCTCGGTATGTTTGCTGTAACACCGTATTGGAGGGGTGGAATGTAGAGAATGTCTTCTCTAGCATTTGTTTATCAGTAATTGTCTCACCACACAGTCTTAATTGTGATACGATATTAAACAGAGCAGAATTGTAATCATTTACTGATTTAAAATCCTGGAATCGTAAGTGTGACCAGTCATACTGGGCTCGAGGGAGATTAATTGATCTTAAATGATCATATCTTTTTTCCAAATTATCCCAGAGTTCAATTGGGTCTTTGACCGTTAAATACTGTGTTTTCAATCCCTCATCAAGATGATGGCGGATGAAAATCATAGCTTTCGCACGGTCTTGGTTTAAAGCCTGATTATCTTTTTCAATTATTTTTTCAAGACCCATTGATTCCAAATGGATTTCAACATCCATTTTCCAAGATAGATAATTATCTCCAGATACCATCAGTGGTCTGAAATCCTGTTTTGTCAAGTTAGCCATAATAGAATTATTGAAATACAAAATATTACCTCAAAGAAATTCCGGCAGAGCTCCGTTCGTAGCTCGTGCTGATAACGTGTTGTGTTATGTTTAGCCTATAGCTAGGGCTTAATATGTACGTGACTATGTAATATCTATGTATACGTAAGTACTGCTCTGGTGTGTATAAGGAGAGGTGAAATAAATCAAGACAAGGAAATCAAGGTAATAATGAACAAAGATGAGCAAGACCTGGAGAGAATCATATGCGAAGAAAAGTGATCTTTTTATTTTTTTTTTATGAATTGTGTATCATTACATGGTATATATAGAGGCCTATATATAGGCAAAGATAAGTGTCATGCATAGCCAAAATCAAATTGAATTTCTAAAGCATCCACATTTATCATGCATTTGTCCAATGTTGACTAGGTTATTATAACAATATATAAATAAAATTAAGCCAGAACCCAACTAATATGACGACGCGTCGACGCCAATTCCGACCCAATGTCAATGAGGAAAAACAACAATTCAGTTTTGGTACAGACAAACTCTTTGGCTGCACATGCAAACTACAACAATGATGATGTCCCCATCATTTTTTGTGATGTGTTAAAAAAATGCTAAAAATATAAACATCATGAAAATAACTATAGCCATCAAAATTTTGGTATGCATCACAAAAATCCTCCCTCCACCCACAACTGTATGTTGCATCCCTTGCAGACTAGCCATACCCGAAAAACAGAATAGATAATAAATTTGGTACTGCTTTACTAAGTACTATAATGCATTGTTGCCACGTGTCATCTCATGTTTGCTGGCCCTTTCTATCTTCAAATTTGACCAGTATCGGGGCTTCGCCCAAGGCAAAAGTTACTCCTCCGAATCCTAAAATTAAGGGCGCAGTTGAGTCAAGGATAGATGATCAATAGTACATCCAGTGGAGGACGCAGACTATTAGAATTGAGAGGGCGGTTTCCGAATACTAGTTAGTAGTATAATTTTTTCGCAATAAATAAAATAATAAAAATAATATTATATCAAATTTTCATTATCGATATTTTTATTTTTTTAATATATTAGTAGCAACAATTGTAACATACGGTTCATATTATGAAGGTGTTATAAAAAATTTTCATTTTAAACTTTTACGTAATATTTAAAAATGGAAAACAATATTAAAAAAGTCATAGAATTTAATTGGTTTAGATAATCAACTGGGTACCATGTTCATAACTTCATATAAACCAAGATTTTTTTTAAATTTTATAGTATTATTTTATTAATATATTAATAAAAATAAAGAGCAAATAAACCTAAGTTTAAAAAGAAGTTTACAATAGCTAAAACCCAAGAACAAAAGTAGCCCAAATAATTCTTTAGATAAGCATTAAAATTGATTATATTAACAAAATTAGTTAAAAAGTTGATTATGTTTATTTTAGATATTGATGCACTCCTAAAACTTTTCATTTTTATAGAAGTGACGACCTCATACCTACGTTAAAATAAATTTGAATTTTGACATTTACAGCTCTTTTTGTTATAGTTGACAAATACCACTACAAGAAATTGCGGGATTCCCGACCGACAGGATGCGGTCGGCATTTCCGACCGCATCACCGACCGCAATCCACGGTCGGAAATTTTGTCGTGTTTTGCATTACGCGGTTCTTTGCCGACTGTATTACCGACCGCAACAACGTTGGTAATTACCGACCGCAATTGCGGTCGGAAATTTTTTCCAATTTTTTTTAATTTTTTTTAGTTTTTTATGAAAAAATTCAATTTAGCGACCGACTTACCGACCAAAAATTCTGTCGCCACAGTTACCGACCGAAATTTGGGGTCGCTAAAGTTTTTCCCCATTATTTTATTTTTGAATTTTCTATATTGTTTGTTTTATTGAATTTTTTTGAATATAATTTAATTTTTAATTTTTTTATCAAAATAATTAAGTAGCTTTTTATAATTAGTTATTTTAATTTTTAATTAAAATTTTCTTTTAATTAATTAATTTTATTTTTATTTTATGTTATAATTTAATTATTGAATTGTATTTTAATGTAATAAATTAATTTTAATTTAATAAATATCTATTTCATTTTTATTTTATTGGGGATTTTTATTATTTATAAAAATTTGTTTGATTTAATTTATGATTCTTTAAATTTTAATTAATATAATTTTAATTTTTTATTTTGTTTCAATTTAGTTAATTTACAAATTAATATTTGTATATGTATATATATAAATTTATATATTATATATAAAGAGTTACTCACATTGACATGAAATGTATTGTGTCCCAATGTTACACGCGCGTGGGAAGACCTTTCCCACCAGGGTTCGAGCCCTCCTAAGCACATTCTTTTTTTCATAAAAGAGAATTACCGACCGCAAATTGCGGTTGGTAACCGTATACGGGACCTTTTGGGACTAGATAGTACCGACCGCAACTGCGGTCGGTAATTCGGTCGGTAATTTTTCCGACCCACGTGCGGTCGGCAGGGTCCCGACGGCAAGATTTTTTGGTCGGCAGAAAATTCCATACCAACATATTACCGACCGACTTTTGCGGTCGGTAATTCGGTCGGTAAAGGCCGAAACGACCCGTAAAAGAGGGTTACCGACCGCATTTTTCGGTCGGTAATTCGTTTTTTTCTTGTAGTGTACCCAAACAAACAAAAATAAAATAAGGAAAATATAATTTGAAAAAAAAAAACTTAAAATATAAAAATAAGCCTAAACAAATAGACAAAATAGAGACATTATATAAAAACTTAATGGCGAACGTCGAGCTCGAAAGGGCGGCCGACCCCCCTTGCCCCTAAGTGTGTCCGCCCAATGAGTACATCAGTGCTTAGGATTCTTGGGAAATGCTACTATATATCATCTCTATGAAGTGTGAGATACACCACGCGTACTTAGAGAATGCAACAAGGTTGCCGATGATGGCCTTGCCAAGCCTGGAGCGTCTTCAAAGACTTCTTTACCACTTGAACTTTTCTACTGGAACAATTGGAACATGGTTCTCTAGAACTTAGTTTTGATTTTCTATCTTTTGTCTTTTTGGAATGATAAGAGTGCAAATAAGTGGAAGTGTGAGTGTGTATGTTAGTGAATAAAAAGTGGAGCAAATAAAGTAGAGTAGTGGGTGGACACAAAGTGTTAATTAGACTGTTTGCGGACTTAAAAAAGGTCAATCTGTTAGGGAGAAAAATCCAATCGAAATACCAATGCTCAACAGAAAGAAGCTTATAATATAATGTGATGATTATTGATGAATATGATAAATGGAGTAGAGCAATAGGAACTTTATTGTTTGATCTCAATCTTTTCTGCCAGCCTTTAGTTTTACCCAAGGTTGTTAAGATCGGGATCTTATACGGGATCGTTTTTCTCTTTGCAAGATCGGGATCGTAGGATCGAATCGGGATCCTAAGATTTTATGAAATTGCAATAGTGGATAAAATCAATTATGCATACTAACAAGTAAGAGCCTTATTTCGTGTGTTTATGAATCTTGCAAGTTAATTAATCAAATACAGTACAAAAATATCACAAGCAAACATAAAATATTTCCACATATATACATATTATGGTTTTTTTACACATAATACATAAGGAATACAAGCTCTTAAGTTTATAATTAAAGGAAAAAAGTTACTTTGATCCAAATAATAAAATTCTACAAAAATTTTATGCGTTTAAGAGGGTATGATCGTAAGATCGTAGAAGTGTTTGAGGGAGTATGACCATAAGATCGTAACGGTCTACTATCAGGATCGGGATCTTACTAATTTTAAGATCCTACAAGGATCGGGATCGTTTTAGAGAGGTGTGATCGTAAAATCGTAAGATCTTAAGATCAGGATCGGGATCTTAACAACTATGGTTTTACCCGCTCTTACATGCACTGTTTGCTTTTGGGTTCTGTCTTCTCTTTACTTTGTATTTTTAACCATTTTTCTTTCTTTATTTTTTTTTTTTTTTTTAAATGAAAATTTCAGGTAAATGGAATACTTCACTTATAGATTGTTGCCACGTTTCTCGCCAAGCAAAAGTTTCCTCAGTACTTCCCATCATAAAATTATTGTATTCGTAATTAAAATTTAGCATTTTTTTTAAATTTATAATTGCTTAATTATATTTTTGCTTGAAGTGTGTTCAGGTAATAGTAATATATTAGTAGTACTATCCAGGAATTTCTTACATGTAGGGCTCAAATTTACTTTTATTCGTACTATTTTGTTCAAGTAAATAATACTATGATAGATTCAATATAAAACTTTCATAGCATGGATGGTTTAGATATGCATTTAGAAAACAATTAAAGAAAAAGGTTGCAAAAGTTACACCCGCGAGCTCCAACAAATTACTTCAATCTGTTTTATGTGTTAACAGCTTGAACAAATTTTTATGTCCCATCAACACTAATTTAATTTGAGTAACAACCAATTCCTTGCCACGCATGTCCAGTTTTAATCCACAAGGTTTTCAGCTTTAATTTGCAGGAGAAATAACATTGATTAGAACGATCCTTAGATGTAGAAATTATCAAGGTTATGCAGAGAAACACATATCAACTAGTTGAGAACAAAAATAAAATGCATATATTTAGTATATTATCCTAGAACAGTTTACAATTATCAATGACTTGGTGTACCATGTCTCACTTAGCAAGAACAATACTTTGATTGCGATAATACTTTGAGGATCGGCAAATTAAAAAAAAAAATAATCCAAATACAAAGAAGAGCTTTGAAAGAGTAAAGAATAATGCATTCAAATTTCACTAACAGCAATAAAACAGAGCATCTTTTTAAATCCTAAGCACCACAAAGTCAACCAAACCCTTCATTCTATACTAGAACCCTACTCAATACTCTATATAGTAGTATATATTATACATATAATTTATTTATTTTATTTGAGGTGGGGCTCCAGCCCCACCAAGCCTATGGCTAGGGTGAGCATCGGGTCGGGTTTGGCGGGTTCGGGTTGGTCGGGTTCGGGTTAGGGTTTGAAAATGAATTACCCGATCATAACCCGACATTGGTGGGTACCCGATCGGGTCGGGTACCCACCTCGGGTACCCACCCCCCTCTTTTTTTTTGTTTTTTTTAAAAGAAAAAATTAATTTTATTTTTTTATACTTCTCTAATAAAAATACTATTGTCAATAACAATAGAAAAATAAAAGGGAATGATTGCAAACCAATCTATAACCACACATACATACTTGTATACATCACAATTCACAATGTCCCTAAATTTTACTAGCTCCAATCAATATCCATTTATTCTATTCAGAGTTCAAACAATGAAACATAAAAAGCTGTCACTGGAATAGAAAAGCAGAATATAATATATAATAATAGCCAAAAGAATTACATTAACATACATTGTCACACTTCATTTGGTTAAAGATTCTGATGTCTTATTAATAATTTAATTTAGTTATGTATACAACAACCACTGCACTCTGTGTCAAAAACGATTAGATATAATATGGAGTTCAAATACATTAAAGTAAAACTATGGCACTATCTCGAATCCATAGCCCACACCACAGTTAATATTTTTTAAAATGAATGTGTGCCAACTTGTGGTTGAAATTTGCAGAACCAAACAAAAACACCTTACATCAAAGTCCACAATCAGACAAAAACATACGAAGGGGATTAGAAAATAATATTCAATTACGATTTACATAAAGCAAAGGAAGAAATCCCAACCTTCTGCAACAACACGACGAAAACACCTTACACCGCCGCCGTAGGGATGACCGGATGAAGTTGAGGAGGAATTTAGCAATTGGAATTTTACTCGAACAGAATTATGGAATGTGGAAAACGGAAAGGCAACTGCTTTTTTCTTTTACGTGTATTTTTGTATTCTGATTTGTGGGAATCTAGGATACGAAACGGTAGCAGCCATGACATAAAATAAAAAATAAAAAATGGTAATAATGGTCGTCGGGTATCCGATCGGGGAATTTGGGTTCATTTATCAAACCCGATCCCCGACCCGAATTATTAGTTTCGGGTTCGGGTACCTGACTTCGGTTTTTTTGTTTAAAAAAAACCCGACCCGACACCATTATTTTTTTCGGGTTGGTCGGGTACCCGATTAACCCGACCCGTTTGCCCACCCCTACATTATCAAAAGTAAAAATGAAAAATAAAAAGAAGCAAATGAAGATTTGAAGTTTTTACTGCTAAAACATGTTGTTTGTTTATTGCTACGAACTCAAAAATTTTAGTGAACTTGATATCGGTTTAACTTGTTAAAATTTCAAAGTCGACTCGTTTTTTTAAGCTTATTTTCTTTTTTTAAATCGCCGTTTATTAAACGAGCTCAAGTAGTATCCCCTACTCGAACCCGTTCTACTCGTTTCGCAGTTCTATAATTCACATAAGCTTTAGTTAGATTGATGGCCATTTAGCCCATTAAGAGATAAGCATTTCAAACACACCGACATTCAATCATATGGAATGTAGAGCAAAATTCAAATAACTTCATTTTATATTAAAATAGACTATGATTAAACTAATTAAACGTGAATTTAGGTAATAAGCTCATCAAGGCGAGGTTATTACAAAGTGATTGCATTAGTAATTACAGACACATCCATCTACTCATCAAGCTTTATATATTACACCGTGCTTGCTTTGCCATAATGGTTGGAAATCACTGAAGCTGCTAGCTAGCTAGGCATATAATTAAAATTCATGTATTGAAGATGACCAACCAACGATCTCATAACTCCTCCAATTGAATAATAATAATATTCCCTTCCAATGTCCCTTTTTTGTCAATAATTTTGTCCAACAAGCACACCACGTTTTTGCAAGACGAGTGGTGTTGTGTTTTCAGACAACCGAAGACCTGGCAGCAGGAAGACTATTGGTGATGCCTCCACTGGTGTTGTTTTGATTACATAATGTAGTTTTTCCATCTTTATTAGTATTTTCGAAAACTTTCATTTGCATATGTATGCCATTATTGTTGTTGGAAATATGGGGTGAACCATCTTCAAGGGTAGTTTCTTCTAATTGTGAACTTACTAATTGCCTATTGTAAATTATGTATAAGATCAATTGGACGGAGCCTAGTAATAATCCAACCGCATTTGGTACCTGAAAATTCATCAAACAATTAGTCAAACTACGTACTGTTAAAATAATTAACTTTGAGACAGAATTAAACACATAATAATGGATATGGATATTCTCCCTTCAAGAAAATTAGATACTATAATTCATTACTAGTATCATTTTTATAATAGAGTGATGAAAGGTTTAATTACCCCAATAAAGTAATCTCGAACAACCACAGCATAGGCACTCCAAATCGCTCCATTCAAAAATTGGAAAAATGATAGAAAAAATGGCATGTACTTCACGCTCTTAGTCTTGATCACCATTCTCTACAAATCAAATACAATAAAAAAATTATAACAATTTACGATTCAAATTTAAATATATAGATTAAAGACCCTAAAACACAGACATATACTGTATTATAGATCTAATTAAATTAAATACTAGTAATAAATATAAATAAATAGTGTATGTATAAAGTACCATAGCAGAGAGAGGTGCAGCATACATCCCAATGGTGAGGCCAGCGCAGATGAACCCAACAATTGTGATCCTAATGGGCTCTTTAAAGCCCAAAATCGTTACAAGCACTACTGCCCCCAGAAACCCAATATCCAATGCACCCACCAATTTTAGTGACGTGGCCTGCATCAAATATTCAAAATTCAAAACATTTAATTTCTAATTCTCTTTTTATATAATTTCATTTCATTATTACATACGTCTACTACGAATTAAGAGTATAGATGGAGTGATGATATATAGAGGTAGAGAAATAGTAGTACCCTGACTTTTTTAGGGGCATAGAAGATAAAGAGGAAGACATAGACGATATGCAGTCCAGCTCCGGCGCCGTTAACGGTGACGATGAGCAGAGCGCCGGGCTTCAACAGACCGTAGTATATCCACAAGCTGGTGCTCAATAACGTCATTATGTATGGCAGCCCTTTGAAATCCTCCGTCGATTTCTTCTTCACCACCTGCTTCAACGTCTTCCTGCAATAATAATAATAATACAATAATAAATTCAAATCTTGGATTTCTTACATAATCATGCATGTTTGATTCATAAAATCTGAAACATTGTTAGGGCTAATTAATACTTCCTACGTTCCTTACTAATTGGCACATATTGACTTTTGTCACTGTTCATAGAGTAACTTTGACTAGACTTTTTAAGACAATTATATAAGATAAATATAGTCAAGTGGGATCTTGTTGGATTCGTCTAATCGCATAGATTTAAAATATCAAATTTTCATAATTTTTACTTGCATGAAATTTGAGTTATTACGAATTAAAAATGTGTATTGAATTGCGTGAAATGTGGGTCTGTGGCAATTAAAAAGGAACGGAGGAAGTATTATACATATCACATGGCTCTGATACCGTGTTGAATTATGCATGGACTGGACAGGACAGGACAGGAGTTTCTAACCAAATAAAAAAAGAAAAGATCTCACTGAAAAAACCATATACTTACATTGGAGAGGCAAACATAAGTATGGCAATCACATTTCCTGCACCATGAATACAACTCCATCATCAATAATATTATTTATTACACACACAATATATATATATATCTTTTATATATGATCATCACTGCCATTGAAATCAAAAAATGACATGAATTTAAAATAAAAAGAAGTTAATTATATTACCAATAATCCCAAGGATGACGCTTATGCTGGCCATGGAGACTGATATATGATCAGCAATGCAGATTCAGAGAAAATTATATATTATGTGATTGATCACTATTTAATAAGAGGGAATAATTTAATTGTATTAATTAAAGAAAAGTAATTCTGGTTATTATTTGAATGACGACCAGAGAGAAGTAAAATTATTCTAATTGAAAATGTGTGCATGTGTGTGTGTGTATATATATAGGGGAATAAGTGAAGCAAAATAAACTGGGCATGTGGATGGGCAGAAAGGAGCATGTGATGAAGACGATCAATTTTGTACTTCACTCACAGATTGTTGCCACGTGTCGTTGCATGTTTGCTGTACCAATTTCTCTTCAAGTTTTCTGTTTTGACTCTTTAGGTAGGAGTATATGTATATATTTATTTATATTATACAATATAAATATCATCTAAAATTCAAGTAACACGATATTATCGATATTTTGTTAGGGAGTATTAGTATTATTTACTCATCTATGTTCCATTAAAATATATTAATTCACTTTCTTTTTTCGGATATTCCAATAAATTGTGCATATTTTTATATAATTCGGTGAAAAAACTCTCTATAAATCCTATGTCATCATTAATTTCGAACTTATGTATTATACCATTATATTGTATTTATAAATAAATCAATTAAAATTCTTAACTCACTATATTATTATTAAATTCAAACACACAATCATCGCTATATTATTATTAAATTCAAACCCACAATCATCGCGTCGCATTAATAAGTAAATAAATTAATTAAAATTATCAATATATTACATCACATGCATCACATAATTTTTAATTTACCAAGGGTAATAATATATCCACACCTAAAATCTGGAGGCGAAAAATGAGTATGATTCTCCCTAATTCCTAAATGGTTCTCAATTCTCATATACATGCATCAACCCTTCTAAAAGAGTAATCAATTAATTTAAATTAAAGACCTAAAACAGAAACATAAATTTAATCAAATTTATATTTTTCTAATAAAAATTATAGGTCTGTTTTTTTATTAGTAAGAAAGTAAGCATTAATATGTAAGGTTAGCGCTCTCTGCATCCTCTAATACCTAAAATTTAGAAAAGTTGGTAGGATTCAATTTTATTTTCTCAAAAAGAAAAAAATAATAATAATAAAACATCCTTACATCCCCCATGAGCAAGACCATTTTTGCTGGTTTAGGAACATGGAAAAACACAGAAAACCATGTGTTATGAGGCCCAAGAAGCTACCATTCACTGAAAGTGAAAGTGGAAGTGAAAGGGAAAGCTTGAAACTACTTTTAAATAGTATATAGTTTAAATTTTGATTGCTCATATATTATCTCCATCAACGTTGTACACATTTTTTTTTTTTTTGGGTATCAATGTTGTACACATTAACATGACTTTAATACATTAGCAAGAACATTATCCACTTAAAATGTTTGCAATCAATATGATAATCAACAAGCGACACAAAGATGAGCTTCATAAGTAGTAAGGGATATAGAAAATACTTATTATCAAGGGTGTTACAAAAATAATAATAAATAAAACATAATTTAATTAATAGTCTGTTTGTTTTTGCTTATTTTTTCTCCTTTTGACTTTTGTTTCACCCAAAAGCCCTTTTGAATTTTTTTAACTGTTTGTTTTGATTTTTTTTAAAAGGAAAATGAGAAGTAAAAGTTAAAATTCAACTTTTTTTTTTTCAAAGTTGGTAGGGGGTTACTTTTTTTTAAAGAGGAAGTTATTTTGGAATAAAAATACAAAAATATCCTTATTTAAAAAGGAAATAAAATATATTGTAATTCCTTACAATATTTATGTTCATTTTAGTAAATTTAATATATCAAAAGTCCTTCTACGTACCATTCATCCAAACATGTTTCCGTTGAAAAACAACTTTAATAATATCAATCCAAATAATTATTTGAACTGCTTTTGCTTTTGAATTCTCCTTCTCTCTCATTCTCCTTTTACTACCGACTTCTCATTTTTTCAAAAGTGAAAACAAACACGCCCTAAATATGATATCAATATACTCCATAGAACTGTCCTCCACCGTCATTCATATTTCAGAACCGATCTATAACAACTTTCATTGTAACATTAAAGATTTTTTTTTAGTTTTAATGACACAAATTAGAAAATCATTATTCAAAAGATCATTAGGGATAGCGACACTACAAAAATTTAATGAGTTCACTATGTCAAACTTAAATTTTTTGTACTTTTACGAAATTAATTTTGAGTGGGATATTATTATACACCAACTGGCCGGGACATACAACATGTCTCAAACCCCCTGTTCATAAACGGCCGTACGTGTTTTAACTTGCATCGACTCATCCAAACGCACAAGTAAAAGGATTTAACAAGCAGTTGTTGCTTTTGCAAGTCCAGCTGATTGTTGAATATCTCAAGGCGCCAACTTCATTTTCAATAAAGATGCTAAAACTACAAGTAATTGGCTGTTGAGAAGATTTTTTTTTTGTTTGTTTTTCAACAATCCGAATGCACTATTCAGCAACTATTGACCCGTGAAACTAAAACACCAAATGAGGGAATTCGATGTTGATGAGTCAGCCAGTACATTTGAGAGATATTTCTGCAAATAAAAAAAAAGAAGGCCTTAGTATTATATAAATAAATCCTTATGGAGGGCAAAAGTAGCCATCAGCTTTACCGAAATTAAAGTGCTTTAATAAACTGTTCAACTTAAGTAGAGAGGGACGAAGAACGTAAAGAACTCAAACTCTTCAAGGTTCATTCAGAGTTGGAGACATTAATTATTAATCACCACTACTGATGATAACATTCACGATGTAATGATTGTATATATTTTTCCCTTATTACGCACAACATGTAATCATTGATATCCTAATTTATTCCTTGCTTGCTTCAATTGCCCGAACAATATCATGCTTCATGGTTGTCTGCATTTTGTGCTACTTAGCTTCTAGAATGTAAAAGAAAATCCATTGAATGTGTGGTAGCAGATTATTCAAATTTCCCAAGAACAAGAAGAAAAGTGAAGTTAAATCTTAGGCCCATTAATTATATTTGCTCTCAACAAAAATATCGTGGGAAGGAGGCGAAAACAAGATGAATTTCGTCGCCTGACGGATTTTGTCGCCTCGTGCGCCAGAGGACGAACAAAGAGACGAAATAAGAGGAAAGATGCCCGGGTGGCAATTCAAACTAACAATCATTGGTTGGCAATTCAAACTAACAATCATTGGGTTGGAAATTGGGGACTTAGCCATAAGGTGAATCCCTTATCCCATCTTTTTTTTTTTTTTTGGATACAAGAGAAAATTGAAAAAACAATGCAAAAAGGAAAAGAAAGATTTAACCTAAGAAGAGCGAGGGAAAAAAGGCCACAACGTTAACCAAACGAAGAGTAGCAATCACATCCAATGAGAATCCCAATCCTAATTAAGAGCAAAGTGGATTCGAAGCAGTAAATTTTACGATACAATTCGCAATAACATTTCGTTTACAGAAAGTATAGAAAATGGTGAAATCAAAAAGTTGTGCCAAAGGTGTTAGAATTGTAATAGTATAAACCCTATTCCCATCTAAAATTCGAACAATCATCTTAATAATAATAATAATAATAATAATAATAATAATAATAATAATAATAATAATAATAATAATAATAATAATAATAATAATAGTTTTCACCATTATGTCCGAAGAAAAGAGAAATTGTGTGCAGGTGCCTACACACCATGTGTGATGTGTGAGTTGTCTTGTATGAAATGATGAAATGATGTATTTTGTGAGGGGAATGTTTTGTGTAATGCTAGGTATATTTTTTATAATGTCTGCTATTGCCTACAATTAAAGAGATTTATTTTACTGTAATTGAATCGGAAGAGAAGTCCTCTGCAACAGTGGTGTTTTTAATAGCTGAATATCGATTAGAGTTACTGTCCATAAAAACTAATTTATTCATATCCGGAATTGCTATAGAATGTGGGAAGTGTGCTGTAATGTTTAATTTGGTTTAATTATCTATTAATGGCAATCAATCAGGCAGTTAATATATTCCTGTAATTATGGCAGAATTAATTTGTTTCCATTCATATATGCGTTATTATTTATGTGTTATAAACTTGCAAGCGTGTGAAGAAAATCCCAACACCCAAAAGTGATTCTGACGTTTTCGGTCATCCCTGCGAACAGTTATGTTGGATCTTAATGCCACGCCCTGTGAGGATTACAATAGTGAGGCATCACCAGGGGTGGTTTGTGTTGACGGATCCGTCGGATATGATGTGGTGGTTGGAAATAGCACGCCACTGAATCAAATTTCCGGCGAGGAGACATACATATGCGGTGATGCGGCTAATATAAACCGTAAATGATATGTGAAATGATATGGGTTTATTGTTATGTGAAACACTTTAGCACATCATTTTCATTGTAATTATTTTCAGATTAGCAAAGAACTTTTCATTTTATGTTTAGCATAGCATTATATGGAAATTACAATAGCACATAACTTTTCATCTAATTTTTAGCATAGCATTATATAAAAAATACAATAGCGCAGAACGTTTTATTTTATTTTTAGCATAGCATTATATAAAAATAACAATAACACATAACTTTTTTTTATATATTTTTAGCATAGCATTATATGAAAATCATAATAGCGCAGAACGTTTTATTTTATTTTTAGCATAGCATTATAAAAAAATCCCAATAGCACATAACTTTTTATTATATTTTTAGCATACCAAAATTTTTAACATAACTTTCAATCTTCACACAAAAAATGAATTTATACATACCAAAATTAATTCTCCCATAATTACAGCAATATATTAACTGCCTGATTGATTGCCATTAATAGAACTATTAAACCAAATGAAAACAGTACAGCACACTTCCCGCAGTCTATAGCAATTCCGGATATGAAGAATTCCGGATACAAACTCAATCCGCTGAATATAGTACAATTGTAGAATAATATTGTTTATTATTGCACTATATTCCTTACATCTTTAGAACTTAGGGATACTAATTGTCTAAAAATATCTTTGACTTTCTTGTAACATCATCCTTCTCGATTTTTTAGCCGTCCGATAATCCACTAGTCCCTTAATTAATACCCAATCTGATATGTATAGTCCCAGCAGCAACATTTAATCACAACAAAGTTGACTAATTGCATGCCTTAATTGAGGCTTAATGACAACCAAGTTGACTAATTTACTATATACTTCTATAATATATATATATATATATATATTTTGCAAAGTCTAATTAATCCACTGTATATTGGGGGACTATTTCTTTTATTTAAAAAATTTAAAAAAAAAATGAAGAGGGGCTGATTTTGAACATTTATATAGTGGAGAATTTTTTGTCCAATATTTAATTTTTTAGCTATATTTTTTATTATGGTGCAAAATAATAATATAATCTATAATTGCATTCGAATGTAGCTAGGTTAATTAGCTCGCTTGAAACTTGTAAGGAAGAGCTAGCTTTAATTTATCGCCTAATGTAATTGGAAAATAAATTCAAATACCTGATGGTATATACAAAGAAGTATATATATGAAAAATAGAACATAATAGTCGTCGACAATACATGTGATTGATTAGCAGATAGCCATATTAACATTAGTAATTAGATGATGTTCATATCTGTATATATTTAGTGTGCATGAATTGTGTTATTTCTAAAAGGAATGAGCAAACTCTAAGGGTTGCATAAAGTTTACATTCCAAAGGGAAAGAAATAAGAAAGGAATATATATATATATATATATATATATATATATATATATATATATTCAAAGTTGTGTGATGTAGTAATACTGATAGTCTGATCAGATGAATATGATACCCTCCTCTATTTCAGACAACTATTACTAATATATATCGCTCTCTTTTTCACTCTCATAACTCATTATTATTGACCCTGTGTAATTATTACCCTATTGCTCATATATAAATTATTATGAGTTATGGGAAAATGTTAATTTCCTAATTAGTCACGTTGAGATTTTCATATGCATGCATCATGTCTGAGTGTGACAATACACACACACCCTTAGCTTTGCAAAATATATTATTTTACTATTAATTAGCTAGGCTGAAAATATTAAATGTGCAACTACCACACACACATTACACATATCTGTCCTGTAGAAATATATAATAATAACTGTAAATGAAATAGAGTAGGTTAAATAATAAATTATAGTGCATATTTATATTAATATAAATTTAATGATTATGTTATAATTTATTAATTAATATATGCATTTTTTCACAATTCATTCAAATATTATAAGTTTTTTTAGAAGAGATCATCAGGTATAATTAAAGGCAATACAAATAATCCACATCGGCAACGCAGCTCCATCATCACAATTCACACATAAATATTTCCTTAGAAAAAATTAAAGTTCAAATATTATAGCAAATTAAGTGATTAATTAATTTAAGGGTTCTGTAGTATAGATGATATGATAATGTAGGGAATTATTGAAATTATTAGATAATTATTTAAAATTTGAATGGCTGTGCCTCACCATAAAGATGAATTGAAAAAGGGTAAATCTAAATTTGTAGGGTTCGAAATTGGACAAAAGCTGCATTTAAGCACCTCTTTTGCCTACCCAAATGTTTCCAAGATTTTGATGCTCTCCTAACCTACAATAATATTGACTTTTTCATTTTCCATTTCCTGCAGATAAATCTATTATAATTAATTACTTTAGCAAAGCCTACCCATCTATGTCTTTTTATTCAATTTTATAAGCGACACTGCGAGAGATTAAAGTGCCAACTTTTTTCTTTTCTTTTTTTTTTTAGAAAAGTATAAAATAATAATAATAATAATAATAATAATAATAATAATAATAATAATAATAATAATAATAATAATAATAATAATAATAATAATAATAACAACAATAGTTTTCTTCTCATGTTGAATAATATGATATACTGTATAAATTTGGCTAAATTAATTTATTCAATGTGTACAAAACAACCTGTTTTATGTGGTGCATATTAATAGCATTTGATCTTATCCCATGGTTAGGTGTATTTGTGTATATTTTTATACTTAAAATTACAAGGATGACAATTAAATTTGGAGGTTACATTGTTAGGAAGTTAGAAAGCTACTAATGTTTGGCACTTAGTGATTCATGCATTTAAATTACTTGAAATTAAGTGTTTCGATGTATTGTTGGTATTTTTTAAATTATTGGTTGGTTAGGTTTGATCATTGGAATTTGTTTTCTAGTTGCTCACACAACTCACAACTAACTTCTTTTCCTAATTCCAACTTCTTTGTATTAATTATTATACTTATTTAGGTAATTTTGGAATATGCCTATCTTAAATATGTAGAGGGTGTATTTAAATGTTTAGTTTAAATTTATAAGTAAGTTCTTAATGGATTCATGCATCGTGTTTTTTTTCTTTTCTTTTTCTTTTCCTTTTTTTTGTTTGTTTTTTTTTTTTTGCTCTTCTGCTAGACAATGCATTCATGCATGGTAATGTCGATTCATCATGTATAAGGATCATTTTTTAATGAAGTAATTGAATATAAAATTCATGTATGTATTCATGTATACGTGTTGTTTTGGTGTTGTTTAATTTTACATTTTTGTTGAAAAGAATTCAACAATCTTGCCAACCCTAAATTAGCAAGCTAAGCACATTTTTCTTCTAGAAAGTTAGCCACCGAGGTGAATATTAGTACATCTTACACGTGAAACCATAAAAGTACAATCAATTAATTAACTTTGAAATTTAAATAATAAATTCACTAAACTAAAAGTTTAGAATTTTTTTTTAAAAAAAAAGTTATATAAACTATTTTTGTGCACAAAATAAAATTTAACTTACTTAAGTAAACCGCATTATATCTTTGATTAAATTTAATAAAACCCCATGATGATAGGCTCATATATACACCAAATAGGAGTATAAAACAAATGGGCCCTAAAATGAAAATGGACCCAAATTTTATCATTAAGCCTCAAAAGGCCCAATTAATGGAAACCGCAGGTAGGAAAGAAAATTCATGAAAATTTTGTGACCCCAAAAAATTAACATCTGCAGGGTGAACAAAAAATAAAAACTGAGCTGAATTCAAACCAAAATTTAAATTTTGATTTTTTTTTTAAAAAAAAATTAATTTTTGGGTATGGTTCAATTTGATTCGCTGAAAAATTATACTAAAAACAAAAATATTTAAATTAGACCCTTCCAATTATGTGTTATTTTACTCATATCCTTACTTCAAGTTTTGTATCTATTGACAAACTGACATTTTACTTTTATGACTCCATATTGTAGACGTTATAATATTCGACAAATTAGAGCCTCGTCTCCTCTCAATTATTTGTTACTATTACTTAAAAGTTAATTTAAATATTGAAAAATGATCATTTTACTTAAATGAATATTGTAGACAGAGGTGAGAGAAATGGCAGATGGGGATATTAGATATACTAGTAGTCGTAGACTATCTATTTGCATTTCATTTTTTATCCTCCAATATGCCAATTAAATCCATGTTTATAGCACCCTAAATAATGACCAACACTCTCTACAATAGATATATATATTTTCTTAGGTATTACTGTATTGATAACTATAATAAAAACAACTTAAATTAAAGTGCTACAATGACATGTAAACTAAGGAAAAAAGAAAAACAGAGGGAGTATATATTTTGTTAGGGATTAGTATTACTCATCTATGATCACTTTCTTTTTTCGATATTCCAATAAATTGTGCGTATTTCTATATTGGATTTTTTTTAAAAAAAAACTATCACTATCAATCCTATGTCATAATTAATTTCAAACTTATGTATTACCAATACATCATATATATATATTCTATAAATAAATCAATTAAAATTCTTAACTTTCTATCACTATTAAATTCAAACACAAAATCATGATCATCACATTGCATTAATATATAAATAAATTAATTAATTAAAATTATCAATATACTACCATCACATTTGGGTCCAATGTAATCTGTGAATACCTATTTATTCACCATAAAAATATATTAGCATCACATCACATAATTTTTAATATACCAACGCTAATATATCCACACCTAAAATCTGGAGCTCAAAAATGAGTTTGATTCAAGTGTCCATTTCTTTGTACATGAGAATTAAGATAGAGCTAAGGTGGATTAGTGTTTAAATTGGTGATAAATTAGACATTTATTATTTATTGTGAATATAATTGATTTGAATTTTTAACTTATTTATTGACCTGATGTCATGTTGTGAATTGATTTATTAATCAATGTAATGTGACCAAAATGAATATGGGATGACAACGGGTATAAATTTTATCGCATTATCAAACCCTTTAAATCTTTAATTATATATATATATATATAATAGAAATAAAAATAGATATAGATATAAAGTAAAAAAGCTTATGGAGCATATATGGTACCCACGCAATGCAATTTGAACTTTGGAACCAACTTATTACTGTATATGATATTGTATCGATATATAGGCATCACTAATACACATGTCACGGCTGGTTGTCTAATTAATTTGAAAGGAATTAATCCATATATCCCATGGGTATCACTAAATAAAATTTGATTTAGTTACAGATTCAATTGCCAAATTTTTAAGAGTAATTATTTATTTTTATACCTCAACTATTTCAAAGTGTCCATTTATATACCTAAAGCTTTTTTTAGAAAAAAAAATATAGCTCAATTATTAAAACCTATAAAAGTCTATATTTTCCGTTTAAGTTGCCGTTAAGTTTGATTATTTCGTTAAATATGTATGGGCAAATTGGTCCGTCCATATTTTTATTAAGTTAACCTGTTGACCAAATTCCATGATCCAAATCTGCATTGAAGGCAAGAATAGATGCTTGATCTCGGTAGGATACCTGCAACAAATTATTTGAATTTCCTATAGTATTTGCATCTGTTGTATTGTAAATGAGCTTGGGTTTAATTAATTTAATCAAATTAATTGTAATTACTTACCTGGTGGGATCAAGAATGGGGTGGCATTCATAGCGGCAGGAAAGCTTCTTGAGCTGCAAACCGCGGCTAGTGGAGTAGGGTGCACGGGAGGCCGCTAATCTAAGGGATCCTTGGGCGTGATTGGTGGTAGTGGTGGGGTTATGTTTCTTGGAGAGAAGCCTCGTTTCCCGGCCTGCTGCAATCGGGGAGTTGTCGGAGTGGTTGACGATGCCGTTGTTGTCGTGGACGACGTCTCTGAAGGAGCAAATGCAAGAGGAGTAAATGTTGCTGGGGATTATTATGAAGATTATGATTATTATGGGGATTAGGGATTTTAGAGGGGTGGTTGAAAGTGAAGGCCGAGTATTACTATTGTTCCTGCTGCTTCTATTTAATGGAGAACAGTGATTGAGAACAGCTGAACGGACAGTTGAGTCGCGAACCGGATGAAGATTGATCAGGATACAGATAGGGATTAGGAGGCTTTGAAGTGGCCGGGTAAAACTTATTCGATTTGGATCATGGAATTTGGTCAACAGGTTGAATTGATAAAAATATAGACGGACCAATTTGACCTTACATATTTAATGGAAGAATCAAACTTAACGGTAAACTTAACGGAAAATATAAATTTTTCTAGATTTTAAAAGTTCGAGTGTATTTTTTCCAACAAAAAGTTTAATTGTATATAAATGAACATTTTGAAATAATTGAGATATAAAAATAAAAAATTACCCAATTTTTAATAGCTAACTATTTTTATTCTCTAACCTTGTCAGAGACTAAATTTAGAATTTAGCGTGTCATTAAGATTAAAATCTCTTGTAGTTAACCAACAGTAATTGGAATTAGTGGATGGGGCTCTAGTCGCTTAAGTAAGGTCTCGGGTTCGAGCCTTGTGTATGCAAAAAACTGCTTTGGGAGAGGTGCCCTTAATTGCCATTACAGATACTCGAGGGATTAGTCTTGTGTCCAATGTGGCCTGAGGATATCCTCATATTGACCTAAAAATCTCTTGTAGTGATGATTTCATGTTAAGGTATGCTACAAGATTCTATTTTCTTTTCGCCAATATTAGATTATTAGTAGGGATGAGGACCTAGCCCAAGCGGTTAAGTCCCTTGACTTCCAACGGAAGGTTGGAGGTTCGATTCCCACCGGCCCCCTATCCCTCCCTTTATTTCCCCTTTGTAATTGTGTGGCATGGGCTCCCACCACCCCTTTCCAGGCCTTCAATGGCTCCTCCAAAAAAAAAAAAATTAGATTATTAGTAGTGTACAATTAATTTCATTAGTAATTTTGATATTGTTGGAAGTTTCAACAAATTTAGCAGTTTTGGTGGAGATTTTTTTTTTTAAAAAAAAATTAAAATTGACACCTATGTATCGGCAAAGGTGTGTGGTAGCACAAGCCACACAAATTACAAATGGATAAAGGGGATGGATAGGGGGACGAGTAGGAATCGAACACCCAACATATGGTTGGAAGGCAGGGAACATGAACAATTGGGTCAAATCCTATTCCATGGTGGAGATATTGTTTTGGCAGGATGTGATTTAATTCAATATAAAAATTCAAACTATTCAATCATGTTTTATTTAATTTGTAGACTGTAGTATTTATCTAATTAATTTTTAATTTGATCTAATAACAATAGTAATTGCATAATATTGTATAAACTGAATTTAATTAAATACATAATTATAATTATATATAAAATTATTCCTAGTTGGCATATACTTACCTCAATTCTTAAATAATTGCATCATTTCTGTATTTTACATTATCCAATAAATATTTTTAATCAGTAATAACTCGGGTTCTGCTAGCTTTTTAATTAGTAATATTTTTAAGAGGGCGATCGAAATTAAAAGCTAGCAGAACGCAGAGAACGTACGTAACGGAGGAGGAGGCAGATCAGGGTTAATAGGGCAAATTTAATTATATTGGATTAATTATTATTATATTGGGGAGATCGAGAAGAATTAATTAATTGGCCAGCGAGGAGAAGACGTACGTACCATCGAGTACAATGCAACTTGGATGAAAGAAACGACAAAAGCAATTAAAGGGCAATTCTGCAGGCACATACTGATACACACGAGCTGATTACTACTACTGTACTACTACTACGTACTGCTACTACTTACTGTTCCTAAGGGGACAATGAATTTAAATAAATGGAAATTTGGGGGTTAAGTTACAAGACCTATTTTGGTGGTCATTATATATCCCTTTTATATATGTAGTACTATAAAGTAGTAGTAGTAGTACTGCTATTTATATATCTTAATTTGGTTTTTATGTTCCATCGTCGATCGGTGTATTAAATTATGTTGAACTAAAGTCGTCTTCCATACATGCCTATTTGGTAATTAGCTATTAGCTGTTAATTGATTTTATGAGTAATAATTAGTTAAAATTAGCTATTTGACAATTTCTAGACTAACTTTTTGCCTAGAATAAGCTAAAATTCAAAATGCTGCTATTTGCAGCGGTTTCAAAAAGAGCTGATTGAACACTGTTTTAAGTTATTTTTGTCTTTTTAAATAAGCTAATTTTCTTAAATTGTCTCACAAAAATCTAATTCTAAGTTAGCTGTTTCGCCAAACAGGGCCTATATGGCTTTCAAACAATAAATTATTATATTAAATGGAAAAAAGCAAACACAGGGAGTATTATATATATATATTTATTTCAAGCAATAATACATTAATAATCAGAAATAATACATGACGACGACGACGCAGCTGGCAAAGAAATTAAAATGCATGGAAACAAGCTAGCTAGCTAGCGCGCGGAAATATATCATATACTACTAGACCACCACACATACATATGCATCAACCTTTGGTCGGTGTTTCAACGGGCCGCAAAGATTCTGATGGATGATAGATGTAAATTAGGTGGTGCACCAAATTTATTTTACTACTATTTGTTATCCTCCTCCAACGGAGACGCCGCCGGGACTAATTTCTCCGGCGAATTATTCACTAGACCTGCACTACTACTAGTCAATTTCACAACATCTAGTATGATTTTATCATCATCATTCAACTGATCCGCTGCTGCTGCTGCTGCTCCTGCTGCAATATTATTATTATTATTATTAATTTGTCCCTCCTCCTCCTCAACAACCACCACTTGTTGTTTTGGCGGCGCTTCTTCCGCGTTGTTATTCGGCGGCGGCGGCGGCGGCCTTTCTAATTTGTTCATTTTGTCGTCTTTGTCTCTGTTCTTGTACATTTTGTATAAAACCATCTGAAGAACGCCAAAGCTGAACCCTAGTACATTCGGGATCTGCAAAAAAAAAAAAAAAAAAAAAAAAAAAAAAAAAAAAAAAACACAAGGGATCAGTAACATCATCATGTAATGTTCATGTATATATAAATATATTGCATGAAAAATAAATATATATATATATATATATATATATACAGACATATACTATAAGCATGTAAGCTCGCTCACCGCGATGTTGAAATCGTGAAGCAAAAGACCATAGAAAAACCACATAACTGCACTTAGGGTAAGGAACAACGACAGAAGGAAAGGCATGTGCTCCACGCTCTTTGTTCGTATAACGTGCCTCTGTCCCAAAAAAAAAAAAAGAAAAAAAAAATAGAGAGAGATTCAATCACCAAAATCACGAAAATGTATAATATGAAAAAAAAATTAAAAAAGTGGCATAATATGTTAAGTATTATAGTTTTCATGCGTGCATGATATAAATATATATACTTACCGCAATACATAAAGGTGCAATGAAACAACACAAGGAGAAAATGAGAGAAATCCAACCGACGAGTTTAACTCGTTGAGAATTTTTGGGCATTGTCCATTGAGTGACCCCTACAAGACCCATCCCACAAACCACAAGCAATACCAGAAGCTTCACTGTTTGGACCTGCAGCATCCAGCATTGCAACATGTACATGTTGCATATATGTTGTTAATAATGATCAACACAAATATAATTAATATTGAAAATTAACAAATACTAAAAAATAATTGGAATATGCAGTGCAGACCCTAGCCTTCTTGGTTGCGTAGAAAACAAAGAGGAAAATGTAAATAGTCTCGATGAAGCCTCCGACGCTATTAATGGTGATGAGAAGGAGCGTGTTGCCCTTAAGAAGAGCGTAGTATATCCACAGCACCGCGCTGAACAGAGCCACCACATACGGTATCGCTTGGAAACCCTCGCTCGATTTCTTCTTGTAGATTTGGTAGAATGTTGGTCTGCCAAAATTAAAGCACAACATTTTTCAATTTACTTATAAACGTAGTCCAGACAAATAAGTAATTTAAGTGAATAAGATATGCAATTTTCTTACATGGGAGATAGAAAGACCATGAACGAGATGATATTACCTGAAAAAACAAAACAAAACAAATTAAAATAACAATCAGATACATGAGGCATAAAATAACGAGCCCTAGAAAACTTGATTATAATATATGGGGTTAGCTAGGATTAGGGTTTTGGGAAAATGTAATTTACCAAGAAGCCCAAAGACAAGAATCCAGTGACGACCAGCTTGAGTTGCCATTCGAATAATATTCTTTGTTGCAACAACTAATTGCAATTGGGAGTTAGTTAGGAAACTTAATTAGGACTGTAAGAACACTTGATGAGTCTTAATTAGTTGTTGCCGGGAATAGAGTGGCAGATATGTTGGGTATTTATAATAAGCCCTCATGAAGAATTGTATAGAATTTTTGTTGGAAAAAGAGGGTTTAGAGCTCTTTTGCGTAATGATGATATTTAATTTAGATTAATTAAATAGCGTATACGAATTCTACGTTTCGCGTAGATTGTCGTAGTGCATTTATTTTCTCAAAACCGTTGTCGGGTGAGTGAGAAATAAGTGGTCGAAATGGGTCATTGAATGCGGCTAGTTGAAACGCTTGTATTTAAATGGTTGTTAAAGGGTAGGTTAAAGTGGCGCGTCCCACATCGCTTAAGCAGTGGGAGTTAAATTAGTTTATATTGTTCTGCGTGTTAGAAACAATTAAACTAATACAGATTGATCAAGTGTGGGGGAAGCCCACACGCGCGCGCCCGTCCCGTCCCGTCCCGAGCCGAGCCGCGCCGTCGCCCGTGGACTTGGATCTTGGGCTTTGGGTGGGCTTTGGGCCTGTCTAATTTTTTAGACAAAGTTTATTTGTCGAGCCCATGCGCCAAGCCCAGTCCTGGAAGCCCACTTTGATTTCAACAGTTGTTGAATACCATTTCAGCTGTTGAAAACCATTTGAATTCGAGTTGAAACCGCCCCATCAATACCGTCGGCGGTTTCGTCTCGTCCAATGCCTATAAATGGCAGCATCAGGCAGCTTAGGCAACACACCATCTTCTACACATTCTTCTGCATAAGCTTCTTCTTCCTCCTCCCGACTCCCTCACTCTCTTTGTTCTGTTCGCCTGCCGTCGACGTTTGCGGTGCTGCTACGTCGAGGTGTTTCGTCATTTTACCTTTGGGGACGTTCTGCCATTGCCGGAGCACTACCGGGGCATAAACGTCTTGCGGGAAGAGATTCTATCTCGACTCGACGTTTCTGTATTGCTGCCTCCGTCCATTCCTAACAGCGCAAGACGTTTATAATGGACGGTTCCACTGCTGCCGCCACCGCCTCCGCTGACGTCTCATCCGTCGCTGCCGCCGCCGCCTCTGTTCCCATGCCTGGGTCTGTCCAGGCGTCCGCTGTCGTTACCCCAACCACAGTGGTGTCGTCACTTCTGACCACTGCTACTGTCGTTCCTCCACCCGTGACACTGCCGCTGCCGTTGCCACTGCCGACGGCAGACCCAAACGCCTCTGTCGATCAATTCTTCCTTGATCCAGCGACGGCCTTTCTGCCCCCGTCGCCGACGCCCAACTCTGGCGGGTTTGTTCTGCCCAATTCTGGGCAGTTTATTTCTGGACACTCATTTAGAACAGTTTCGTTCCAGCCCAACGCTTCGGTTGGGGCGTCTCTGCCATTTTCTGGACAAACAGTCGGGATTACACCCGCAGGACTTAATAATATGAACACCGGTTTGCAACCGGGCGGTGGGCCGCTGAACACTAGTTTGCCAACTTATGTTCAGTCGGAGCCGACCTTCGTGCCGGGCGTTGGGCCGTCAACGGGTTCTGTCCCTATGGCGCTGCCTAGGTCATTTGGAGTGGCCGAGAAGCCGTCAAAGTTTGACGGGCGTGATTTCAAGACGTGGCAACAGAAGATGCTGTTCTATCTGACCACTCTTGGTTTGGCCGGGTTTTTGAGGAGCAGCCGGCCGTCCCTGTCTGAGATGGAGACCGATCCTCGGAAGCTCTTCGCCAAAGAACAATGGGTTCACGGTGATTTCATGTGTAAGAACTTCATTCTGAGTGCTCTCACGGATCCTTTGTACGCTGTGTATTCTTCTGTAAAAGGTGCAAAGGAATTGTGGATTCAGTTGGAACGGAAGTATAAAACCGAGGATGCTGGTACTAAAAAGCATGCCGTTTCCAAATATCTGGGTTTTCAGATGGTTGACGGGCGTTCAGTGGTTGAACAAGTTCAAGAGTTTCAATTACTGATACATGGCGTTCACGCTGAGGGAATGCAATTGCCCGATGCGTTTAACGCTGCGGTTGTGATCGAGAAGTTGCCTCCTTCGTGGAAAGACTTCAAGAACTACCTGATGCACAAGCAAAAGGAAATGTCCCTTGAAGATCTTGTTACACGGATCAGAATCGAGGAGGATAACCGCAAGGCCGTGTCAAAGAGCCATTCCGTGGAGGCTAAAGCGAACTTGACTGAAACGACCGGTAAACGCAAGCAGCCGACCGCTGCGGGCAAAGGAAAAACGGTTGCCGATGGCCAAAAGAGGAAGAAGTTCTCCGGGAATTGCTACAACTGTGGCAAGGTTGGGCACTTTGCCAATCAGTGCCCAAAGCCGAAGAATAAGAAGCCTGCTAAGCCTGCCTCTCATATGGTACAGGCTGAACCTGATGGTTGGGAAGACAACCTTTGTGCAGTGGTGTCTGAAGCAGTATTGCATATTGATGATGCTAAAGGTTGGTTTGTTGATACCGGGGCTTCGTGTCATGTGGCTGCCAACAGGGAGTTCTTTACTTCATACCGGACTGTTGAAGGCAGAAAGCTGCTCATGGGAAACCAAGCATCATCTGATGTGGTTGGCGTTGGAAATGTGATACTGAGGCTGACTAGTGGCAAAAACTTGACTCTGAAGGATGTGCTGCATGTCCCTGATATCCGGAAGAATTTGGTTTCTGGTTCGCTGCTAGTTAGTAGTGGTTTCAAACTTGTTTTTGAGTCTGATAAGTTTATCATGACTAAGTTTGGAAAATTCCTTGGTAGAGGCTATCTCACCAATGGTCTTTTCAAGTTTAATGTAATGGCTAAACGCCAAGTTGTTGAGCAAGCTTCTGGTAATAAAATTGAAGGTTCTTCTTACTTGCTTGAGTGTTTTAATTTATGGCATTGTAGACTTGGACATGCAAATAAAAATGCTATAAAGAGATTGGTAAATTTAAATTTACTTAAGGAAATGGAATTCAACGATAAAAACAAATGTGAAATTTGTGTTGAAGCGAAAATGACAAAACCTCCATTTCCAAGTGTTGAAAGAAATACTAAACCCCTGGATTTAATTCATACTGATGTATGTGATTTTAGATCTTTGCAAACTCGGGGTGGTAAAAAGTATTTTATTACTTTTATTGATGATAGCACTCGTTATTGCTATCTTTATTTGTTGAGAAGCAAAGATGAAGCTATTGAAGCTTTTAAAAACTTCAAGCTTGAGGCTGAAACTCAATTGAATAGCCGAATTAAGGTTATTCCGAGTGATCGAGGAGGAGAATATGTTGCTCCATTTGCTGAATTGTGTGCCGAATCCGGAATAATTCATCAAACTACAGCGCCATATTCACCACAGTCCAATGGTGTTGCGGAACGCAAGAACCGTACGCTAAAGGATATGATGAATGCCTTGTTGATTAGTTCAGGGTTACCCCAGAACTTGTGGGGGGAAGCTGTTTTAACAGCTAATTATATTTTAAATAAAATACCTCACAAAGATAAGGAAGTAACACCTTACGAGTTATGGAAAGGTAGAAAACCTTCTTTCAAATATCTCAAAGTGTGGGGGTGTTTGGCTAAAGTTGAGGTGCCACCTCCTAAACAAGTTACAACGGCCCCAAAACAGTTGATTGTATCTTTATAGGGTATGCCCTCAACAGTAGCGCGTATCGTTTCCTGGTACATAAGTCAGAAATATCTGGTATAAGTGAAGGAACGATAATTGAATCAAAAAACGCCGTGTTTTTTGAAGAAATATATCCTTACAAGGATAAAGTGGAATGTTCAAATAAAAGAACGTTTGATGAAGCTACGAGTTCTGATCAGCCGAAGCAAACTGACAAGGGAAGTATTTCTCCTGAACCAGTTGAACTTCGTCGTAGCCATAGGGCCAAAGTCGCTAAAACTTTTGGTCCAGATTTCGTCACTTTTATGTTAGATAACGAGCCAAGAACTGTGAGTGAAGCTCTGGCTCGACCAGATGCTGCGTTATGGCAAGAAGCCATAAACAGTGAGTTAGAATCCATTATGCAGAATCGCACTTGGGTTCTTACTGATCTACCGAAAGGTTGTAAACCCTTAGGATGCCGTTGGGTCCTTAAAAGAAAGTATAAAGCCGATGGATCGATCGATAAATACAAGGCTCGCCTTGTAGTTCAGGGCTTTAGACAAAAGGAAGGAGATAATTATTTTGATACTTATTCTCCAGTGTCTAGAATCACCTCCATTCGAGTGTTTCTCTCGATTGCTGCACTTTACAATCTTGAGATACATCAAATGGATGTTAAGACTGCATTCTTAAATGGTGATCTAGATGAAGAGATTTATATGAATCAACCAGAAGGCTTTGTTGTTCAAGGACAAGAGCATAAAGTCTGCAAACTGGTTAAATCTCTGTATGGTCTGAAGCAAGCGCCTAAGCAGTGGCACTTGAAGTTTGATAATGTGATGTTGTCAAACGGGTTCAAGTACAATGAATGTGATAAATGCGTTTACTACAAGGGAATAACAGACAATTTTGTTATAGTTTGCTTGTATGTAGATGACATGTTGATCATGGGTAGTGACTTGAATATGATTAATCAGACCAAGAACATGTTAAAAAGGAACTTTGACATGAAAGACATGGGTGTAGCCGATGTCATATTAGGGATAAAAATCATAAGACATCCCGAAGGGATTGTTCTTTCTCAGTCTCATTACATTGAGAAAGTGTTAAGTAAATTCAACGCTTATGATAGTCGTCCGGCAAAGACGCCTATGAATCCCTGTGAAAAGTTGAAAGTAAACAGAGGTGAATCTGTTGCTCAAGAAGAGTATGCAAGAATCATTGGTAGTCTAATGTACTTGACTAATTGTACTCGCCCGGATCTTGCATATTCGGTTAACAAATTGAGTAGATATACTAGCAATCCAAGTCGTGAGCATTGGAAGGCTATTATGAGAGTCTTGAGATATCTGAGATATACTCAAGAGTTGGGGTTACATTACACGAGATATCCTCCTGTTCTTGAAGGGTACTCTGATGCCGATTGGATATCAGAGAAAAGTGATTCATTATCCACAAGTGGTTATGTATTCATGATTGCGGGAGGGGTTGTGTCTTGGAAGTCACAAAAACAAACGTGTATAGCCCGATCCACCATGGAATCTGAATTCATAGCTTTAGATAAAGCTGGTGAAGAAGCCGAATGGCTTCGAATTTCCTCGAGGAAATTCCATGTTGGAAGAAACCTGTGCCAACAGTAATGATACACTGTGATAGTCAAGCAGCTATTGGCAGGGCACAAAATGAGATGTATAATGGTAAGTCGAGACATATCCGTCGTCGACATCATACCGTTATGCAATTGATCTCTAGTGGGGTGATTTCTCTAACTTATGTGAAGTCTGGAGATAACCTAGCGGATCCGTTAACAAAAGCTATCAACAGAGATCAATTTTGCAAATTGCGAGAGGGAATGGGGTTAAAACCCACACCTAAAGAATGATTACATTTGTAACCCAACCATGATGCGTGGAGATCCCACAAACTTGGTTCAAAGGGACAACTAAGATGTATGATTTCAAATGTGAAAACACTTTCGAAGAATAATCTTCATCCTTTCCCTCAGAAGCAATGATGAAGTGTTTGATGCCTGTCTGTGGTAGAGGTTGAGTTTAATGACTCTTAATGATTCTGGAACTGTGTGTTCATATAAGTATGACAGGATACTTGGTTGAATCACCTATATAAGTAGAAGTGTGGCCGCTTCAGTAGAGACTTATGAATCCAAAGGGGGTTTCCATGGCCTGGAATGGAACCAAACGTGAGAACGGACAAAGAGTCTGAAAAGTTACTGATTCTTTATTATTGGACTAGTATACGATGTGGGGGATAGTTCAAGAGTAAAATCACTACGCCGCCTGTATACTCGATAATATTGATATGGTTTAAGTTCAAAGCCAAAAACTACTTTAACCCGTGCAGTAACCTTTCTTTAAAGAAGGAGTCGGGGCATTTGCATCTGCATTGCATTCACTGCTGTTGTTATTTCCACTCATGTGGGGGATTGTTGGAAAAAGAGGGTTTTGAGCTCTTTTTGCGTAATGACGATATTTAATTTGGATTAATTAAATAGCGTATACGAATTCTACGTTTCGCGTAGATTGTCGTAGTGCATTTATTTTCTCAAAACCGTTGTCGGGTGAGTGAGAAATAAGTGGTCGAAATGGGTCATTGAATGCGGCTAGTTGAAACGCTTGTATTTAAATGGTTGTTAAAGGGTAGGTTAAAGTGGCGCGTCCCACATCGCTTAAGCAGTGGGAGTTAAATTAGTTTATATTGTTCTGCGTGTTAGAAACAATTAAACTAATACAGATTGATCAAGTGTGGGGGAAGCCCACACGCGCGCGCCCGTCTCGTCCCGTCCCGTCCCGTCCCGAGCCGAGCCGAGCCGAGCCGCGCCGCGCCGCGCCGTCGCCGTCGCCCGCGCCCGCGCCCGTGCCCGTGGACTTGGACTTGGACTTAGACTTGGATCTTGGATCTTGGATCTTGGGCTTTGGGTGGGCTTTGGGCCTGTCTAATTTTTTAGACAAAGTTTATTTGTCGAGCCCATGCGCCAAGCCCAGTCCTGGAAGCCCACTTTGATTTCAACAGTTGTTGAATACCATTTCAGCTGTTGAAAACCATTTGAATTCGAGTTGAAACCGCCCCATCAATACCGTCGGCGGTTTCGTCTCGTCCAACGCCTATAAATGGCAGCATCAGGCAGCTTAGGCAACACACCATCTTCTACACATTCTTCTGCATAAGCTTCTTCTTCCTCCTCCCGACTCCCTCACTCTCTTTGTTCTGTTCGCCTGCCGTCGACGTTTGCGGTGCTGCTACGTCGAGGCGTTTCGTCGTTTTACCTTTGGGGACGTTCTGCCATTGCCGGAGCATTACCGGGGCATAAACGTCTTGCGGGAAGAGATTCTATCTCGACTCGACGTTTCTGTATTGCTGCCTCCGTCCATTCCTAACAATTTTTGCTACTTGTAGAATGTAAAAGAATTCCATTCAATGTTTGGTAGCATATAATTCAATTTCCCACCAACAAGAAGAAAAGAGAAGCTAAATCTTAGGCCCATCGTATTTGCTCTCAACAAAAATATTTTTGGAAAAAAAAAATTATTACTCCATCCTTCCCGCCAGAAGTGTCCCATTTTGACTTTTGACTCTGTTCATCGATCAACTTTGACCTAATGTTATCGTAAGTATATAAGAAAAAAAATATATTCAAGTTTAGTCTCATTAGATTCGTCTAATCATGTAGTTTTAGAATATACATTTTACATAATTTTCGCATATACATTTTAAGATACTAAATGTTAAACAAATGCATTGGACGACGTGTTCAAAAGTTTTTTAAAATATCAATGCAAGATTGTGGATTCATAAGTAATCTTTACTATTTTTATTAGTTTTTTTAGGTGAATACCAGGGTATCTCCAGGCCACATTGGTAAAGACTAATCTCTCGAGAATCTGGTTGGCATTGAAGAGTTGTCTCTCCCAAAGCTGAATTTTGCATACACAAAGGCTCGAACCCGAGACTTTGCTTAAGCTACTAGAGCCCCATACGACTCAGGTCAACTGCGTTTGGTACTATTTTTTAGTTTGAAGTTAAGGAGAATGAGGCACATATAAATTGGAATTTTTCTTAGTAAATGATAGGAGTATTTTGCTTAAAAAGTTGTAAGAGTATAGTATATTATAAAAATTACAAAAAAAAAAAGAAAAAAAAAAAGATGAATGGCTGGATGGCAAACCACCAACCAGTAGACCGAA
Source organism: Hygrophila difformis (assembly GCA_030278955.1). NCBI lineage: Eukaryota > Viridiplantae > Streptophyta > Magnoliopsida > Lamiales > Acanthaceae > Hygrophila > Hygrophila difformis. The sequence continues at coordinate 47,086,565 of JAOANR010000004.1, forward strand.
ATTAAGGAATTGTTTGCCATTCCATCTATTTTATTTTATTTTTTTTTTAATACAGAGAAAATAAAATAAAAATAAAAAAGAAAAAGAAAGATCAAACACAAAATGAAAAGCTAGAGTTCCCAGAACCACAACCTCAGCCAAAAGAAGAGGATTTGCAATCCTGAGAGCAAAATGGATTCAAAGCAGCAAATTTAACATTCCAATCAGTTCAATTCCTTCATGGGAAGTATATGGATAAAGGTCAAACCAGAATATTGTGCCAACGATATCAAAATTTTAATATAAAACCTAATCCCATTCCCATCTAAATTGGAACAGTCACCTTTAAATTTAATATAACAAAAATTAACTAAATAATAATAATAATATTGTGAAATATTCGCAGTTTCACCATTTATATCCGAAGAAAAAATAAGAAAATTGTGTGCAGGTGCCTGCACGCACTATGTATGTGATGTGAGGGTCTTGTGTGATGGATAGAATGGTATGTTTTGTGTAACCGAGTTGGAAGAAAAGTCCTCTGCAACAGTGGTGTTTTTAATAGCTGAATATGTACAAAGGGCTGAAAGAACTTGTAATATACTTCTACAAATAGGGCACTGTGATCTATTTCTTCGAGTACAAATGTACAATAATGTTTATTGAACCATATTTCTTACATCATCCTTGACTTTTTTTGTAACATCATCCTTCTCGATTTTTTAGCCGTCCGATAATCCACTAGTCCCTTAATTAATTAATAATACCCAATCTGATACTTCCTCTGTTATCATTTAAGTACTCCCTTTGCATAGCAGTAACTATTTATTGAGTAATTTTGATTTAAATTTTTAACATAGTTCTATAAGATAAAATATAATCAAGTGAGATCTTATTAGATTCGTCTAATCATGTAGTTTAGAATATCAATTTTTTATAATTTTTACTTGAAAACAATTTGAGTTATAAACATTTAAAAATGTGTCTTGAACTGCGTGCAATGCAGAAGTGTAGCATTTATATGAGAACAGAGTATATATAGTCCCAGCAACATTTAATCACAACAAAGTTGACTAATTGCATGCCTTAATTGAGGCTTAATGACAACCAAGTTGACTAATCTAATAGTATATATGTATTATATATTGCGAAGTCTAATTAATCCACTGTATGTATATTGGGGGACTGTTTCTTTCTATTTTTAAAAAATAAAAAAATAAAATGAAGAGGGGCTGATTTTGAACATTCATATAGGTGGAGAATCTTTTCTCCAAATTTTTTTTTGTTTTTAGTTGTATTTTTTTATTATGGTGCAAAATAATAATCTATTTGCATTCGAATGTAGGTTAATTAACTCGCTTGGAATCTGTAAGTAAGGAAGAGCTAGCTTTAATTTATCGCCTAATGTAATGTTGCCTCACTCAATCAAATTAATATAATTGGAATATATTTCCTCAAAAAAAATATAATTGGAATATAAATTCAAATACCTCATGGTACAAAGAAATATATATATATATATATATATGTATTTTGAAAAATATAACATAATAGTAGTCGGCAATACATGTGATTAGCTGATAGCCATAACATTAGTTTAGACGATCTTCAATCTGTACATATTTAGTGTGCAGGTTTTGTGTTATTTCTAAAAGGAATGAACAAACTTTGAGGCTTGCATAAAGTTTACAGTCTAAAAGGGAAGAAATAAGAATGGAACGTATTCAAAGTTCTTTTTTTTTTTTTTTTTTTTTTGGGAAAACTTGATATTTGAGTGTCGGGAAAATGATAATGGGGCACATATTCCACAAATTACAAAGTGACAAATGGATGAATAATTAAAGGAGCATGTCAGGTAGGAAATCGAACCACAACGATAAAATTGAAGAATTAGAGATTTAACTACTTGGCCTTGGCCATATACTCATCCCTGCAGGAACATATTCAAAGTTGTGAACTTGGCCAAAGTGATTAATAATTATACTGTATATTTATATTAAAATAAATTTAACGATATGTGATAATTTAATAATTAATATATGTATTTTTTATGATTTAGATAAACTATTCAAATATTATGAGTTTTTTTAAGAATAGAAATCAGGTATCAAAGGCAATAACAATAATCCACCGCGGCAATCCATCACAATTCAGACATAAATATTCCTTAAAGAAAGAAAAACAATTCAAATATTATAGCAAATTAAGAAAACATTTTGGTGGCCGAGGATGAAGCGCGAAGTAGCTGAACTTCGCAACAGTTTCGCCAATTTCTTTGTGAGCATATTGGTGTCCGAACCAATGTACGGGACCCACTTCTTTACTTTATAATTCCACAATCGGTCGAAAACATCCGCAACCTTCTCCTTCCCCTTCGGAGATCCTAACCGTTTCCACACTCCTGTCTTCTGAGCCGATGGCCGATCTCCAAGCCGATCGTGCACAGAACTTTTGCTAGACGATGGTTGCTCCCCCAATCGATCATGTACAGACCTATTCTGGTCAGGATGCACCATCACCATGTTGGCAACAGAGCGAGACGTCCGGCAGCGACAGCGGCGGCGGCGGGACACGACTCAGTCTCTCCTCTCTCTTGTTTTGTCCCTGCTCCTCTGTTTCTCTCCTTCTTTCCTTTTGATTTTGATTTCTAAGTTTGGTGGTTGTTCGGTGCCTCGAGTTTTGGGGATTGGAGGAATCGGTGTCTGTGGTGATGAAGTTGGGAAGGTGGAATGTTGACAAAAGCCACCTAACGCAATAATTCAAAAAAGTACAATAATGTAGCCGGTGGAAATTAAGGTCAAGTGACGAACGCAGTGACGTCACAAGGATTTAGAGGAAGATTGGAATCCGGGGCTGAAGTTTGAGGACATCCCCTCGGATGAAAGCATCTACGAGGAAGAATTAAGAAGTGACTCGGACTCATATTCAGATGGATCTTCAACCAAATCTGACTGAAGAAAACAGGATTGCTTTATTCAAGGGTTCTATTATTACAACCAAGTCAATATTTAAATTAAATTATAAGTCAACATTTGATGTAATGTCGTCATTATAATTTCTATATTTCAAATTTTCAATTTTTATAAATTTTTATATTTTTAAAATTTATTCACAGGCATTAAATAAAGATATTTCAGTAATTATATGTAAAAAATCGATATGCCATTATTTACTATGTATATCATCTATATGCCATGCATTATTTTAGTACTTGCGTATATTTGTAAAAAATCTCTATGGAAATTTACAAATATTTTTTAATATATTAAAATTAAATTTTTTTATACAATCTTGTTTATGTTTTTATTATATTAAAAATTATAGAAAATAATTATAATTATTAAGTGAATGGTAAAAATGATATTCTATCATAATTGGTTTAGAATAAACTAATGATTTCCGTAAAAAAGTATTTAAAAAAAGAATCGGGTGTATAAAAAGTTATTGTGAGTGCAAATAGATCTATCATTAAATAAGAAAGGAAAATCAAATTTTGTTTAATCTATTTTTTTAAGGAATGGTTCATTAATCTTTGTTTAACGGATTTGCATTTGACAGATAAACAAATAAAAAATCTGCTTTATTAGAAATTAAAAAACTATTTGATACAAATTCTACAAGTTGAAATTTTTTTCTGGAATGCCGATACCGATGAAGTTTTAACTTCCGAAACAAATAATATACTGATAATAGGGGAAAAAAATCTTATAATAATGAATAAATGAAGGCTGAACACGCTAAGTTATTACCTTTGTTTACCGTTGAGCAAAATAATGTTTATAATAAGATAATATTTGCAGTTGATAGTGGTTAAGGTGGATTTTTTTTATTTTTTATTTTTATAAATATGGTGGAACTGACAAGATATTTATCTGGAAACATTATGTTCAGCCCTTCATTATAGAGGTGATATCGTGCTTCCTGTAGCATCCAATGAAATAGTACCCCTACTCCTTCCAAGAGGTATGAAAACATACTCTGGATTTAGTATTCCATTAGATTGTGATTAGAATTCTACATGCATAAAAATTACCTGGAAAAATGATTTAACCTCTCTTCTCATGAACACAAAACTCGTTGTTTGAGACGAAGCCTTAGGGATGTGAGGTAAAGTTTCTTATTATGCTTTATATTTCTAAAATTTTGTTTGTTTTTATAAAATATCAAATTAAATAAAAATAATATTTTTAATACTTATGTTTATTGATCGATCAGATTTGTACCGGGCAAGCAACAAAGGCTAAAGATGGCGATTTAATATGATCTTTCTTTTAGTTTTAAAAATAATTGAATTATATAATCGTATACACTCTCTTTTGAATAATTGAATTATATTATCATATATAAAATCAATAGATATTTTTCTATTATTCAAAATACAAATTGTTTAACTTCTTCAAAAAAAATACAATTTATTATTACTTCATATATACTTCCTCAATTTTGAAAAGATTGCAACATTTGGTTAGTTGCAACAGTTCACACACACTTTAACTTAAAGTTTTATTATGGATATACAATTAAAATATTGCCAAGTGGGATCTTATTAGATTCGTCTCGTCTTGAAGTTTTTAAATATCGAACTTCTAAAATTTTTGCTTGTACCGAAGTTGAATTAATAATAATTTATAATGTGCATTAAACTGCGTGCGTTTTGGATCCATATCAAAAAAAAAAGGAGGAAATATTATACATGTAACATATACTCCCTCCGTATTTGAAAGATATTAACATTGACATAGTAAACACTATTCATTGAATAACTTTGATTCGGCTTTATATTTTCTCACAATGTTTCCGGTGGTAGTGCGAAACGGGGAGCGGGGCTTTCGGTGGCAGCGGAAAACGGAGAATAGCTTTGAACAGAAAGGGGCAAGGACCGAGAGGAGAACGGGTGTTGCTGATGAGGAGAACCGCCGGTCATTAATATGGCACAAGGATAAAGAAGACAGGACCAGCTACCGGAGGAGATTGTTTGGTGTGTTTATTGGGAATATTCCCACTGTAGTCACGAATGCACAAATCTTCCATGAAGTAGATAGGATGGCGAGAGTTAGGGACTGGTACTTCCCTAACAAAAGGTGGCCAGAAAATGGAACCAAGTTTGGTTTCTTCCGATTCAATCACAGATGGGAAGCGGAGGAGATTATTCGGAGGTGGAATAGGAAAGAGCGGGAAGGGAAACATTTGAGAGCCAACTGGGCTTATCCAAGCAATAAGAAACCAATTCGAAGGGAAGGGCCTCTGAGGGGCAGGAGGACTCCACCAAATGAGGGGGACGCATCGGGGAAGCAGGGTCCTGATAGCAGTGCATGGAGGGACGAACGCACATACGCTGAGGTGGTAAAGGATGGAGGGGCTAGTCGGGCAAGAAACCCTATCGGAAATGAAGAAGCAGTGGTAACATTACATGAAAATACTAAGGACATTGAATGGTTACAACGGTCGGCGATAGTGGAGATAAGGAACCTCGGTTCCCTGATCACGTTCCAAGACTGGCTATTTGGAAGAAAACATAACGATGCTGAGGTGAAGTACGGCGGGGGTCATACGTTTGTGGTGGTTTTCAAGGACTCGGAAGCAAGAAGCAGTTTTTTAGCCGATCAGGGCGACTTTCAGTTCGTCGAATGGAAGCACAAATGGGAGCCCAGAGCTATCATCAGAAAACAGTTGACATGGACATATTTATATGGACTACCTTTTTCTGCATGGAGTGAGGAGACCTTCAACCTCGTGGTGAAAGGATGGGGTAAGGTGATCTCTATAGACAGCGATACGAGGGAACACTCGAGGCTAGACCGAGCCCGTATATTGGTGGCATTGAATGATGATAGTCCAATACCAACGACTATAAAAGTTCAAACTGGAAAATCAGTCACCTCAATTCGTATAGTGGTTGACCTACGTGAAGAAGTGGTGGTACGGGAAGAACTTGGGCATGACGGTAATCTGAATTCCGGTGGGAATAAGGAGAGTCGGAGTGCCACATGATGCTCGCCGGTCAGGGTAGAAAGCGTGAAGTCCAGGCCCAAAATTTGTGGGGAAGAGGAACGGCCTCTGTTGAAAACATATGGGGAGTTGGAAAATTTGAATAAGGTGGCGGAAGCTACGAAAGGAAATGATGGAAGTGTAAAGGCGTGCTCAGGGAATATTCTCGAGAATGAAGAAAACATGAACGGTCGAGAGGAGACTTCCGCAGAGTCAGGTGGGCTGAATATTTGTGGGCCAAAGATTATTGAAGTAGTGGGGTCAGAAGGTAACAAAGATAGTGATAATGGACTCAACTCTAAAGGGTCGGGGGAGCTGATGGAATTTACGAACATCTGGGCAAAAACACAATGGCCAACAAAAACAATACGGATGATCTAGTGTGCAAATCTATAAGGTGCGACACGAACTCGGAAATTAGGGAAAGTGTTGAGAATGGGGAGGTTGGGTATATTGAGGACAAGACATTAGAGAGTAATCATAGTTTGGGTTCCCTATCGGAAACTGGAGAATTACAAGATCCGGAGGGAGGGCTGGTTAGAGAAGGCGGGGAAGAGAGGGTTAGGGGAGATACGAGTGTCGGAATTGGTGCCGGGCTTGGGACTGAAGGAATACAATGGGAGAGTTGCATACTGAGGGAGGAAGGGGAGAGCCAAGGGTATTGGGAGGTGCCAGAATTAAAGACCATTAAAGAAGCTATGGCCAAGGTGATGAAGGGTAGAATCAGTTTAAAAAGAAGAGGGCGGAAGCATGGAAGGAGCAAGGGTACCAAAGGAAAGGGTGGAACAATTACATGTCCAGTAGCCGATGAAGAAGAAAGGGCGTCGTTCGCACAGCTACAATTTTCCACTATAAGAGGTAAAGATGGTGTTAAGCTAATAGATCACTCGGAAGTGATTGCAATTTTAAATCTAGCAAGCAAATTGGGGCTAGGTCGTCTGGTGGGCAGGGTTGAGGCGGAGAATCGGATTCTGAAGGAAATGGGAGGGGTTTGAGGGTGTAGGTTCTGTTATAGTAGATGTGCGGGTTTACCAGTAAGATGAGAATTATAACATGTAATTTAAGGGGGTTGAATGGGGGTGTCCGGAAGAGAGCAGTCTCTTGTCTGTGTAAGAAAGTGAAGCCAATAATTTTGTGTTGTCAAGAGACAAAAATGGGGGTGATCAAAGATAGACTAGTAGGGCGGATATGGGGAACAGGTGGATACGAATACGAGTTTCAACCAGCCGTTGGGAATTCGGGTGGGCTTTTGGTGGTATGGGATGGAAGCTATAGTAATTTTAATGCAATGGAGAAAGGACATAACTTTATATGGTTAAAAGGCCTGGTCCGGGGAGCTCAATGAGTATTCAACTTGTTGTGTATGCACACTCCGAACAACCGCAGAGAGAGAGCAGAGCTATGGCGCTACATAACTGAAAAGTGTGACACCAATAATGGGGAGTTGTGGTGCTTCACCGGGGACTTCAACGCGGTGGTTAATGAGGGCGAGAGGATGGGGGTGAGCGAAGATATGGGTTCATCCAGAGATTTTAGAGAATTTATCGGCCAGACAGGACTCATAAATCTACCGATGGAAGGGGGCCATTTTACTTGGTTTGGAAGGGGCGGAAGGGCATATAGCAGATTGGATCGATTCCTAATTTCTCCAGATCTATTAAATTTGCTGGGCGACGTGGTGCAGCGTCGGGGGAATACAGTCATGTCTGACCACTATCCGGTGATCCTAGAGTGGGGGGAGAGGTCGTGGGGCCCCAAACCATTCCGGTTTTATGATTATTGGATGGAGGATAAAGGGTTCAACGATTTCGTTCGTGAAATTTGGGGAGAACCTGGTGATCAAGGCACCAACACAGGGAATGGGGGAATTTTTGTAAAACTCAGATTACTGAAAAGCAAGATCAAAGCTTGGGAAGGGTATGGGGCAGGAGAGTTGGGAAAAAAGTTGGAGAACCTTTCTACAGAAATCAGGGAGCTTGAAGACGGGTTTGAGGTGCCGGGAACAGCCGAAGAAAACCGGAAAATGTGGCTGGAAAAAAGATCTGACTTACACAAATTGTTAATGGCGGATGAACGTCGTTGGCTTCAGAAATCAAGAATCAAGTGGCTGAAAGAGGGGGATAAAAATTCTCGGTTCTTTCATACGGTGACAGCATTAAATAGACGAAGGAACCACATCGGAGTCTTGAAAAGAGGCGAGGTATTGGTGGAAGATCCAAGAGAGATAAAGGATTGGCCTTTGATTATTTCAGAAAAGCTTACACCAAAGACCAGGATGAGGTATTTTATGCGGATAATATAGGGTTACCAAAGTTATATGCGGATAAAAGGCAATGGCTGGAAAGGGAATTTTCGGAAGAGAAAGTGAGAGCGGCAGTATGGTGCTGTGACAACAATAAATCCCCGGGGCCGGATGGATTCAATCTAGGTTTCTATAAGAAATATTGGGAATACTTAAAAGAGGATGTCCTGCAGGTAGTCAAAAGGTTCGAAACCAGTGGTCGTTTACCTAAGGAGGCGGGTGGATCATTCATTGTCCTAATCCCCAAGGTGTCAAGCCCTATGGAATTTAGAGAGTTCCGTCCGATCTCTCTGGTTGGAAGTGTGTATAAAATCGTTGCCAAAATTTTGGCAACTCGATTACAAGCGGTGATGGATGGGATAGTTGGAAAAGCTCAAATGGCATTTGTAAAGGGACGTCAAATATTAGATGGCGCATTAATTGCTTCGGAAGTAATTCACTCTACTATGAAATCGGGAAACAGGGGGTTTGTTATTAAACTCGACTTAGCTAAAGCCTACGACAATGTGTCGTGGCCGAACCTGTTTCGGGTAATGGAAGCAATGGGGTTTGGGGAAAGATGGATAAGATGGCTAAAAGAGTGCATCACCAAAGCCACGGCAGCAGTTATAATAAATGGGTCCCCTACTAAGTTCTTCAAATTGCACAAGGGTATTCGTCAAGGTGACCCATTATCCCCATATATATTTCTCATGGTGGTAGAAATATTGAACAAGCTTATTGGCAAGGCGACAGAGCTGGGATTGCTGATGGGACTGAACTCAAGCGTGGATGGACGGGTTATTACGCATCTACAATACACAGATGACATTATCCTTTTTTGCAAAGGAGAATTAAATCAGGTAATCACCATCAAACGATTGCTACTGTGTTTGACACTAGCAACAGGGCTCCGGATTAACTATGGAAAAAGCAACATTGTGGGAATTAACTGTCCAATTGAAACGGTGGAGGAGGCAGCGGCTTTGTTGGGCTGTGGTGTGGGAAATTGGCCTCTAAAATATTTGGGAGTCCCGATAGGAGGAAGATGTAACAGCATAAGTATTTGGCAACCAATTTTGGAGAAAGTAGAGAAGAGGTTGGCGGGGTGGAGGGGAAGGATGCTATCTCAAGCGGGACGTTTGTGTTTGATTAAAGCGGTGATGAACAGCCTCCCTATATATTTCCTATCTATTTTTAAAGTTCCCAAAACTGTGGCGAATCGATTAGAACAACTCAAAAGGAGATTCTTCTGGAACGAATGGGATGGAGTGAGACGATTACATACAATAAGTTGGGAAAAGATATGTAGACATAAAGATATTGGCGGGTTGGGAATCTGGGAAACTCAACAACTTAATTCAGCACTTCTTTTCAAGTGGAAATGGAGATTCGGAAGGGAGTTAAGCCTTTGGAGAGAGGTGATCGACGCGAAATATTATGGAAGCAATACCCCTATTATTCCGGAGGCAAAGGTTGATCGAACAACATGGGGTAGAATTTGTGGTGCATGGGATGACTTGAAGTGGACAGACCATCGGAATGGTTTAATTATTCAGGTGGGGGATGGAGCTAAAACTCGGTTTTGGCATGATGAATGGGTGATGGAACAAAGGACATTGAGAGATCTATTCCCAAGGATTTATGCGCTTGCCACCAACAAAATAGGGGTGATAAAAGAGTTTGGTAAGTGGACGGGGTTCGAATGGGATTAAAATATCCTATTGAGAAGACAGCTATTTGACTGATATTGGATATTTGGAATTCCATGATGTTGGTACTAAAGGGAACACAGCTAAATAGATTCATGACAGATAGGGCTGTGTGGACGGGGGAGGCGAATGGATGCTTTACCACAAAATCTTGCTGGCACAGGGAGGACAGACAGGAGGATGATGACTGGAAAGTAGTTTGGAACTCAGTATGGAAAATGAAATGCCCAGAAAAAGTGAAGATGCTCGTATGGAGGGTGATCAACAAATCTTTACCCGTAAGACAGACTCTACTCAATAGGGGGTGTTTACCTGGTTCTAACGCACTGTGTGCATTTTGTGGGAAGGAACCAGAGACAGTGGATCATCTCTTCTGTCAGTGTGAATTCGCAGGGGTACTTTGGCAACAAGGAAGGATGTGGTTTGGAGTTGTTGGAATATGTCCTGGACGAGTAGAGGGTCTTTTTGCGTGGTGGTTGAGCGTAGATTTCAAAAGAGATTGGAGGGAGTGGTGGATATGTTCTGGCATGGCAATTTGTTGGACCATTTGGAAAAATCGAAATGAGCTGATTTTGTAAGGAAAACAACCAATGCTCGCGGCTACAATTGAAGATATCAAATGGCGCGTGAGCATGTGGTGGAAAGCATCGATGAGCGAGTCAGAAACAAATGTAAACGAGATAGAGATAGGCTTCCCTGAAGGGCTGACACAATGATCAGTAGTTAGGAAAAAAGTGATAAGGCGCGGACTAGTGTGGGTACGCCCGGAGAGGGGATGGTGGAAGATAAACACGGATGGATCATCCTTGGGGAACCCGAGGCCGGCTGGGACTGGAGGAGTGATTAGAAACGACAAGGGCGAAGTTATATACATCCTGTCAGATTTCATTGGGTACGCAGATTCCACGGAAGCGGAGGTGACGGCCATAAACCGGGTATGTAAGGCATTGATACGGGATCAAGGTTTTCCCTTATGTAAATTGTGTTTCGAATGTGATTCAAAGAACGTTGTTGGATGGTTAAAAGATCCTGGACTGATGCCATGGCACTTCAAAGAACTGTTGGGGCCTATTCTACAGGTTTTTCACCATGCAGGGGATGTAAATGTCCACCATGTGTTGAGGGAACGCAATGATGAAGCCGATAAATGGGCGAAAAGGGGTGCCGAGGGAGAAGAACCAAAGGAGGAATGGCTTTAATTCCAGCAGGGATGATCATAGGTTGACGAGGGGGTGCGAAGGATGAAGGTGGATCTGTGGTATGGAATTGAATTAGGGTGGCAGCAGTGGCGGTCTGAATGAAATTTTGAGGTTATGTGATCCTGCGTGGTAGAAGGCTGTATAGCAGTGGTGATGAGGGCAAGGCTGTGATGTGGAGTTATTATTTTCTTGGTTGTTTTTATTTTGTAAGTCTAACTGATGATGGAGTTAATATTTTCTTGGATATTTTAGATACACAGCGTTCATGTTGGTGCCACCCGGTGGTGAAGTAGCCTTTTGATTAAATCTTATTAGTCCTTGGTTATGGAAAGAACCGTAGGGGTGCTTGTGCCTTCCCTGTTTCTGAGTGGGTTGTAAAAAAAAAAGATTATTAAAAATATATATATATATATAATAAAAGAAAAGAAAAAGAGGAGAAAAGAAAAAAAAAAGAAAGAAAAAGAAAAGAGAAAGAGGATTTGTAGAGGTTTCGTTGTTGCTGCTGAGGACATATTTTGCAATTGATGTTTTTATTGATCAGGTTTGGAGGGCAATTAAGGATCCACTTTTTTCATGACTTAGGACGCTGCTGATCTGTTAGGAGGAAGCTGAGTTTGGCCATGTGGGTGGCTGCTGAGAGTGCTGATTATGCGGATCCGGAAGTTGCTAATATTTGACCATGTTGAAGGTTGCTGATCTTTATTGGTGCCGCTAGGAGCTGAAAAATTGTTGAGTCACTCAAGAGCAATAGGAGGTGGACAGGTTTACTTAGCCCATCAGGTTCTATTTCCCTTAAGCTTGTTTGGAAGTGTGATTATGTGAGCCTCATTGTGAAATTATAGTACTCGCTTAATCTTTCATGTTGAGCCTGCATTTATTTCAATTCAGTGTTTTGAAATCGAAAAGGGTACTAGGATGTTCTCTTTCGGCCTACACCTACATCTCCCTCACATTCTTTCAAATTTTATCTGCTCTCTCAACCCCCCGTACCTATTTCCTCGACCCTTAAACTGCTACATAGTTGCCCTGGTTTGCTTTGTTAGTTTCTGGCTTCTGGTCTTCGATGAACACCACATATCTCACTCGGCTGATGGGCACATTAGGGGTGCGGACAGATTTTGGTAAAGGGTGGTCATGTCTGTAGATTTGGGAGAGGGTAGACATATACGTGGATTTAATGCACTAAAAGCTAGAAAGGTAGTGTGATGACATGATATAAAAAAAAAAAAAAAAAAAAAGAGGAGTGGTATTGTTTGCTCATTCATCTGTTTGTGGTATGTGTTGAAGGCAAAGAATATTTTTGTTTGATAGTGATGAGTTGATTATGTAAATATTAAAAAAAAAAAAAATGAAGAAGAAGAAGGGAGATAAAGATAAAGAGAAAGAAAAAGCAATATGAGGAAGAAGATGTAGAGATGGGCGGTCAAGGATGGGATTATAGTAAATTTGGAATTGCTCAATCATTGTATTTTGTGGACTGTGGTGGTTCATTGTAGCCTTTTCTTTCAGCTGGTTGTTCTTCTCCTTGTCTATCCCCTTTCAGCTTCTACCCAGAAGACTGTCTTTTTAGCCTCTTGATAGACCTTGTTTTTTCTACCCCTTCCTAGTCCCTTTGTCTTTTTCGATGCATTGGATTGAAATACATTGCAGGGGAGATGTGATAACGGAGCAAGTTACGGAACTGTCAGGTTGTCATTTTTTCACGCGGAAGAGTTATTGTATACTGGGGATTTAGGAAGTGGACTCTTCGAGATAGGAATGCTTGATTATAGTGCTGATGATGAGGTTGAAGACGATGGGGATATTGGCAAAGGCATATGGATCTGTTTTCTGCTTTCATGTTGCGGACGCTGCTGCTCACGGTTTTGAGATCGAGATGTTGTCATCTCTGTTGAGGGAAGGATAATGTAGTTGTTTATGCTGCAAGCTTTTGGTTTTGGAGGTTCAGTTTTCTTGAAAGTTGTTCTCCTTAGTCGCTATTATTGAGTCCGGTTGAGTTCTTGGTCATTTCGAAATACTTATTCTTCAGACTATGGGCTTTGTGGGATGTACCAAAACTTTTCGGTTCTGAATGGAATATGATACCATTTTTCTTTTCCTCAAAAAAAAAACTTTGATTCGACTTTTTAATACAGTTATATAAGATAAAACATAGTCAAGTGAGATCTTGTTAAATTCGTCTAATCACATAATTTTATAATATGAAATTTTTATAATTTTTTATTTTATAAAATTTGAGATATTACTCTTTAAAAATGTGTATTGAATTACGTGAAAATATGAAATGTTAGAATTATTTGAATACGGAGGAACTACGTAATTATATACTTATAATATAATTATATACATCTGAGTTTCGACGGTAGTTGTTAAAATGAATTGAAAATGGGCAAATCTAAATTTGTAGGGTTCTCCTAACCTACAATACTATTGACTTTGCCATTTTCCATTACCAGATAAATCTATTTTAATTAATTACGTTAGCAAAGCCTACCAACCTATGTCTTTTTATTCGATTTCTTTTTTTATAAGCGACACTGCGAGAGAATAAAGTTGTTTTTTTTAAGGATAAAATAATAATAATATATTCGTTTTCTTCTCATATTGTGTAATATTATATATAAATTTGGTTAAATTATTTAATTCAATCTGGGAATTAAATTTTCTGCGCAAAAGGTTCACCACACATTAACGTAACGCACGTGCAAAACTACCTGTTTTAAAGTAGTATTTGATAGTGTTACAATTATTGTTGGTATTTTTTAAATGATTGGTTGATTATGTTTGATCATTGGAATCTATTTTCTAGATGGCTCACACTACTCACAACTAACTGCTTCTCCTAATTCGATCTTCTCTATATTAATTATTATATTGGCCTATTTGCAAAAAAGTTATTTTGAATCAGCTTATTTTAGAAAAGAAAAAATTAAAAGATACAAAATAACTTAAAATAGTGTTCCATCAATTCATTTTGAATACGCTAGGTCTAGTAGCATTTTGATTTTAGGAGTAATATTATTTAGTCTCAAAACAGTTGTTTGATCTTAAAACGACTGATTTGACTAAAATAATACTACTCACATAATTAATTAACATGCTCATGCTCATACTTATTTAGGTAACTTGGAAATGCCCATGTTAAGTATAGAGGGTGTATTTAAATGTCTAATTTAAATTTACAAGTAAGTTCTTAATGCATTCATGCATCGTGCGTGTGTTTTTTTTTTCTTTTTTCTTTTCCCTTCCAGCAGACAATGCATTCATGTATGCCAAAATATGGATTCATCTTGTATAAAAATAATTTTTTAGTGAATTGCTTGAAAAATAAAATCCATGTATCATGTATGCGTGTTGGTGTGGTGTTGTTCAATTTTACGTTATTGTTGAAAAGAATTCAACAATCTAGTCAACCCTAAGTGCAAGAACAAGCGTTCATTAAATTAGCAAGCTACGCACATTTTCATCTACAAAGATAGCCGCGCCACAGAGTATCTTACACGCGAACCCATAAAATTACAATCAATTAACTTTGAAATTTAAATAATGAGGAATTCACTAGCTAGATTAAAAGTTTACAATAAAAAAAAAAAAAAAAAATGCGCACAAAAGAAATTACATATGGCATGTATAGGTTGTAGTTGTACTTATGCACCAAAAAAATAAGTAAATAAATAAATGAACCAAATTATATATTGATTAACACCGTCGCACTTGAAAATCGGAAGGTGTGTGTTTTCCCCATTTCTTTTTACACTGTTCGTTTAGGGTCTCTTCTGCACGCAGCTTTGATAGCTTTAACTTTTATTTCAAAATAAAAGCCCCTTTCTGTACACTAGCTTTTGGGAGCTTTTGGAAGCTTCTTTTTGGAAGGTACAAGAGGTAGCTTTTGGGCGCTTTCGGAAGCTACTTTCTAAATTTAATTAATTTCTCTTCAAATTATAATTTTTGGGCAGCTACAGCTATTAGGGGTGAAAACGGTACGGATACGGGCGGATAGTGCTCATCCCGTATCATATCCCATATTTTTTTGTCGAATATGGAATCGGATACGAATAGGTCGGATACAAATACGAATTCGAATATTTCGGGAAACGGATACGAGACGGATTCGGATTTTAACTCGGATAATCTTATAATTACTAAAATTAATTTTTTTTATAATTTTAAGTGAAATCGGAATATACTACTATCTAAGCTAAACTAAATTTTTAAATTTTCCAAGATCATTAGTTATTTCGTTCAGAATATCTAAATAACATAACTACAAGATGTTACATACTATACTACAGTTTTAATGCAAAGAACCTAATGATGTGGTTGAGTTGATTGATATGATTTGATTTAATAAATTACATATGGCTTTCAAGCTTTTGATTATTTATACATATAGTATTACTTATTTATTTTATAGTTAATATACTATATTATATTATACATATAAAAATATATATAAATTTTCGGATATTCGGATAGAAAATACGGATAATATCCGCATTATATTCGGATTTTTCGGATACGGGTGGATATTTACAATCCCATATCCTGTCCCATATCCGCCGGATATAAAAATTCGAATTCGGATTCGAATATAATCGAATACGGCGTCGGGTCGGGCGGATATTATCCGCCCCACTTTCACCCCTAACAGCTACTTGTACCGAACACTTATACAAAAACTGATAGCTAAAGCTCCCAACAGCTAAAGCTCCCTACAACTGCAGCTTGCAGCTACAGCTCGACGTGCAGAACGGACCCTTAAACTCTAGTTTTGTTCGTTAACCTTAAAGTATCCTCCGATCCTAATCCTAAGGTGTTTTTTTTTTTTTTTTGGGTGGGATGGGGGTGTGGGGTGGTAAGCCCCGTGCTGAGGTGTTTGAATACCATAAAATGAAATGTTCGATTTTGAATAATTAACTAATAAATAAACCGAGCATGATGACATTGATGAGCACTTTTTGGAAGCAGAAAGGAGAATCGTGATTCGTGACAAATGATGAAAGCTCATACACCAAAACAAGGGTTTATTAGAGATACCGCTCCTTTTATTTTCTTTACATTTTAAAAAGACCTCTATCCAAAAATCTTATAGTTTGGATCCTCTCATAATTGTGATTATGTGTTAACCAACATACTAAATACTATTTAGTAACCAAACTCTAGATGTATGGTAATAATTATATTATGAATGTGGTAACTATTATATCAAGTGTGATATGTGGTATAACCAAACTCTAGATGGATGGTAAAATAAAAATAAAAATATATGGTATCCAATATACTAAGAATGTGGTGACCAAACACAAGATGTGTGTTATTCAATAAACCGTGGATGTGGTAACTAAACTCTAGATGTGTGGTAACCAACATATATGGTATATGGTAAACCAAACATATTATATATGTGGTAACCAATATACCATGAATATGGTAACCCAATATGCCAAGTGTGGTATGTGGTATCCAAAATCTATATGTTGGTAACCCAAAATTAAAAAAAAAAAAAAAAAAAAAAAAAAAAAAAAAAAAAACTAAGAAGATTACCAAACATATTAGGGCCCTATCTTTAAAGGTTTCGAATAGGGGACCTTGACTCAAAAAATGTTCGGAAAATTATGGCCTGGACCCTTTTAAAAAATCTTTCTACTTTTTTAGGCCCCATTTCAATTTTATTACACTTTGCACCCTATCACATGTTTGACTTGGTTTACCACGTTATTTGTATGTGTCTTACCTAGATGCTATATGGTATTTACCAGGTTAATAGTATGTGGTTTACCATTATATTTGTATGTGTTTTACCATAGCTACCATATATTAGTACTTACCAAGTTACTGGTATGTGGTTTACCATAGATACCATATGGTATTTACCAAGTTTTTGCTATGTACTTTACCACAAATATCTTATGGTGTTTACCAAGTTATTCCACATATATCATATGGTATTTACCAAGTCTTGAAATGTGCTTTACCACAAATATCTTATGGTGTTTACCAGGTTATTGGTATGCGCTTTACCACAAATATCTTATGATGTTTACCAAGTTATTCCACATATACTATATGTGTTTTACCAAGTTTTTAGTATGTGCTTTACCACGATTATCTTATGATGTTTACCAAGTTATTGGATGTGCTTTACCAAGTTCTTGGTATATGATTTACCAAGTTATTACATAGGGCCTAAAACACAATATTTGAAACGAATGGGCTTTGACTCTTATAATAAAAATCCATTGATACCAGGCCCTAGTTTTCCCAAAAATGTTTGGATGGAGAGCTGAGAGCTCCATCCAAAACAAAGACATGATAAAATTTTGGAGAGCTCCCCCAAGACATGATAATGGAAAGATCCCCCAAAAACAAAGACAAACGGGCCCTAAATTGATAATGGGCCTATATTTTGTGACTTCAAAAAGCCCAACTAATGGACACCGCGAGTAGGAAAGTTCATGAAAATTTTGTGACCCCAAAAAGTTTACATATTTAAGGAGGTATTAGGAGTACATGTCATACAAATTACAAAGAGAATAATAGAAGGGAGGGATAGAAAGCATGGTGGGGAATGGAACCCACCACAACCTCAAGGTTGGAAGGCATCCTCAAGGATGGGCAAAATAATTGAAAATAGAACTGAATTAGAGTTTTTTTTTTTTTTTTTTTTCAAATTTCAATTTTTCCGTTTAGTTCAGTTTGATAAGTTGAAAACCTATACCAAAAAACCAAAATATTTAAATCAGACACTCTCAATGTATGCTACTACCTAAACAATCTCAATGAAAACGGTACGGATACGGTCGGATAGTGTCGGATACGGATATTATCCATATTTGTTTCGTCGAATTCGGTATCGAATACGGATGGGTCGGATACGAATACGGTTTCGGATATTTCGGATTACAGATACGGTACGGATACAGGACGGATATATGACGGATACGGATTCAATCGGATACAGATTATCGGATAATTTTTTATAATCTTTTTTGAAAATTTGATATTTTTTATAATTATTAAATAATAATATATTAATATATCCGGATATCCATATTTAAAATCCGGATAATATCCTATCAATTTTCGGATACGGTCGGATATTATCGGATACGGTCAGATATTTTCGAATACGAATACGAATGCGGATATTAAAATAAGGATTCGGATTCGGATACGGATATTGAAATATCCGGCCGGATAGTCAAAAACGGATTCGGGTTCGAATATAATCGGATACGGCATCGGATCGGTCGGATATTTACCGTACCGCTTTCACCCCTAATTACTTATTGTCACTTCAAGTTTTGTAACTATTGAAAATCTGACATTTTACTTTCATGAATAATATTGTAGACATTACAATATTCGTACGTCACCAACTTCATCCGCGGTTGGTTCTTTGGAATATGGGTAATTGGCGGGGTGTTTTCATCCATTCTGACGGATCAGTTCTTGGTAATGGAGGGCCGGAAAAATATATGATATGGTCCTTTTTCTTTGCCGAAAATTCAAAATAGTCCTTTATCTATTTTTCGCCCCTATTAGTCCTCTACGTTTACACATAATATCCAAAGTGGTCCTTTTTTCTCACTAATCTTGTAATTTAACTAATTATTTTCTTAATTATGACAACATGAGATGTTTAAAATTTAACTACATATATAACATGGAATATTAACGAAATAATAAATTTAATTAAAAAATAATTAAATTAAAAACTTTAATAGAATAATAATTTAATAATTAAATTTAAATAAAATAAAAATGTAATACAAATTAATGAAAATAAATATTTAAAATTAAAATTAATATATAAATCAAAATGGATTAATTAAAATATGAAATTAATTTAAAAATAAATTAATTAGATATCTAATAAATTCAAGAGTCAAATTTAATTAAAAATGTGCAAAGACCTTGTTATATTCGTCTCATGTTCTAGTTTTAAAATATCGAACTTCTAAAATTTTTACTCTACCGAACTTGAGTTATTAATAGTTTAAATGTACACTGAACTGCATAAAAGACCGATCCATAACGAGTTTTGAATTTGACTCTTGAATTTATTTGATATCTAATTAATTTATTTTCAAATTTAAATCATATTTAATTAATCAATTTCGGTATTTATTTATTAATTTTCAATTTATATAGTCATTTTAATTAATTTATATTAAAAATTTTATTTTATTTAAATTTAATTATTCAATTCAATATTATTCTATTAAAGTTTTATCAAATTAATTATTTTTAATTAGTTTTATTATTTCGTTAATATTTCATATTATATGTGTAGTCAAATTTTAAACATCTCATGATGTTAACAGAATTAATAAAATAATTAGATAAATTACAAGATTAATAAGAAAAAAAAGATTATTTTGGATATTATGTGTAAACATAGAGGACAATAGGGGCGAAAAATAGATAAAGGACTATTTTAGATTTTTTGGAAAGAAAAATGATCATATCATATATTTTTTCCAATGGAGGGCGTGATGGCTATGGCGCAGTGGTGCGAGATGCTGATGGTTTGTGGCTTAGTGGGGGTGTCGGGCTTTATTGGTCGGGCGTCGGTGCTCCACGCTGAGCTGAAGGGTATCTTGGAGGGTCATTTTGGCCAAAACTAAGGGCTTCACAGAGGCGGTAGTCCGGTGTGATTGTCGCCACGCCCTCAGCTTGATAAATGCACCGGCCAACACAAATCACTGGCTTTCAGCGTTGGTTGCTAAGATACATGATGTTCGTGAGTCCTTCTCCACATGTCGCCTGGAGCACATTTTGCAGGAAGGGAACGTGGTGGCAAATGGTCTCGCGAGGTTGGGAGCGCAGAGTGAGTTATTTTATATCACTTGGGCTTTTCCTCCGGATTTCATAAAGCCTCTTCTGGCGGCGGATGCAGCTGGGACCTGGTATTCGAGGCAATGATTTTTGCCGTGTGATTTTGTTTTTCTTGTTTGGCTTTTTTCATGTCTTCCTTTTCTTCTTTTGTATGCTTTTTTCCTAGCCTTTTCAGGCTGTCCAGCAAAAAAAAAACATTTACATTCTTATCAAAAATTTATTTTGATTATAAGAATGTGTACAAACTGGATTGGGCCGGAAAGACTTCACAAAGTATAAAAATGTTCCAATTGAAAAAACTTCAGTTCAAATCTTCAATCACCTTATTTTAGTTTTTCAAATATAGTGGTAAAATATTTGGAAATCGGAACTGCCAAGCCTGTCGCACGAAAAAAGAAAGAAAGAAAGGTATTCCACACACAATGTACATCTATATCAACAGAAATTATAAATCGTGTGTTAAATCGAAGTGAGTAAATAAAACAGAGAAAAAGAAACAAATGAAGGAAAATGAAGGAAATAGAGCAAGTCTGTATAGGAATGTGATCCAAATAACATTGAAGCTCAACTCTCCATGGGAAGAGAAGAGACGGAGAAGGCTCAAGCAGAGAGGAAATGATGATGTTTGATTTGCGCACAGATAAAATCTCAGGAATGTGATCCACAACGTATGAACCCACCGCGACCGCGAGTGTTAAAAACTTTAAATCAGCATTAGTCCATTACCACCATTCGATGAAAATTGAAAAGTGCGCTCCCAACCTCCAAGGAGAAACAGAATGGCGCTTCCTAACTTCTGCTCCCTAATCCCTATTTATTATGGGTCTATTTGACCAGCAGATTTGATAAATATATTTGAATAGTAGATTTGACCAGCAGATAGTAAATTTGCTCAAATTGAACATGCTGTCCAATCTACTCTTCCAAACAGAGCCTATATCCACATCGTCGGTCGCCCCTAATACTAATAGTGAGTGCAAAATAGTATGTGCTAATTGTCCACTTTGCCCTCGTCTCTAATCATCATTTTACAATAAAATGTTGCTTTATAGGGATATCATGAAGTAATAGAAGTGAATCTCCATTCGTACTTATCAATAAGTGTCGAGGAGGAGAAAAAATGTGTTCATGATATATTATTAAAGAGCATACACAAAAAAAAAAAATAAGTATGATTACTTACCGAAAACAGATGGAGCGCTTCATACCGTCCATTGTATAAAATACGCCAATGTTAACATGGATAGATCAATTTCCCTGTTTTAATAAAAAATCGTGCGTAAATTATAAATTTATTTTTCATAACAAACTTAATAATTTACTGTAGCATGTCAAAAAAACGAGCTATATTAAAAATTAAAAATTATTAGTACAAATTAATAATCTTGTTGGTCTTCATTAAACAAATGCTTCTTAAATAGAAATAGAAAGTAAATAAAAACAAAATAAAAAGGTGGAGTCTTTCAAGGGTCCGTTCTGCACGTCGAGTTGTAGCTGCGAGCTGCGGGCTGTAGCTGCGAGCTGTAGTTGTAGGGAGTTGAGAGCTGTGGGAGCTTTAGCTATCAGTTTTTACATAAATGTCCAGTACAAGTAGCTGTAACTGTAAAAAAAATATAATTTGAAGAGAAAAATTAATTAAATTTAAAAAGAAGCTTCTGAAAGCTCCCAAAAGCTACCTCTTGTAGCTTCTAAAAAGAAACTTTCAAATACTCCCAAAAGCTAGTGTACAGAACGGGGCTTTTGTTTTGAAATAAAAGTTAAAGCTACTAAAAGCTTCCAAAAGCTCCCAAAAGCTAGTGTACAGAACGGGGCTTTTGTTTTGAAATAAAAGTTAAAGCTACTAAAAGCTTCCAAAAGCTCCCAAAAGCAGCGTGCAGAAAGTCTAGAGAATGGTTGAAATTTAAAATAAAAAAAAAACAAGCGACTCAGCATTCAGTAAGGCAGAGCTAAAGAGCAGCCAAAATACCTAAAGAACATCCATAAATCCATCAAACCTTTTATGCTTTAAGGAATAGGTGAACGACAACTTGAGAACTCAAACACCTCTTTCAGAAGCTAAAAAGGGATGCAGGTAAACTCAAAATATACAGATCCAGGAGCTAACCTAGAAACTGCAGACTAGCATTCACTTCGGTACAGTGTTGGAGTATTTTTCAAGCATCATAAGAACCATAAAAACTGGATAGAGTGACCATCAACCAATCAATGCTTTAACTGATCCAGCCCGACCAATCCATTTTTAGAAACACTAACATTGAAATATTTGAACTTGAAGTTGTCCACCAAAGTCGATCTCAAGTTACTTAATAATTTGAAATTTTAAAAGTTGGGTAACTCAATTGAAGCTCAGCCCTATTTTTCATGTACATATTCTCGCAACAAATCTCAGTTTTCAAGGTTTTTTTGTTTTGCAAACCCATTAGTACTGCATCAGGAATTCAAATATTTGGCAACAAAAACCAAAGTAACAGAGAAATGAATGGAAATTATAATTAGTTAACACAAACACCTTGAGGCTCAAAGAATAGCAGATGCAACAAAATTTTGAAAATCTCCCGAGACAAAACTTAACAGTATGTCAAAATGAGCAAACAGCAAACAAGAAAAGCTGCTTTCAAGCCTTCAAAGACAACCACGCTGCAATTTGCAAGCCATTATATGACACATCTAGTCCAATTGATAAATATGAAAACACGTTTTACTCTTGGAACCAATCACAAGTTCAAAAGCAGAAAAGTTGGGGAAACGATCATATACTTGGGAGAAACTTGAACAAAAATATGATAACAATGATAAGAATGAATTGCCTTGAATGGACAGAGAACCCGCGCCAGCACTACCCCCAAATGCATTCATCAATCATAGCTAGCATTCAAGAACTTGAGAAGCTGATTTCGATTATTCTCCGCCATTTTGTCCTCCTTTGTTTTATCAACTTTTAACAGGATCTACAAAAGAGAGACCAGAAATAAATAAATAAAATAAGACCAATAGCTGCTGGGTTCAAAGAGCTCACTAAGAATATATGCTGTCAATCTACAAGTAAAAAAGTTTAGCAATGAAATACTGTTCATCAGGCTATCAAGTTGCATGGTATCACACACAGATTTTGGGCACAAGATGTCATCGTCTTTAAATTTAATCGCAGTAGTAGTGAAAAATTGACAGTCAACGGTCAATAATGCAATAGACCATAGTAACAAAGAAACAAGAACCTTAAAAAAAAATTTGAAAACACATTTAACTTAATGGCTTAACGGCTTAACCCAATGTCCACCATTCACAATACTCATCATTGAAAGCGTTTTCGAGACTTTAGAACATACTTATTCCCCAGGACAAGGTACTCAAACCACTCTAACAAAGCAAAACATAAATATCTATATATATCTAAACAGCTTAAAAAATGGATCCAAGAAACTTAAATGATTCTCAAATCTCATTAATGAGAAAATTTACTGAAAAGCTAAACAGGCCATCACGGTCCGGACTAACACTTGCAATTTACAAATCATGTCAAGCTAGAAAATTTACCTTTTTCCAAAATTTGTTTACAAAGCATACCAAAGGACCTACCTTCCATGGCATGGGCATAATGGTTGAGGTTTTCATTATGCTTGAGTTAAGTTTTTGTGACATACAACGATTGGATAAACCTCATAGACCAGATGAATCAGTCAAAGGACAGGGAAAAAAAAAAAAAAAAAAAAAAAGAGAGAGAGAGAGAGAGAGAGAGAGAGAAAAACACACACACACAATAGAGAAAAGGATGACAACACACCTTTTTCCCAGAAACTGCACTGCGACGAGCACTATCATCTTTATGCCTTCCCAAAAACTAGATGAGGAGAATATATTTAAAAACATTTCATCATTTCAAAGTCAATTCCATTAATTTTTTGCAGGTGAAACCAAATTCTGTTATAGTACAAACCTTGGAAAGCTGCACGGGGCCACTATCCTCTTCCTGTTGCTTCTGTATATAACTCACAATGACAGGAAAAGACCAAGCCAGACCAATGAAGACGCCATTCAGCATGTCACAGACACCAGCTCCAATTTCCAAGAGCCATTCATAAAAAGCAGAAAGTACTATAAGTGCCTTGTATTGAAGAATCATGTGCATAAACATGAAACTTGTATGAAATGACGCTACACCAACTTTGAAGCACAGTTAAGGTGTTTATAAGAACTAAATGAAGTGTGAAATCAGGAAGTCCCAGAATAACTGGTGTTGAATATGCATCTGTCCAAAGAGGAAATAGAAATCGGATTCCATATTATTTTTATTTTCCTGTAGCCTGGAACTATAAGTTTTGTGAATAATTCAAGTAATAGTGGTAATCTTGTCACTTACTTCTGGGCTCTATTTCAGTTAAACAACTTAGATACACTTGATCCACTAAGTGTTTAACAAGATAAAAGATCTCCCCCATTAACTTTAATTCTCAGCGAATTTACCAAATTGACATTAAGACGTTCCAATCATAAAATAAGTATTCACTGAGCAAACAAAACAAAGGTAAATGCCAAACAGAATATTGCGGTGTACCTCCTTCGCTTTATCTTTGTCACGTCTATGTTTATGGATTTTCACTTTATCTTTCTTCTGAAATGCAGTAGGACAGTCAATGAGCAATAGCGGAGAATATATCAAATTAAACAAGTGAATTGCTGCAAATAATAGTATGATCACCTTGTTTGATCTGGCACTCTGTTTATGCCTCTTTGAACGGTGAGATGCATGACGTTCAACATCTGAAGAGCTGAAATACCAAAAAAAAAAAGGCTATAATATTAATTCAAAGATAAAACCATGGGCAAGTGCCTGCATCTTATGGACACAAAAAGAAACAGATGGGTAAGCCAGAATAATATTTAGGAGGAGTAAACATCACAAACAGGTTGCCATGCAAACACGAAAATGTACCCATGCACAAGAAAACTAGAAAGCACTTCAGTGCTCTAAATAAAGATCAATGGTGTTACACGCTTACATAGCACTAGGCTCTCAAAGCAGAGAACATAATGCAACAGTTTGAAGGGTTTAATCACTAGAAACACCATGCAATGGCACAGGCTTTGCAGCGCAATGCCACACCATTCGCCATAAACAACTATGTGTGTTCCAAATCATGTACAAAGACCTTGCAGAAATACGCATCAAGCATATTATTATTGTCGCAATGTTGCCATACAATCAACATATGAAAAAAACTCTAGCTGCATAAGAGACATCCTATTTCAAGTACGTACACTTACAGTGAAAACTTGCCAGAAAGGTTAACTTATTATGCGTATGGACCTGTTTAAGGGTAGTCTTATTTTTGCATGCCTGGAAAGAATTCCTAAGTGGCTATGTGTCTGCTCCACAACCAGATTCACAGATAATGAAAATAAAACATTGAGGTTTCCTTTTCTTTTCATGGTTCTAAAACAGCATTGTACTCATTTTCTGTTGAGGTTGCAATATAGAATTAGCATCTCATAGTTGTAAATCCAATAAAGATTACCAGAAACTTTTCTAATAATTACATTATTTTATTAGCCAAACTAGGGAATCCAGTTAACAAAGATTCAAGTAAACGTGCAAAGATTTATTCAAACTCTCTTGCCTTAATTTCTAATCAGCTTTTTAAAAAAAAAAAAATTAAAAATTAAAATTAAAATTAAAAAAAAAAAAACATAATCCGTCAAATTAGGAATATAAACCCAGGAAATCATCACACCAACGATATAAAACAATGCAAACATCGATTCAAATCATAATTCAAGTTAGGTCAATTAACCAATTTTGAAAAAATAAACCACATCCAAAGTCCGGGGTCCATAAAAACAGAGGAATTCAAGAAAATGCAAGAACACGTCGCGAATGCAAAACCTGTAATCTTCGGATGAGGAGGAGGACGTGTAGCTTTCCGATGAAGACGAGGAATGGCGGCGGCGGCGGCGCTTCGTGTGAGAACGACTCTTTTTGTTGATTTTATGAGAGTCTTTGCTTACTTTTGTTTTCCGATTGTGACGACGGCGATGGCGGCGATCCTGGGATGAGTCGGAAGACGAACACGACGTCGCGGCCGACGACGACGAAGAGACCGCCATTGAAATTGTGTGTCGAATGACGATTGCAGCAGAGGCTAGGTTAAGACTTTGCACGTCTCAATTTCAAGTAGGGGTGCCAAATTTGCAGATTAGTATCCATATTTAAAGGTATTTTTAAAATAAAGTTTGAAAATTACTAGTACTCCTATTTCTTTATGACTCCGTCCCAATTCAAAAGTTTGGAAGGTGTTAGTGTGCAGGTGGCTGCACATGCAGCCATCATGTGTGTGGGATGTGAGAGATATGATGTGTGATGTATGAAATAGTGTATTTTGTATATTGGGAGACATCTGTTGTGTGATGCCAAAAATGTAATGCTCATATAAATATTATGTGATGCGAGATGCATTTTTTGTGATATCTGTACATAAAGGCCTTTGAAGGGGTTGTACCGTAACCGGATTGCAAAAATTTTATTTGATTTTCTTACATTGTTTACATTGTTCATTATTTAATTTTAACTTAATTTTATTATAAGATATATATTTTAAAAAAATTAATTGAGTTTGGTCTTATTAGATTCTGTTAACCAAGAATTTTTTATTCAATGTGGTTTGAAGATGGTTACAAGGATTGAGGAAAATACAGAGAAAAACTTAAGAAAGCAGTAAAGGGAATGAAAATTGCAGAATTGAAGAACACTGAAAAAATAACTTACAGAAAGAAAATGACAGGAAGTAAAATATGAAAAGTGCGATTTCCTCTGGGGAGTTCTGTCTTCTCGACTAAACTGTTGCCACTCATATTTATAGGCTCCCCAACCCTAAGGTGGCTGCATTGTCTTGAAGGTTATCGGATCTTCTCATGAGGAAACTCCTTGATCCACTCACTGTGATGGCGTCAATTATGGGTGATGCCTCCTTGATTCCTGCGTGTTTTCATGTCGCCAGCTCTTCACCACCATTTAGCCATCGGATAAATCCTGAACTAGATGGCGGCATCTCACCATTCGACATTATCCGGATAACTCATAAATTGGACCGGGCTTCTTGATTGGGCTTAGCTTAATGGGTCTTTGGATTGGGCCACTCGAAAAATGGATTGGGCTAAATTTACTGGGCCTAATTCGTTGGGCCTGAAATATTGGGTTAACAGATGCCCCTCGCGCAATTTGTCTGATTAGCATTTTAAGACAGATCTGCGCGTTTGAATCATCAGTCTGGCCCATTAAGCCCATCCCAAAACCCTAATTTTAGTTGGCTTCTATAAAAAGCCACCTCTTCCCCTTTAGTCAAAGTTTTTGGGCATTTTTTCAATTTTCCTCTTCTTTTCTTCCTCTCTTCTTCCTTTTCGCTGCCACCACCATAGGAGAAGCTCTCAAGCTTTGTCATTGTCGTGGGGAGCTACCTGAGGGAACGCCGTCGCTGCCGCGCCTCTTCGAGGAAGTCGCCCACCTGATCGGGTGCGAGGAGACTCGCATCGTCGTCCGGAGGCCGCCCCAAGCGCCGCCAACACCGCCATCCTGCGAGCGACCTCGGCCATCCTGAGTGACATCGCCGCTGCCAGCGTGAGTTGGGCGCCGCCAACCTCGAGCTCCGTGCTTGCCGCCAGCGTCGCCCCGGCCGCCAGTCCTCAAGCCTGCCGCCAGCATCGCCGGCCGCCAGCCCTCCAGCTGCCGCCAACTCCTGCACCAGCCGCCAGCCCTCCAGCCTCCAACTCCTGCGTCAGCCGCCAGCAGCTTCGTTGGCAGCCAGCTTGTAAGCGCCGCCACTGAGCCTGCCGCCAGCCGAAGGTCGCCGCCAGCCCCTGCGCCGCCAGGCTTCTCCTGCCGCAACCTGGTCCAGCCTCCAGCTCCTACACGGGCCGCCAGCCACTCAGCCGCCAGCACAGCCTCGGCCGCCAGCCATCCGGCCGCCACCCATTCCTGCGCCGCCAGCAGTTTCCCCAGGGCGCCACTCATGTCCATGGATCGGGTTAGTTCCCTGTTCTTGTTCTTCTTTGTTGGTGGCCGAAGACTTGTGAATTCATAGAATATGTGTTGGCCGAGACTTGTGAATGAGAGGCTAGAATTGGGTGTTAGAGATTGGCTATTTATGCATAGATGAATGTTTGAATTGCATATTGAACTCGTCTCTGATCCTTGACATTTGGAATTCGGCATCTTGTTTCTTGTCACTAGCTAGCAACACGGAGAATGTATGCATGACGTGGGTTGGATGTTAGTTGAATTTTTGGAATTGCATGCTCGGGTTGTTGGCATCTCTTGATTCTTCGAATTGCATCTTGAACATCAAATTGTATGTTGAACATGTTGTTCCCTTTGTCTCATTTGTACCTCGATTGTGCACCTTCCATGTTTGCTTGATGACTTAGAACTAGCCAAAATCATCTGCTTTCAGTCTTTTATTGGATGAGCATCCTTGAATTGCCTCTGACATAGGATTTTAGAATACCATGTCATGTCATGCTAACTGCTTGCTTGTTATTTGGTCCTTTGTTCGATTAAGTATCTCTCAAACACATTGCATTTTAACATAGAATTTAGCCGACGAAATGCCGGCCGCCAGCCCTCGGCCGCCAACTGCTCCGAGGCTGCCAACTGCTCCGGCCGCCAACACAGCCTCGGCCGCCAGCCATCCGGCCGCCACCCATTCTTGCGTCGCCACCTTGCACCGGCCGCCAACTACGTCCCAGCCGCTAACATCAGCTCGAGCCGCCAGGCACAGGTCCAAGTTTTCTCCGGCCGCCAGCTCCACTTCCAGGCCGCCAGCTCCATCTCAGGCCGCCAGCTCCATGCCGCCAGCCTCCTCTCCGGCAGCCAGCTTGAGGCCGCCAGTTCCTTCTTCGGTCACCAGTGTTGGGCTGCCATGTTCATCTGCTGGGGATGCCATAGGCCGCCAGCCACCACCTTCACAGGGACAGGCCGCCATCCCCTCGCCGGGCTTTGCTGCCTTGTCGTCTGGTGCTATGGCTTTTCAGGTTTGTTCCATCTCTTTGCCTGGTATGTTCACTCTTCTACTTGTGAGCTTCTTTTTGACTGATTTGTTCAAATTTGCAATAGGACATTGTCGCGAGGACTCCTCAGGCCGCCATTCTGGGTACCCAGGCCGCCACTCAAGCAGAGGCCGCCGGGCCATCCTCATCATCTCAGGCACCCCAGGCCACCACTCAGGTTTGCCAAGCTTACTGTGTGATTTGTATACTTGACCCGTCCTCTTCAGCCTTTGCTTCATATATGTTTCATAATAATGCAGATTGTTCAGGGGTTACTCATTCCGGACTCTGATGATGAGGCCTATGATTTCGTTCGCACAGAGTCATAGCCTTTTTACGTCCTTTTCATCGCACGACTGCACATGAAGATGAGACCCGACAGTTTTTATCGTGCACATGTCCCATCACTCAGGCTGCATTCACTGGAGCCTTTGTTTCGCAGACGAGGTCTATCCGGTCTCATCAGTCTGGCACCACGGCTCCTAGATCTAAGAAGGCCAAGGCTCCCCGAACTGAAGAGAATGACGATCAGAGTATTTTGGAGAGATATGTTTCTTGGGTTCGCCGGATGCAGAAGGGAGGACGTACAGCTGAATGGCGTAACTGGGGTATTGAGGATGCCATCATTCTTTCTACTCAGCCTGTAGTGATAGACCACCGCCTCATCTATTACATCATGGGCTTCTGGAACTCTAGTGTTAACGCTTTCCAGTTTCCTTGTGGCTTTGTGGGTCCCACGCTTCTTGATGTTGTCATGATCACAGGACTTCGGGTTAATGGTTCAGAGTTGACACAGTCGGCTTCAGACGATCGTGCTCTTAGTGACTCGATTTGTCCTTCGGGCAAGGAAACTAAGCAGTATGCGGCATACATTGATTACAATATGACGTCTGAGAGTTCTCCCTGTACATTGGATGAGCACGTGGCCTTCCTGATGCTATGGTTTAGCCGATTCATTATCTGTTCGAGGGCTCGGGCTGTCTTGCGTTCCGCTCTTTCACTCGTGTGGGCTATTATGAGTGATCTTCCTCGGGCCACTGGTTCTTATTTTCTTGGCACCCTGTTCACTGGTATGGCCAAGATTTCTGATATGTTGGGTAGTGGGCGAGATCCCACTAATTCAGCCTCTGGGCCGTTATGGTTTCTACAGCTTTGGATTCAGCTGTACTTTCCTCAGCTTTTTACTGGTGTGCCTCGTCCTGGTCCGAAGGATGTTGCTGACGGTGACCCACTAGGCCTGTTACTAGCTGCTGCTTCTGTGAAGATTAGTAGGGACGGTCTTTTGCAGCGGGACAGTCTTGAGATTATTCGATTTTTTCTTCATCACAGGCCATCTTATCAGGACTTATACGTGTACGCCCCTATAGGACGGTTGTTGTCTGAGCTTGTGTGCAGGCCTGATCAGCCACGAGGTCTTCATGGAGAGTCCACTTGGAACGTTAGTATGAAGCCTCATATGCTTCTGAGTGGGCTAAAGAGGAAGGATCAGTATAATCCTATCGTAGCCGAGCCATATTGCCCTCATTTGCTCGCTCGTCAGTTCGGTTGTCATCTCGGACTTCCTCGCAGTGTGGAGTGGCCGGTTTCTATTAGGAGTAAGAGGATGACGGTCCCTGATATCCAGGCGGTGGTTGATCTCTCGTCCCATCTGACGTTGTCTACTTATCTTCATTTTACTCCGACGGGGACGCTTGCTGCTGGTTTCATGGCATGGTGGACACCTTATATCACTTCTATCTTGCCGTCCTATGACCAGATTACAGCCCTCTTTGGGGAGTTGCAGCGCCGCTCAGCTCCTTCGAAGCAGCCTAGTGTAGCTACTCCTGCCTCTTGTCGTACCCCGACGTCAAAGCCTGTTGCGACTTCCACGTCTCGCAAGCGTCTAAGAGGTGTGTACCCTTCGTCCATATGTCTTTCATACATTGTCTCTTGGTCTTTTAATGTTTCTCTTTTCTTCAGCTGATGACCATGATAGTGAGGATGAAGAGGGCGATGCCCCGAATGAGGAGTCTGCGAGCTCTGATGAGTCTACTGATGAGGATTACACTTCGCATTCTGATGAGGATGGGACTTCCGGTTCTAGTGAGGAGGAGTCGGGTTCAGGTGATGGTGATGAGGATCTGTAGATGATAATGGTGATCTTAGGGTGGCGGATCATGCTGAGGATAGTATTACCGGGGATGATAGCTATATGGCGGACCTTCACGAGGTGACGACGATCGTTGATGAGCATATGAACAGTGCGATTGCTAGGAGTGAGTCATATGATGACATGTTGGCTCGTGCTGACTATATCATCCTCCACGGGGATGATCCTAAGTACGAGACCAAGGCCATGGTGACGGATGCTACTCACCCTGCTTCCATTCATCAGGTACCTTTCGCCACTTTGGACTCTTTGTTCAATTCTTGTTTTGGCTAAGCCTCAACATCTTTCCTTTCTGCTTAGGATCCATCTTCTTTTCATGCTGGCGACCATGTCTCTACGGTTGGCTCCGTTACTCCTGAGTTGACTTCTCAGGTAGCTGATCCTTTGGCGACCTCTTAGGTATCCCTTTAGTTGTTTTCTCTTGCTCTTATCTTTCAAGATTCGCTCTAAGTGTTGTCTTCCTCTAGACTCCTACGGATCAGGAAGATCACTCCACTGCTGATGCTTCAGTCGATTTGACTGTACCGCCTACTCAGACAGACCGCTCTGTGACTGACATTTCAGCTCTCTCAGCTGATTTGACTGCGCCACCTCCTCAGGTATACTTCATTTCATCTCTTGTCGTGATAAAACTTTTGTAGTATTCTAACATAGTTTGCCTCCAGGTACCTAAGGACCCTCCTCCAGGCCTTGTGGCCTCTCTTCCAGACTCGGGCACTCGTGCTGCCATAGCCCCATCATGTGAGGCGTTTGACCGTCTCTTTTCCACCCAGACCGGTCCACTATCAGCCGAGGTGGTCTCAGGACTCTATGACATTCTTGATGATGTTAGCTCAGTCCCTGCCTTCATTGAGGACGCCAGCTTCTCGGATTTTTCAGAGCTCATTTCTGACTTGTCCCTTGCTTATCCTCTCTATAGCAGTACAACAGATCAGTCTGCTCAGGACTTGACACTTATTGATGATCTCGAGGCGCGGCACCGCGAGATTCGTTCCCAGCTAGAGGTTATACTTCCCCAGCACGATCAGGCTTTTATGGTTCTTAGGAGTGAGGAGAGTAGGCAGTCACAGTTAGAGAGTATTGTTGCCCAGGTGAAGCGCGAGATAGAGAAGCAGAAAGAAGTATTGCAGAGGCGGAGCGTATATCAGAGAGCAGAGCTGTATCGCAGATGGAGCTACCGTTGAGCTTGTTATACTTGAGGCTGAGCAGCTCAAGTTGTCTGATCGAGTTACCGCTTTGCGCGCTGATCATGATCGTTTAGTTGCAGATGATCGTGATTTATCAGTTGAGTTATCGAGAGCCCGTCGACCTCTTCTATCAGCTCGTGCTCGAGTTTCTACTGCAGCACTTCGTCGTCTCACCGACACTTTCGGGCATGCGCGTGATCAGTGGGCTGTCATGCGTCGTCGCCTACTAGGTGATGAGACGCTACCTCCCCCGAGTAGTTAGCACTGCTTTAGCTTTTGTGACTTTATTCAGTACTTTATTTTGGGTCAGCTCATCGACCTTGTGATGAGCACTTCAGTACTCATGTTTGCCGTTTTTGCTACTTCTTTGGCCAACTATGTGATTGGCCACTCATGATGCACTTATGTTATTTATTATGACTCCCAAACTGATGGATAGAACATCTTGAGATATTTTGCATTTATACTCTGTTTGTGTTCTTGACCATCGATGTCCATTAACTTGTATGCACCATTGAGTAGTCTTTGTGTTACAATGAATGGTCCTTCCCAATTTGGGGACCACTTCCCCGTCTCATTAGCATGCACTCCTAACGGTAGGATCACTTTCCACACTAGATCCCCTTCGCTGAAGGTCTTGCTTCGAACCTTTTTATCATAATGCTTTGCCATTCTAGTTTTTTTACGACGGATGCTTTCCAAGGCCATGAGCTTGTCACCATCAGCTGTCTCTAACTCTTGCAACATGGCTTCTTCATACTTAGATAAGTCTAAGTGATGCTGCTGAGCCACCCTTAGAGAAGGAACTGTTATTTCCAAAGGCAAAACAGCGTCATGACCATATGTCAAGTAGTATGGCATAAAACCTGTAGCTGTGGACTTAGAGTTTCTATAAGCCCATAGGACCTCTGATAAGGTCTCATGCCATTTTCTAGGTTTTTCGCCTACCGTCTTTTTGATCATACTTATTAGGATCTTATTGGTGGCTTCAGCCTGACCATTTGCTTGGGGATAGTATGGAGTGGAATGATAGATGCGGATCCCAAACTGTTTGGCAAAAGCTATAAACTTTTCACCAGTGAACACCGTACCTTGATCGACAGTGATTGTCTGAGGGATTCCAAACCGATGTATCAACTCAGTCACAAATTTAATTACATCGCCTTGATCGATTTTCTTCATTGGCCATGCTTCCACCCATTTAGTAAAGTAATCAGTGGCCACAAGTATAAATGAATGATTCTTAGATGATGGCGGATGAATCTTCCCAATAATGTCCATCCCCCAGCCACGAAATGGCCAAGGCTTAATGACTGTGTGTAATTCTTCCGCCGGTACCCTTTGAATTGGGCCGTGCTTTTGGCAAGCCTCACAACCGCGAGCATACGTGATACAGTCTTCCATGATGGTTGGCCAGAAGTATCCATGACGGTGGATGCTCCACCTCATGCTCGGCCCTGCCCGATGAGAGCCGCATATCCCCTCATGGACTTCTCCCATTACCAACTTAGCGTCCTCGGGGCCTATACACTTGAGCAACAATCCATCAACCGCCCTTCGGAATAGTTCACCATTGACCAGCACGTACCGCAAAGCTTTTACCTTTAGCGAGTTATCTCCCCCAGATGACGGGTTCTCGAGGTACTGTATGATCTCAGTTCCACTCTCTTGTTAGTCCTCAGGTTCACTTGTGATGGCGGCAATGTGTGGTGCCCCCCTAGGGCGACAAGACTGCCAGCCTGAAGCAAGTTGAGCAGCCTCGTTGGCCTCTTGATTTTGGCTTCTAGGCACATGTGTGATGGTAGCGTCCGAAAATTTGCCCAATAGCTCTATTACTGTCTCATAGCACTTAATCAATCTGGGACTCTTGCATTCATACTCTCCTGTTAACTGCTTCATGATGACTTGGGAGTCTCCAAAAATTGTAATGGATTTTGCACCCTTCAACAATGCAGTTTCGAGGCCAAATATCAAAGCTTCGTATTCTGCTTGATTGTTGGTGGTGCCAGGCTCTAACTCCCGAGCAAGCTTCCAATGTTCCCCAAGAGGACTAGTGATTGTAATGCCGGCCCCCGAGCTGCTGCTTGCACAAGATCCATCAAAGGTTAGTTCCCAAGGTTCGAATCCCATAAAGGACGCTTCTTTGGGATCCTCTGGCAAAACCAACGAAGGGTGTTGAGCTAAGAAGTCCGCTAAAGCTTGTCCCTTGACTGCCTTTTGGGGGACGTATACAAGGGTAAACGGACTGATCTTCATAGCCCACTTAGCTTGTCTTCCTTTTAAAGCTGGCTTGTGCAAAAGTGTCTTTACCAAGTCAAAGGGAGCTACTATATGGACTGTTCTTGGCAGCATGTAGTGTTCCAACTTGTTGCAGGAGTATACTGAGGCGTAGCACAACTTTTCTAATGCGGTGTATCTTACTTCTGGCCCTTGCAAAGTCTTGCTAAGGTAATAGATAGCCCTCTCCTTGCCTCCTTCATCATCCTGTGCAAGCAAGCATCCGATAGACTCCTCGGCGGCCGATACATATAGTTTCAAAGGTACTCCAAGTCTTGGCAGCACTAATACTGGAGGATTGACCAATGCTCTTTTTATTTCCTCAAATGTTGCTTGATGCTCAGTCGTCCATACGAACTTCTCGTTCTTTCTTCCTTTAAGTAAGGTAGTGAACGCTTTCATCTTGCCTGCAGCATTGGCAATGAATCTCCTTAAGAAATTGATTTTACCCATCAATGATTGCAGTTCTTTGAGATTGGTTGGTGCACGAGCCTCCAAGATGGCTTTAGCTTTATTTTGGTCTACCTCAATGCCCCTCTCATGCACCAGGAAACCTAAGAAGTTCCCTGCCGCCACTCCAAAGGCACACTTAGCTTGATTAATTTTCAATCCATGCTGCCTCATTCGGATGAAGGCACCTTCGAGGTGAGTCAAGTGTTGGCCAAATTCACATGATTTTACCACTATGTCATCAATGTACACTTCAAGTGTACGACCGATTAAATCATGAAAAATCATGTTCATGGCCCTTTGGTATGTTGCCCCAGCATTTTTCAACCCAAAGGGCATGACTACCCATTCAAAAATGCCGACTGGCCCTGGGCAACGAAAAGATGTTTTATGTACATCATTTTCAGAAATGAAGATTTGGTTGTATCCAGAATAACCATCCATTAAAGATAAAAACTTGTGGCCGGCGGCCGCATCAACAAGCATATCGGCCATAGGCATTACATATTCATCCTTGGGTGTTGCCAAGTTTAAGTTCCTAAAGTCTATACATATTCTCAATTGACCATTCTTCTTTACAACAGGTACAATGTTTGCAAGCCATTCTACATAACGACAAGTTCTAACGTAACCTGCTTTAAGAAGCTTCTCAATCTCGGCCTTTATTTTTGGGATGGTGTCTGGATCGAACCGTCTTGGCGGCTGCTTATGAGGTCTGAACTCTGGATGAGTTGGTAACTTGTGTTCCACTAGCTCCCTTGATAGCTCTAGCATGTCTGTGTACTGCCATGCAAAGCAATCCTTATACTTATGAATCAGCTCCACTAGCTGGTGCCGCTCCTCCTCAGGCAACGATGCACTTATCTTGGTCAGCTTTGGCTCCACATCTGTCCCGAGGTTGATGTCTACAAGTGGTTCCTTGGCTTCCGGACCAGGCAACGTCCGCTTCACAGGAGATGGCCATTCAGATGGCCGAATGTCAGTGGGGTTTCTGGACTTGATTTCGGCACCCATCATTATTTCAGTGTTGGCGAGCCGCTGCAACAAGTCTTTATAAATGTCATAGCTGCTCATCATGAAGAGCTTGATTCTTTATGTCGGCTATCTGCAGGATGTAACTTGAAGCCGCTTGTTGTGAAGTCAATGGATTCCCGATCCATGTCCATACCAATTAAAGCTGATGCAGGTTGGATGTCTTCAAGGTAGAAGATCGCCTCATCATTGTTGGCATCCGGTCCTGCAAAGGGTTGAGGATCCGCCTCCACCAATTCTACCTGGTCACCATCCCAAATTAACAACTGCTGGTGGAGGGTGGATGGCACACATTGCGCCATGTGAATCCAGTCGCGCCCAAGCAATGCCGAGTAACACGTTTTAGATTTCACCACAAAGAAGGCGACCTTGATGGTCTTGGATCCAATAGTGACGTCCGCCGTTATGAATCCGGCAGGTTGGGTTGCTTCCCCTACGAAGCTGCACATTCTAACCCTTGTGGGGATCAGGTCTTTTTCACTCTTCCCAATCTTCCTTAGAGTTGACATCGGCATCACATTGGCTGCCGCTCCATTATCAACAAACACCCTGCTCACAGGACGCCCATCAATGTGAGCCTTGACATACAAGGGCTTCAGTTGCCTCGTCTGGGCAACCTCAGGTTTGGCAAACTGTGCCACAGCCAAATTTGAAACCTCATGTTGGCCGCCAAGTTCTTGCGTGGGAGGTGCATCCCTGGTTGGATGGGATAATTCCGCTATCATTTCATCCATTTCTTCAATGAGCCTCGCGAACGATGGCTCTTCCTCATCCCATATCTCGGATTCGGCATCGCTTATCTCTTCCTCAGCCGCCAATCCAATGACCCGCATAGGTACGGAGGGGTCATTCGGCCCTTCTTCTTTCCTATCATCTGCTTCTTTAAGCTCTTTGTCCAATTTTTTCCAGAAAGCCTCATCTTCGAGATCCATGCCGTCTAATTCGACATGATACTCCTCATCAATATTGAGGTTCACATTACCCCACACATCATCTTCATACCCTTCGTCAATAGTGAGGTTTACATTACCATATCCATCTCCATATTCTTCATCAATATTCATGTCGTCCATCGTGCCACATTCATCAGTCATAATGCCTAGGGCGCCAATCCCAACTTTAGGTTTATTGAGATTGGCCTCTACAGCAGCCTCCACATCTGTAGGTGTAATAGCACCAAAATTCACTTGTGGTGCCTCGTTGGTCGCTTGAAGTGCTTCACTAATTGATTTCGTTTCAACTTGTATCTGTGACTTCTTCTGGGTTTCTACAGTCTTGCAGTAAGCCGTGAATCCAAGTTTCATGAGCTGCCAAATATGCCATGTATTTCATAAGCACACTTGCCATAGCCATGTTTGAAGGAGTCATGTCCATTTTGTCTAGCCTCTCGATGAACTTCTGTCCTACAGATTTAACCTTACTCCCTTTATCATCAGACTCGGTAACAACAGCTTTACCTTTGTCTTTAGACACCGATGGTTGAATGTTATCTTGATGAGACTCCATTTGTGTTGCCTTAAGTTGAGGTGATGGCGGCTGAGGTCTTCTTTCCGTCCATTGCATTCTCTCTCTCACCGGTCTCCTGGCAGTAGAAGATGGTGGCGGCTGCAACCTTTCCTTCATCGGCCTCCTGGTGGAGGGTGATGGCGGCTGCAGCCTCTCCCGGGTTGGCCTCCTGGGTGATGGCGGCTGCAGCCTCTCCCGGACTGGCCTCCTGGGTGATGAAGGTTGTGGTGACCTCCTTGAAGGCTCATGCAACTTTCTTTGGTGGGGTGTTATGGACAAGTTAGGTCTCCGTTGTTCGGAAGTTTCTCCTCTGAAGTAAGTGGGCTGTATGGGCTTTCGAGGCCTGGAAGACTCCAACTTGTGGATCTGAGCTTCCCATTGCCGCATTTTCTCGGCATATCGCCTCTGAGCCCGCCTAAATTGACTTCTAGTCATGGGTGGCGGCTCCTTTTGAGCAGCTTTACTATGCGCCCGGTTCCTCATCCATCTGTCAGTCTCAACTGGATGTTCAGGTCGCCTCATCAAGGTTGGAACCACCTGTACACCATGCCTATAATCGCGAGTGACAGGCTGGTGTCTCCCGTTTTCATGAATCTCTACAACATGCTTAGGAATCTCAACCCTCAAAGGAGGATTTTGCTTCTTCTGGTGTTCTCGCTCCTCCGCTTCCAGGACTTTCTTGAAGTCCTCCTTCGACATGTTTTTGAATCTTGGTTGCTTTTTATACAACTCTTTTCTTTTTTCATGATCGGACTCATCAGATAACAAGTCCACATCCTCTTCATCGATTTCAATGTGTTCCTTTCCTTTATCATTCCGGCTACTGGAGCCGCCCTCTTCTGGATTTGGAATGAGTCCAGAAGCACCAATGGGAAGCTGAGGAAACGGGTCTAAGTCCACTTTCATGCCTGCAATTTTCAACCGACCCTCTTTTATTTTGTTCTGAATGACAGTTCTAAAACTCCTGCATTTAGTAATGCTGTGAGTAAATGAGTTATGCCACTTACAAAATGCTCGGCCCCGAATTTCCTCGGCCGCTGGTAATTTTTGCCCTTCAGGCAACTTGATCACACTGTCTTTGAGTAGAGCATCGAATACTTGGTCCGCCTTGCCCATGTCAAAGAGATCTTCTTCAGGCTTATACTTAGCCTCTCTTTGCTTTGGCGGCTTGAGAGCCGCACATGTATGCGGTTTGGCTGTGTGCACTAGTTCTGCAACAGCCACTTCCACAGCATCGTCCTCCTCATCACTGAGTCTCACCTCCTCGAAGTGGACTCGACGCGTAGGACGCCTCTCTTCCTGTTCTCCTAGGAATTTTTCCACGCGGGCCGCTCTCTCGGCCAGCTGGGCAAGGTCAGTTGCATCCTGCACAATTAAATGTTCTTTTAATCTTGGTAACATGTGAGCCACTGCTATATTGGCTATTTCTTTATCAGGTATTGCTATAGTACATCGGCCTTTAAGGCGCTGCAATCTATTAATAAAAGAACCTGCTGCCTCATCGGCAAATTGTTTGGCGTTAGTGAGATCTGCAAGACTAACCTGTGACAGAGGAGTGTAGAATCTGTCATGAAACGCCCGCTCGAGATCAGCCTAGTTTTGAATGGAATTAGGCCGCAATGACGCAAACCAAGCAAAGGCAGGTCCAGTCAGTGAGGAGCTGAACAACCTTAGTCTCAGCCAGTCGTTGGCCCCTGCTTCGCCACATTGGGCAGTAAACCTGCCCACGTGTTCTACGGTTGATTTGCCGTCGTCT
The DNA here is from genome assembly GCA_030278955.1 of Hygrophila difformis. NCBI lineage: Eukaryota > Viridiplantae > Streptophyta > Magnoliopsida > Lamiales > Acanthaceae > Hygrophila > Hygrophila difformis. Next base: position 47,125,958 of record JAOANR010000004.1, read on the forward strand.
CCCGAGAACGTTGTGAACTCGGGCATTTTGAAGCCTCTAGGGTAAGGCTGCATAGTGTCTACCCAATCCGGGTATGGTTTCCTATAGGTGGGTCGTTCCATCGGCCTTAATTGAATGCCGAAATGTTGTTGCATCATATCTGCCAACAACTCGGGTGACACCACAGGCGCCTGTGTAGGAGGCATAGCAGCTTGTTGATACATGGCGGCCTGAGGCACGGCGGCCTGGACCATGTTGGCGGCCGGAGCCAAGCTGGCGGCCGGATGAGGCATGTTGGCGGCCGGATGACTCATGTTGGCGGCCGGATGAATCATGTTGGCGGCCGGGTATTGGTTGGCGGCCTGATGACTCATGTTAGCGGCCGGGTATGGGTTGGCGGCCTGAGGCATAGCGGCTTGAGGCATGTTGGCGGCCGGAGGCAAGTTGGCGGCCGGAGGTATGTTGGTGGCGGCCTGAGGTATGTTGGCGGGCATGTATCCTCCTCCAGCGCCTAAAGTAGGGATGGCGGCCGGTGGCATGGGCGCCGCCACTCCAAATGGTTGTGCCGTCACCTGGCGTGGTGCCATGCCAGGAATGGTTGGTACAGCGCTAGACGCCATCAAGTATCCTGATGAAGCATACGTTATGGTAGGCGCTGTATAACAACCGTTCGGCATATTAGATGCCGCAGGAACGAAAGTATGAGAAGAAGGAAATGGAGGCAGACTAGCCATACCTCCGAACTCAGAGAGTGGTTGCTGGCCAAAGGTTGTCCCCCAAGTCCTCTGTGGGCCGCCATACGGCCCTGGGATGCTTGGTGGCACATTTGTGCCATTCATTGAGATGGAGCCCTCTTGCGAAGTACGCAGGGATCCACAAATCTTGTCAGTTTGATCGGCCATAGCAGGCCGCAACACGTCCATAAGGTGCCCTGTTAACAAAGGCATGAATTCGGCCATCGACTCAGTCATCGATAGCCGCATCTGTTCCGAAAGGGATGGGACTTGCATTATCCCTTGTGGTGGTTGAGAGGTAGTCGCCGCATTATCGGCGTTCTCAGATGGTGTTCTTACTGGAGTTTCTTCATGGAGCGACATTTCTTCAAATTTTTGTGTTAAGTCCCTTACTACTCGTCCAGATCTCAGTAGCATACACTCTAAGCGGATATGGTTTCCACTAGGGTCCCACTGGGCGTACCAATTTGTTAACCATGAATTTTTTTATTCAATGTGGTTTGAAGATGGTTACAAGGATTGAGGAGAATTACAGAGAAAAACTTAAGAAAGCAGTAAAGGGAATGAAAATTGCAGAATTGAAGAACACTGAAAAAATAACTTGCAAAAAGAAAATGACAGGAAGTAAAATATGAAAAGTGCGATTTCATCTGGGGAGTTCTGTCTTCTCGACTAAACTGTTGCCACTCATATTTATAGGCTCCCCAACCCTAAGGTGGCTGCATTGTCTTGAAGGTTATCGGATCTTCTCATGAGGAAACTCCTTGATCCACTCACTGTGATGGCGTCAATTATGGGTGATGCCTCCTTGATTCCTGCGTGTTTTCATGTCGCCAGCTCTTCACCACCATTTAGCCATCGGATAAATCCTGAACTAGATGGCGGCATCTCACCATTCGCCATTATCCGGATAACTCATAAATTGGACCGGGCTTCTTGATTGGGCTTAGCTTAATGGGCCTTTGGATTGGGCCACTCGAAAAATGGATTGGGCTAAATTTACTGGGCCTAATTCGTTGGGCCTGAAATATTGGGTTAACAGATTCATCCTATAATTTTAAAATATACTCCCTCTATCCCAGATAAGATGTCTGGTTTAACTTTTTGGCACTGTTCATTGTTTAATTTTGACTCAATTTTATTCCAAGTATATATTTGAAAAAATTAGTCGAGTTGGGTCTTGGTAAAATCGTATAATCATGTAGTTTTATAATATATATATTTTACACAATTTTTTGTTGTACATATTTTGAGATATTAACGATTGAAAAGATGCATTGGATTGTGTGAAGAAATGAAACAATATAACTTAAATGAGACAAATGAGTATTATATTATATAATATTCACTTGTATGTATATTAAGCTATTAATAATTAAAAACATCCATTAAATTATGTGCGAAAATTAAGAACATTTGAAATGGAGACAGTATTTACTAAAATGTAAATACTCCCATAGTCCAATGTGATTTCTCTAGAGAGTACAGATATTAAAATAAGTGTAAAAATTATTAATTTTATTTTTAATTACTATATTTCTTCGTCTACTTTTTTACACTAGAAATATTTGTATACGTGTGAAGTGAGTATATTGAGTGTCCCACCTTAAAAATTGAGAAAATTTCTTGTGATTTGTATGGGATCAATCGATTTGAAGTTTCAAACCTCACATCTTTTGTTTAACATGTTATCCATTAACATATCATTGATTTGGTTCAATAGTTATTGAGGTTTAATTTATTAACACGACACCAAAAAAAATGTCCATGAAACCTATAAACACATTCTTATATGAAAATCTAAATTAGAGGTCGAGAAGAGTAAATAAGAACATATTCACAAGACTTTATAATTTATATAGTAGTTACTACCGTTAACGATAGTAATATATAAAAAAAATCCATAGTGTAAATGGATTTATGAATAAAAAGGGAACCGGAAGTATACTTCCGCATAAATCCTTCTTTGGCGTTTGGTAGAGGATATCAGTATATGCAAGACTCCCGTTTGAGTGGTATATTGGGGATTATGTGTAGAGATATTTTTTTTTTTTTTTTTTGGCTCAAGAGCAGATCGGTGGGAAATCGAACCTCCAACCTTCAGGGTTGGAAGTCAA